>LPNX010835888.1:163686-187426 GCA_001517045.1 Pseudotsuga menziesii
CAAATAGGCTGTAACCAACTTCTGAAAATACTCCTCTGTTCGAGCATGCTTTTCTCCAAATCAGTTGAGAGATCTCACAAATGGCCCTCCATTAGGAGTAAAGACCCCATTTGTGAAGTGGTTTTTCAATAGTTTTGTCATATTTTTCACAGTTTGATGGAAAATGGAGCCCGAAATTAGCCTCTTCCAACCGATGCACGATCCAGGTTTTTTTATCTTCTTGATAGTTCTATAGTTGCCCGCAGTTTTTGTTTGATGATGTGGCTTGGATCTTCTGGAAGAAATTCTATTTCCTTCAATCTCGTCTTTCAAATCTGGAAATCATTTCTATCCCTTTAATTTTTATCCCTACACATTAAAGAATGTAATTCATATAAATTAACATAAAAAAACGCTAATCATGAATTGAGAGAAAGTAAAACTAATTAAGAGGATAAAAATGTTTTCATTTCAACTCCATGAAATCCTAATAAATTTCTTGTGATTCATGGCATGATCCTTCAATAATTTTTACTATTGCATCATGTAATCCTTTATTGATTTATTGTTTTTCCAAATAAACTAACTCAAACAAAAATCCAGAATCTATTTCCCCGAAATATCAGAACTGGAATGTCATGAAAGAAATTTTTGATTTTGGAAAAAAAGCATTTAAACAAATCAGGAAAAACCAAATCGAAAGCCTAAGTAAAAAATGAAACTACCAAAATTTACAAACCCGTAAATAAATTAAATTATAACATAAGATAAGCTTAGGATACAGAAAAATGCGGGAATGAAAAAATAAGCATTTGCAAAAGTGATTCCCGCAACCTGCATCCCACATTACGAGTTGCGGGTTGCGAGAATGATTTATTTAAAACATGAAAATTTTACCTCCTGCAATTGCGGGTTGCGGGAAGGAATTGCGGAACGTTAAAATTTAACAAAATAAAAAGTTCCGCCAACATAAAAATGATTTGAAAGATTCGAAAAAAAAATGAATTTTTTAAATTTTCTTTAAGGTTGTATGAAGTAAATTAAAATAAAACAATAATAAAGAAAAGATCAAAAATCTAGAAATATTTACAAAGTGAAAGAAAATCCAATATCGAAAACCCTAAACCTACCAATTATAAAAACCATTTACAATTTAATTCTTAAGAAAATAAATGTTTCCTTTTGCAGAATAATAAATGAAAATCCCTTTAACTTCCAAAATGGAAAAATAGAAGTTATATTTTCAAAATCAAATTAGTTTATTGAAAATAAAAGACTTAACCATGCTCAAACTAATCTCACATTCGTGAATTTTGAATTCTAATTCCAAAAATTTCCAAATAATCATAAAACAAAATCTCATAGAAATTAGGGAATTTAGGATTCAAACAAACTAAAACATGCGTTCTTTAAATTTTCATAACATGCAATTGTGTATAAATTTAATTTATGGATTTAATGAAATACACAAGTTAAGATAATGAAAGTCAAAACATAACCATGAATATTTAAAAGATTTCAATAAGCTTAAACTAAACATTAAAAACATTAAACTAATACAAGAAAATAACCCAAAGACTAAGATTATTTACAATATTTACATTATGAATCTAGGCATGCATATGTGAAAATAAAACTCTACCAAGCTGAAATATCAAACTAATACAATATCCAAAATCATGAGAGAAGAAATGATAAGATCAATCCAAATCCTAGAGTGAAGGTAATAACTAACCATCACCTTGAATAATCAGTTTGTGTAGTGAATACCAAACCTAGACGGGGAATGTGAAAGATAACATGGTAAGTTAACCACCAAGATCATAGAAATGGCTCAAATGTATAAAAGAGAAAATATAAGATCGAAAAAATGGAACCAGTCTAAATGAGACCAAAGATCTAAAATGCAGGAGAAGAGTTGCGGGTGTTTATTTCGTGAATATACACATCCTTTCCGCATTCCGCAATCCACAATTGTGGGTTGCGGGTTGCGGGAATGCAACACGTAAAGTCATTATTCAAACACTTTTTGCACCTGCAATCCGCATTGTAGGTTGCGGGAACGAAAAGTTGCAAACATAAAAATGAGATCCTATAATCCGCATTGCGGGTTGCGGGAAAGACATATTTTGGAAAAAATAGTCTTTTCCGCAACTCACCAAAAACACACAAAAGCATAAATGTTTCAAAAAATGTCAACTAAATCAAATCATGGCAAAGACCTAAAAAATTAAAACAACATGGAAATCCTGAAATGACTAAGGAAATTAAGCATCGCCTTTTGCATATAAAAATTGGGGCTCCCGTGTTTTGATTAAACATGGGATATATGTTGTAGCTACAACAAATGGCGACAAGCTGGGACGAAGCAATTATCTTTGCCTTGAAAAGATAGTTTTTGTATGCATATAAAGGTGTGAAAGATGAGGCTTTTACCAAGAAGAAAACTTTCCCTAAAACATGTGTACCACATTAACAAGTCATCCTTTTAAAGATTTACCCAGCCACAATTGATTTTTAATGATTCCCTTCTAACTATCAATTGGAATGCAAAGAAAAATACTAATCGATTAGATTTCCAACAAAATATGTTCTTCATTGAAACACACTCTAAACGAACAATTCGTGATGACTAGAAGACGTTATCTTGGTATTTTACCTCTAATACCACAAGCATGTCCCTGCTTCCACCAGACGTCTATAGCTTCAACGGGGTTACCTTTTAACCCAATAAGTTAATTGTATCCCATCCATTAGTTAAATATGTGAAGCTTATCAATCCTTGTTAAATATTTGCATTCTTAGAAAGAAGTTGGAAACCACTTCCCCGACTTGGTGACAATGTCATTCACACCAGCTAATAGATAATGAGAGGGATGGCCCGTGATGAAACCCCCCATCTTGCAAACATTTTGCGGCTACAAACTAGTACCCCGGCCTGATGAGCATATATTAATAAAGTCATTCTGTAAGAAGGTATGATCATGAGCAAGCCGGCTTGTAATAAGACCTCCTATTTCCCAACTTACTCCTAGAGATGTTAAAGAAAAGGATTGGGCTGCGTTTAATCTTAATCCCATAAAAGATTACTTAATGGATGGGGAAGCCACTATACTCCTTAAGAGAGTGGGATGGCGTTAAGAGGTTTGAGATGATAACAATGCAAGCCCCACTCATTTGCTCGTAAAGAAGGATACAAGTAGAACGTAACTACATAATCTAATTTAAAAGAATAGCTTTGATTTGTGATAATTCGAAGGAGAAAGATAATCAAAACAACTAAGTTTATGTATAAAGGCGAGACTTGGAAAGTGTTCCACCACGGATAAAGGGATAGCCTCTTCTTATAAAAATATCTTGAAATATCTCTTCACGTACAAGACTTCAAAAGAAGTAGGCTTGGAACGACTAAACTTGCCCCAATGTATCATCAACTAAGGATCATCGATCTCCTATCAATTAAAGGTTTGATAAATAAAAGGAATTGTAGAATCGATTGTAATCAATTTTTTCGATAATTAATAGTTCAACCTTTTTCCCCAATGCAAATGATTATGAAATTAAGAAATCCAAGCCTAATCAAGCAAAATAAACTGAGAGCGATCTAATCTAAATAAATCAAAGAAAACAAGGCTTTATGACTAAAATCTCATGTGGAAGAATGTGTTTAAAATTTTGTTGTAGAAAATAATTTAATAGTATTGTTCATCATATGATATATTGAGCCAATTGAACCACCTTAATTTAGAAAGCAAAATTTAAAAGAAAAGAAAAATAATTGTAGAAGTAGGCCTTAACAAATTGTCTTATGCAAACAAAAGTGGAATTTGTTGTCGCGTTTGTAGAATCAAAGGGATTTGTTATTGTAAAGAGAGTAATTATATCAATTCATCAATTGAAAATGTGTCGAAGCGATTAATTGAATTGATTATATAAAACTCTAAAAATAAATTTATTCCCCTTCGGTTGAAGAATTATGATCAACATTTTTATTTGTCGCATAAAGTTGTTTAAGATAATAAGGCCTCCCTTATTAAAAACTATGTATAGAAAGAAGCTAAACTAAAGTGTGTTCCATTTGCGACAAAATATGTAAAAACCTTCATTTTCAAGTGCAAATCTAGGAAAGATTAATATTTGCGTGACATGAAGATGTTCTAATTTTAATTATTTTGCCTTAAGTCCTAAATGTTCTTGTCCTTAAACTTAGAAGAAAAAATCAATTCAGAACATTTCAAGACAAGATCATTATGATTTAAAACTAAAGACATGATTCAATCATGAAATAAGCAATAGCATGAATAAAGTGAAAGAGGCTAAGAAGATACTTCCATGAATGCATATAAAGAAGCGTCGTTTCCAACTTGGACTTGACTTGTCGTCGCAAATCATCATTTTATTTTTATTGAAGAAAACCAAAAGAGTAATCTAATTATTAAAGTGACAATAAAAACTATTCTATACTATACCTATTCCTAGACTACTCTAAAAGGTGAACAAAATCTAAGTATAATCAAATTTCCAATGCAACTAGTGATGTAAGTTGAAACCTCCAAAAGAAAACAAGTTATGTATTAGTATTGGAAATCACAATACTTCAAATGGAAACATAGGAGAAATCAAATCAATTTTCTTATATATAAAAAATGAAGGATTGCGTGGAAACTTTTTGACAAAATATTCTTCCAACCAATCAAAAATCGAATCGTAAAAATCATGTTGGAAGTGACATGATGTTTGTAATGCATTCATGGAGAAAACTGATATCTCATGAGGATCATAACTGAAATGAATCTTATTTATGAAAGGGATTCGGTGGAAAATGAATTCTTTAAAACAATACCATCATTAATAAATTGGGAAAGAGAAAAATGACAATTTGGTATTACCTTAAAATCGATTACCTCATTTTGTCCTTCAAATTGAAGCTTAGAATTAATGACATCAAATCCAGATGTGGTCATCATGTTGCCATAAAATAGACCAATATCTAATACAACATGAGAAAATATTGTATCCCTTTCCATATTACAGACTGAATCATAATTCTTAATGACAAGAGAGGAAATAGATGAAGATGAATTTATTACATGAGTAATGGTAGTAATAATATTATTGTCTTCTTCACAGAAATTTAGAGATAAACCAAATTGAACAAAAATATGTCCCTCATTCTTAAAAGACTTACTTTGTATCCTATCAAAATCTGACCAAAACATAGTATCGGTTTGAAAATGATTAACACACAATCATGGTATTTGATCAGACAAAATATCTGGATGCAAAGAGAAAAAGGTTTCAGAATGTAAAGAATTAAATGCCTCTCTATTGATAAAATAACTTTCATGAATTGTTTCAAGAGAAACATAATTAGTAAAAATCTGATCTAATAATGAATTTTCAATGAGGGGACTTGATTGATCATGAGAAGAAGATAATGTAATATCAATAATAGAATCATCATTAACACATTCAATTGCTGGATCCAGAATCTTTAATTCTCCTTCCACTTTATTCTATAACAAGAGTTTTAGGTTTGTTACTCAATATAAGAGTTGAATTGCAATCCTTATTCTTTTGCTCCTGAAACTGTGTATCAGAAAATCCTAATTCTTGTGCATGCACAACAATTTCATTATCTTGAGTAGAATTAACAGGATTAGATTCCAAATCAGCATTGAGTGATGAATTGAAATTATTTTCTAAATCAAGTGCGTCAGAAAAAGAATTAAGATGGGAAAACCAATAAATTGTATCATTTTCAGAAAGTTGGTGTCTCTCATGAAATCTACAACATATTATCATAAATATGGAAAATAAATCATCAAGAGATTCATCTTTGTATCTACGAAGATTTCTAATTCAAAACCAAGTTTTTTGTAACTATAATTCTCATGGGCACTAAGAAATAACTGTGTGAATTGTTTCCAGGAATGAATAGATTTAGTTGGTAGAAATTCATACCAAATCCGAATTCTTCCTTCGAAATTAGCGATAAACATTCTGCATCTCTCATTCTCATCAGATACGTTTATAAAATCTCAAAAAAACATTAAATCCAGAAAGTTGTTGAGATGCAGAGATCTTACCTTCTCCGTTGAAGCTCAATCGTTGCAAGAAATTAGCTTTCTCTCTAGGAATACTTCCAGAAGACCTAGGAAAACTAAAAGCATGATCTAGAACAATGATATGAGCCATTTTCAAAAATAAATGAAGTTAAAGAAAAACAGCTAAAAAGGGCTTACTTGCCAGTCGACCCTCCTTCTAGCGCCATTTGTTGAAGCCTCAGTTGTGTATGTGGCTAAAAAGGGTGTCTAAGAATTACAATAGAGGGGAAAAACCTAGACTAAAGGGCTTCGAAAGGTCCTACGCAAGGACAATCCTATCCCCATCCTATTTGGTGTGGTAATCTCGCACGGATATTTCTAGCCTCCGCTGGCTCTTGTGGGTTTGATCTTAAAGGATCCATTTCCCATATCAAAAAATGGGATGGGTAATGCAAAGAAAAGAAACTCAAATCTAACTATGAAAGAAAATCTGATCTAAATACAAGCTACTCAAAGAGGATGTTGAATTGATTCACACATCAACCTGAGTTGTAAGATAGACAAGTATTTTCATCAAATTAATAAAAATGTAAATGAGACTAATTAACTTATCACTTAACTTACAATCAATTAATGAAAATAAACTGACAACAACTTAAGATTGTATCATTCAAGGTTAACCTGCATGTATGCATGTTAATTGAAAAACCAACATGTTTGTATTTCTAACTTCACTACTGAATCATTTTTAGAAATAGATAAATAATTTTAAAAGAAGAAATTCTTCAAAATTTTATCAATGCATGAATCAGTAACATAGAGAAGTCAAAGTCATAAATAAATTCATTTATCAATTGCAAATAACTAACAGCGATGTCGATCCACCTGAAACACGAAAAATCGTGATATGTTAAAGAATTTAATCAAATCAATAACAAGATATATGAAATGATATCAATACCGTATTAATCAAGTTTTGTACGAAATTACATAAAACTCAAGTACACAGAGGTATATCCATTCTCTTTTCCAAATCTTTCCCCTTCCAAAAGTCCCCCTCCTGGCAGTCTCATCAAATTTGAAAGAAAAATATATCCAGGCACTGCCAAGCACGCCCAGCTCTGTCCAGGAAGCAGCGTTTCCAGAAACTCCAAATGAAAAATATTTAAGCTCTGCATGGCCTCCCCCCTTAACCTAGACCTTTGGGTCTATTTTATAGAAGAGACGAGCAGTGGAAAGATCAGATCCAACCACCGAAACTCTGGTTCGTTCAACTCTCATCCAAACAGGCCGCGACTAACTTCTGAAAATAATCCTTTGTTTAGGAATTCCTTTCTCCAAATTGGTTGAGAGATCTCACAAACGACCCATGATTAGGAGTAAAAGACCCCATTTGTGAAGTGGTTTTTTAACATTTTTGTCAGATTCGTCACAGTTTGATGGAAAATGGAGCTCAAAATTAGCCTCTTCCAATTGATGCGCGATCTAGGTTTTGTTATCTTTTTGATAGTTTTGTAGTTTCCCGCAGTTTTCATTTGCTGATGTTGCTTGGATCTTTTGGAAGAAATTCTATTTCCTTCAATCTCATATTTCAAATCTGGAAATCATTTCTATCCCTTTAACTTTTATCCTAGCACATCAAAGAATGTAATTCACATAAATTAACATAAAAAAACGCTTATCATGAATTGAGAGAGAACTAAAACTAATTAAAAGGATAAAAAAATTCTCATTTGAACTCTATGAAATCCTAATAAATTTCTTGTGATTCATGGCATGATCCTTCAATAATTTTTACTATTGCATCATGTAATCCTTTTCCAAATAAACTAACTCAAACAAAAATCCAGAATCTATTTCCCCGAAATATCAGAAATGGAATGTCGGGAAAGAAATTTTTTATTTCGGAAAAAAAAATCATTTAAACAAATCAAGAAAAACTAAATTTCAAAACCAAATCGAAACCCTAAGTAAAAAATGAAACTAACAAAATTTACGGCCCCGTAAAAAAATTAAATTATAACATAAGATAAGCTTAGGATGTGGAAAAATGCGGGAATGAAAAAATAAGCATTTGCAAAAGTGATTCCTGCAATCTGCATCCCCCATTACTGGTTGCGGGAATGCTTTATTTAAAACATGAAAATTTCACCTCCCGCAATTGTGGGTTGCGAGTTGCAGGAAGGAATTGCGAAAGGTTAAAATTTAACAAAATAAAAGTTCCGCAAACATAAAAATGATTTGAAAGATTCGAAATAAAATGAATTTTTTAAATTTTCTTTAAGGTTGTATGAATTATATTAAAATAAAACAAAATTAAATAAAAGATCAAAAATCTAGAAATATTTTCAAAGTGAAAGAAAATCCAATATCGAAAACTCTAAACCTAGAAATTATAAAAACCATTTACAATTTAATTCTTAAGAAAATAAATGTTAGAAACAAGTTACGTATATAGAAAAAGAATCACTCCTATAATAGGAGAGTTAATTAATTCCATAAATAGGTTCCTAACATAATCATTTACCAAGAATAGAAAACCTAGAATAGTAATATTTCCTTTTGCAGAATAATAAATGAAAATACCTTTAACTTGCAAAATGGAAAAATAGAAGTTATATTTTCAAAATCAAATTAGCTTATTGAAAATAAAATACTTAATCATGATCAAACTAATCTCACATTCATGAATGTTGAATTCTAGTTCCACAAATTTCCAAACGATCACAAAACCAAATCTCATAGAAATTAGGGAATTTAGGATTCGAACAAACTAAAACATGTGTTCTTTTAATTTTCATAACATGCAATTGTGTATAAATTTAATTTATGGATTTAATGAAATACACAAGTTAAGTTAATGAAAGTCAAAACATAACCATGAATATTTAAAAGATTTCAATAATCTTAAACTAAACTTTAAAAACATTAAACTAATACAAGCAAATAAACCAAAGACTAAGATTATTTACAATATTTACATTATGATTCTAGGCATGCATATGTGAAAATAAAACTCTACCAAGCTGAAATATCAAACTAATACAATATCCAAAATCATGAGAGAAGAAATGATAAGATCAATCCAAATCCCATAGTGAAGGTAATAACTAGCCATCACCTCGAACAATAAGTTTGTGTAGTGAAGACTAAACCTAGGCGGGGAATGTGAAAGATAACATGGTAAGTTAACCACCAAGATCATAGAACGACTCAAATGAATAAAAGA
This sequence comes from Pseudotsuga menziesii, assembly GCA_001517045.1. NCBI lineage: Eukaryota > Viridiplantae > Streptophyta > Pinopsida > Pinales > Pinaceae > Pseudotsuga > Pseudotsuga menziesii. The sequence goes on from LPNX010835888.1 coordinate 172,942, forward strand.
GAAAATAGAAGATCGGAAAAAAATGGAACCATTCTAAATAATACCAAAGATCTAAAATGCGGGAGAAGAGTTGCGGGCATTTATTTCACGAATATACACATCCTTTCCGCAATCTGCAATTGCGGGTTACGGGAACGCAAGTCGCAAATCCATTATTCAAACACTTTCCACACCTGCAATCCACATTACGGGTTGCGGGTTGCAGGACCGAAAAGTTGAAAACATAAAAACAAGATCCCACAATCTGCATTGTGGGTTGCGGGAAAGACATATTTTGGGAAAAATAGTATTTTCCGTAACTCACTAAAAACACACAAAAGCATAAATGTTTCAAAAAAAGTTAACTAAATTAAATCATGGAAAAGACCTAAAAAATTAAAACAACATGGAAATCCTGAAATGACTAAGGAATTAAGCATCACCTTTTGCATATAAAAATTGGGGCTCCCGTGTTTTGAATAAAACATGGGATCTGTTGTAGCTACAATAGACCCATGTTTTGCACAAATTTTTGCTTCCAAATTTGCACCAATTTTTGCTTCCTTTTTTGCATCGTGTTTTGCTACCAAAATGATGCCAAATATGTCTTCTATTGTTGCACCATATTTTGCTTCCTATGTAGCACCATGTTTTGCATCCAAAGTAACATCTTATTTTGCTTCCATATCAACGCCATGTTTGGATTCATCATCAACGCAATGTGTTGCATCCTTTTTAATGCCTAGTTTCACATCTCTCATGTTTTGGTTACTAATTTAGTCGTTTTTAGTAATTTTATATACGCATTTTGGTCATTTTGTTTGGTCACATATCTCTTATTTTTTACTTACTAATTTAATTGTTTTTAACCGATATTATAATATCATTAGGGCATGGAGGAATCGAACCACCAACCACCTTCTTGTAAGGCATACGCTCTTCCTTTGAGCTAGAACCCTTTAAGAATTTGGGAACCTAACTTATAGAGTCCTCTATAATGGTAAAAATGATCAATACACAACTTTGAGTATCTAATGGTCGACAAATGATGATATATTGTATTATCTTCAACATGGGATTGATTACGTTCCTTGGTTCTCTGTATATCATTTTCCTATGATTGTAAAGTTTCTATCATTATAGTATCAACATTTGTAGCTTGTAAGGCAGTAGCATCACCTTTTTCCTGTGATCTGGTGGTATCATCGGCCTAATCTTATTGAGTGTCATCAACTAGTTGAGCCCTCTATAATTGAGAAAGAAAATTATCCTCAATTCCTAATTCTATTGTAGTGCCACTCATTCCTCTAAGTTGCTGACTATCATCAACCCAGCTACTCAAACAATTTATTGGTCACCCACTTCGAAGTGTTTAGTAAATATAATCCAAATGGGACGGATCTGAAGTACTTTCAATATTACTCTATGCTACAACCCTATCATTCTCTGCAATCATAGACACATTACATTATATATGTCCTTAAACTATGAATTCTAAATTTTGAATCCAAGAAAAACAATTTATAATCTAGCAGATGTTCAACAACCAGAAATTTTAAAAATTACATATTGCTCAACGAAAAACTGATCTAAAAGGCGTAGATGGTGTAATGAGAGTTGGGTGTTGAAATTTTGTTCCACAATCATCAATCCTTCCTTATAAGATTATAGATAGAGGTAGTACTTCCCTATCGTTGATTTTCCCCAAAACATTTTCAATAGGAATCACATGAAATGGACCAAACAAAAAATCACCTTCAGCTCAACCAAGCTAGGCTTGAGATAACAAGAGCTAAGTTTGAGATAAAAGTATGAGGACTCAACCATCCACTTATATTTTGATTTAAAGCAGCTACAATATCTTTTCAAATTTATGACTCCATAGCTGCCTAAAGCATATGAGGATCCTCAAGAATATGAAAAAAATAGTTGATGCAACACTGTTAAACCCTAAAAATAAGAAACTAGTAGGAAATATGAGCAAAGAAACCAATCCACCTCTTTTAAGGAAACACAATGCAATGGAATGCACCCTTTTTAGCCTTGCACATAGTTGGAGAAGAGCTTGTACAACAGTTGAGGTAAGATTCATATGAATGAAGTTTTAGACTATGTTAATAGTTTTTTTCTACTCTTCAGTAGTTATGTACCCTTCAGGCACAACCAACATGTGCTTTGTATGATTTTGATGATTAGACTCCAAATTCTTAGTATTCTCAACATCACCATCTTTTTTCTTGGACTGTTTAAATATCATAATATTAGAATCTAATTTTCGCTTCAACAATATAAAATTATCAACAACTAGTAGCATGGGGATCACATACTTAAAATCGGGAAGGATGTCACTTTTTTATGGATCCAGGTAAAAACTATACAAGATATCCAGCAAAACACTAACAATACCATTGTCAGCAACAATTTCACAAGTTGTATTGTATTCATGTAAAAATAGATCCAAAACATGAGATGGCAGGGAAAACATGCTATTATCCTTTCCAAGATCCCATTTACAATATTTCAGTTCTTCTACAAGAAATAATATAACTTTGGCTCTTCCTTGACCATCATTTTGGATGCATGATGTTAGCAACAAGTCCTTCAAAGGAAAAGCTAGAGATTCCCCAGTTCCTATATTCGTGGAGGTCACTGCTCCTTAAGTAAGATGACATGTGGAAAAATGGAATAGTGGCATTTAGTGTCTTTTGATGGTTTAGTGGGATTGTCTTTGGTTCAGTGCAGTTCTGTTTGCTAGATTGCTGAAAAATGCTATTTTTGTTGAATTTAAAATTTTGGATGGGATGCTATTTTCTTAAAATGAGGTCTGATGAGGTTGGAACCCATCTCAAACATCCTGAAACAATTAATAATAATATAAAAAATTTAAGTATTTTCCCTTTCTACCCTTATACATTAAGAATGACATGTTATCATTTAGGGAGCACCCCAGAAGAACCTCAAAGACCCTGAGAACATAATCCTAAGGGTGCTTCCTAAACACTCCCTCTCGAAGCATGCTTCGAGAACAAAGTGTGAGAGGCCAGGGCTCCCTTGCAATGTAGCTTCAAAGAGTCCAGACCGAAGTCATAGGAATCGTGAGTCAAATTGCGATTTTCTGATTTAAATTAGACTTTGCAGTCAAAAGATCTAATTCAAAACTTTCTGAGTTTGACTTGAGTTGACCAAGTTGACTCAGTCATCACAAGTCAAACTCATGACTTTACCCTTGATTAGCAATTTATGGAAGTCTGCACCCAGGAAAAGATTTTAAACCCAATTTTTACTGTTTTTCTCATTCTTTTGCTTTATGGAGGTGTTTTCTACTTGCTAGTGTGAAGGGACAGTGACGAAATCATCCACAAAGAGGCTACCCAGGCAGGGTTAACTCAGACAATTTTTTACCTGAATTGTGGACTCACCTTACGGATGAGAATCGAGATTATCATAATATTATAGATGATACATAGTCATTATAAAATCTTGAAGATCTATTGAAATCTTGTAATATATGGACATGGATATTTCAAATATCAATGAAAAGTGTTTTTAATTAAAAATATATTTATATATTTATTTTATATTTGTTGATTTTTCCCTGATCCAATTCAAAACTTTGATTCTTTTTCCCTATCAATTTATTGGTGATTCCGAGTCTAGTGACTATGGTCCAAACAGAAGAAATTGAAAGAGAATAACATTCGCTTCTCTTCTTCTAGTGTACGGATATAAAATATTTCTAACTATTTTTACAATGAAATCCAACCTATGGGACAAACATCTGTTATTTTTAGAATAACCCTGACCCATATGTTGAACATCTGATAGCAAACTTCAATCTTGCCATGAGAAGGATCAAAATTTTACATTGGGATTCAGGATAGATAGATCACAGGTGCAGCATAATTTCAAAGGTATTAAACCTTGAAAGTCAATTGATGATGACTAAAGAAATTATAAAAACGCATTATACAAGCCAAGTCATATTTGAAAGAACAAAATTTTAAAAAATAAAAAAGATAATGTCTTTTCAGCAATAGAGAAAATCTAATCATATCATGCAGCGAACACCTTGAAGTAAGATACCTTTGAATAAATAAGTACAAAAATATAATATTCTAATGTTCCCACCACTTTGCGCTTTTTGTTTTTGAATGCTATCATAAAAGTTGTAACAGAATATAAGCATTTGGAGCCTAATAACTTCGGAATTATTGTGACCTCATCCATTTTTAACTCCAAATAAAATTAAAAGCATTGATGACCAAGAAATAAAAATACTTACACACTTGTCGACTCTTAAAGTGTAAGTCTGTAAATCCAACATTTTAACCTTTATCTCAACTGTTGCATCTGAACATTCACCTTTATATCTTTCAGCAATTATGATTTGATTTATATTCCTGTATGCCATCCTGTGACGCCACTTGATTCCTAAAAAAAATGCATAATATGAGACAGTAACTCCCAAAATAAGTGGACATCACAATTTACATTGACACTCTATGAATACCAAATTTTCTTATACACCTAGAATACTACTATTACAAATTCAAGCATTCCAAAGAGAGTGAAATAATGGTCGTAAGCTCAAACCATCTCAACCACCTGTGACAATTACAATTGTTGATAAAAAATACTTCCATTGTATGAACATATCAACCGTTAAATTAAATTCTTGCAAAGTGTACTAAATGCAAAGACGTGATCTTTAGACTAGATAAAAAGGAATTGGACATCCTATTATGTTAACATAGACTTGTGATATCCACTTGGTGCAGATTGTAAAGATGTCAATTTGTTGTAGTTGTTCGACTTGGAAGTTAGAACACAAGAAAACAAGCATCTGAAATATTTTAAAATATTTTATACTTTGCTTTGCATGCATCAACTTTTATGAATTCATTCTCAGTGGAACAGTTAAAGGGAGATTTGTTGGATTTTGATTTCATGTTTTAGAATGTGATATATGTCTGTGAAAAATTAGCAAGAAACATGCTATTGGTTTGGATTATTTGGATTTCCATTGATTTAAGAAGCCCCTATAAGGAATTTCTCACACACATATACGCTCATTATACCTTGAAAAGTCGAATGTAAGAGTACTTTGTGGATACAAGGGGTTACAGGTAGATGAATAAATTGATAACAAAAAAGATGTAAGTTACAGTTCCATAAAATTTATGTTCAAACCACTTGCAAGAACCATCCCTTTGTCTTTTCCTGTGTTATCTATATTTGCAATGTCTGCAAATTATAAACATTTGAAATAATCAGAATTTTAAAAAATCAGAACTCACTTTATAATTTAAGGCTTTCTTTTTCTCACGCAAAGAGCAGAGAGACCCTCATGCTTTGATACTCCACACTGAAAAGTGAAAACCAATCACAAAAGAATTGAATTTGAAATTATGTAATAGACAGTACCTCTAACTTAGTTCTTCTTAACAAGGAATAATGAAATTTTATTGTTGAAAATAGGACGTATTAACAAATATCAGATAGACAACATTGTAATACAAATCAATGCAATAGGAGCACTGCATTATCCATATCCATCAACTGCGGGACTAAACATTTACTATATTATACCATAAACAATTGGGCTCCACATTTATCATTTTTTCTAGGCCAATAGTAACTAACGGTAATCTTGAATCCCAGACTTCTAGTAGAAAAAGGATGTTCACGATAAATGCTTACAATAGTGGGATTAAAGAATCAAGACAGTGTCGATTTCAGACATTTACCAGTTGGAACAAGCGCTTACCATTTTCACATGCACCAATTGCGACAGTTGATATAGGTTTCACAATATAGACCAACTTGTATGCACCTTCCTTCTCAAAAGGGTTGTGAGATCAATTTTGGGTATTGAACTTAAGGATGATAAACAATAAGTGTCGCGAAGTTATAAAGGTTGGTTAGAATAATATCACTTCTGATCTCATGGACAAGTAAATGTATTTATCTTTAGAGCAGTACCAGCACTTACAACTGTACATTGAGTTCCAGCAAAAACGCTGCATTTGAACAATATGACACAATAATAACCAATTTTCAGTTGGGCATAGCCAAATGGAGAAAATATAGATGCGAAGGGGTTGCGCTATAATGTTTCATACAGTAAATTATATTCCGTACTTTCCTTCCATATAGCTAGGGAAGTATACTCTTCTCATAATAAAGTTCTTAAAAAACATTGTCCACAGTGGCAAACTTACTGTGATTTATTTTAATTGAAGAAAACAAGAGGTAAAAAAACAAACATGTAAGTAGAGGAAAAAAGTCTAGTAAATTGAGGTAAAAAGCATGAAGAATATTAAAATAGCTGAATTTCTTGCAAACATCTGACCAAAAATTACAGAAACTCTGATTTAAACATAGAGATGTAATATCTATACATAAAAAATAACCATAGAAGAAAGAGGGCTTGCACAGATCGCTCAAACCTTGGCAGAAAAAGTAGTGAGTTGAGAAAATATTACAAGCGCTCAAAGAAAACTTGACAAATCTATATTGATGAGAATAATGAATAAACCCATGCTAGGACCCTTAGACCTTGTAACGAATAAAATGAGAAACCTCTAAAACAAGAAAAAATGAAAGGGGAGAAGGAAGAGCATCTTGACGGGGAAGTCACTCTAGAACCCTTAGACCTTGTAACCAATAAAATGACAAACCTCTCAAACAAGAAAAAATGAAAGGGGAGAAGGAAGAGCATATAGACAAGGAAGTCACTCTTTTCATTGAAAAGTTGCAAGAGATCCAAGACAAGCTGGAGATACTCAATGAAGAATCTAATGACAAAGTATTGGAGGCGGGGGAAAATGTGATACATCCATTCGATATGAAACACAATGAAATCATTCAAACAATTTTCGATTTTTTGGTTTACTATGTTTCTAAGATAGCCTACATTTTCCAACATCTTGACTGGAGAAGATTGTAATTTTTTCAAGTGTTTGGTATCTCTTGATGTTCAGGATTACAAGGCTTTAATCCTCCATCCTAATCATTTACATTTCATCCTAATCCTTATTTTGAAGATACAAATTCGGTCAAAGCGTTTTCATTCTATGACAATGGAAGCACAAAGATAATTGGCACTATTTTAAAATGGAAAGATGGAATGGATGAGACGAATGGAGTTAGACCAAGGAATGGATGAAACGAGTTGTCTTCTCAAGAATAAAGTTTATTCACTTCATTCCGCAAAAACTGCGAGGATCCTCTAGATGGAATACATGATGAGGTAGCTGAAATGATTAAGGAAGATCTGTGGCAAAGACCTTAAAGGACTTCAATAATGAAGATAATGAAGGTACTGGAAAAAGCATTGATGGAATTAACTAGAATAATGAAGATCAAGATGACAATGAGGATGAGGCCTGCTAAAAAGCAGCAGGTCCTGTATATGGCATTGATTTTGAACTAAGTGTTTATTAACATCAAAAGGTTACCACCACATGAGAAAACTAATCAACACTGAGAAATTAGTGGAGCTACCTGAAAACTAGTTCAGAAGATTTTCACAACATTGAATGTGGATCATTAGTGGAGCACAAGAGGAAGAATGGACAATTGTTTCCATATTCCTGATCTTTTACTTTGTCAAAAAGATCGATTAGTTTTTCAAGGGGGTATAAAGCAACTCTCAACTACCTCAAAGAAAATCATGACTTTGTTGGAACAGTATTGATGCTCTTTGACAGGTTCAAAGACTATCAAATCTGATATATTTGAGTAGCTAACCAAATGAGGAAAAAGGGTTGGTTGGTTGCACTCTGCAGCACTGGGCCAGGAATGTTATTGGGATTAATTAAAGATTTGATGGTACAATATTGCATATTCACTCTTTATTCTTTATCCTTGTGTATCATGTTTGTAAACTAATGCCACAATTAGGTATATTTCAGCAAATCAATTCTTTCTCTTCCTTCCTTATCGATTGATGTCATCCTTGCTCTTAATGAGCTTGAAAGGATCATTAGCAAATTTGTGATTTATCTGTCAATCCCCTGCTGCTCTTTGTCATATTTAATGGATCATTAATAATGCTATCAGACTCTATTGTTACTCCAAGTAACCTTTTTTGGTGATGTTTACGGTTCATCTATTTGCATGATATGTTGGTTATGTATTGGTTTCATGTGTATATTCAATCACTAACTTGATTGTCTTCAATCTGCATTGGTACATAATATCATATACTATTTTAGGTTGCACAATAGGACATATTCTCTAACTTTAATATCTTGCTGATTTTCTTCATTATCAACTTTCAGACCCTCTGTTTCCACCTTTTTAATCTGTTATCCCAATTAGAAGTCATCGGTCTAGTTGACCAGCCATCTTCCTTCTTTTTGCTATATTATAATCAGCCATGTTCCTTATTTGAACATCAAAAGTAAGAGAGTTTCATGTGAAATATAAATCATGAATAGAGATAACCTCTTGAGATGGAAAATCACAAGCTCCAAAGTGAAAGGAGAACTATTGTGGTGACAGTGGGAAACACTCGAGCGACACCAAACTTGTCCTGGTCAATATGCAGGACTTCATGTTTTTAAGTGCAAGTTTGGGAGCTAACAGGCATGATAAGATATAATTTCCAAGATGGAATGGACTTCAATACAAATAGCAATAAGGAAATCCATGAGTTTATAGAAATTGCAATTAACGGGACCAATCAAATCGATCATCCGATATTTCATGGCTTGTACTCTATTTGGCCCTTCAAACAATCTAGATCAAGTTTCATGTATGTTTGCAATTCATTTTAAATTTTATTTTTCTAGAATCTAAGTTGCTATAACATTTACTTGAGTAATCAAAGGCATCCAATTCCCTCAATATATGAAAAAAACCAGCTACCTAAATGTCAACATCCTCAAAAATAAGAAAAATGTATGTTGTCCTTGGGTGTGATAGGTCCTCTTCATTGTTAATAACACAAAGTTTAAAATCCCATAACAATCAAATTTCATATCCAAAGAAATAATTATATTCAACCCTTGAGTAAATTAGGTCTAGCCCAAGTGATTGTGATTGTAGAATGGAGTGTTATCCTCCCCACTGAGGGAGGTTCTATTCTCATAAGTGATATAATGAGTTCATAATAAGCTCATAATGTGCATATTATTGCATTGGTTTCAAGCTCGGATGTTTACTTGTCCTTGTGCACCCTAAAGAATATATGGTTCACCCCCGGTACCATATCGAAGGTACCATCTCAAAATGTTTGAAGGAAGTGCCCAGGAGATTTGCACCATGAAATTTACCTAGAAAAAAAGTGTATATATTCGACACTTGAAATGGGGATATATCATGGCCTCATTGTGTGTTGGTATCTTTGTCCCTACAGCGTAAAGCAGCAGGATCTGATCTCCAAACATTATACCACCTGCTCCATGCTTGCCTGGATTACCACCATAAACTTTGTTGAAGTTTTAGCAAAAGGGGCATGGAGTTTCCATGACAAGCTCGTTAGGGTAGTCGTATCCAAAACCCCCCAAATACTTCCTTTCAATTGAAAAGACCAATATGTTTCCTGTGTCATGAAGATGCTCAAATATTGCACTACCGACACGTGGATGCTAAAGACATACTAGGGTTAAGAGATTTGATCAGTGCATTCACCATATGAGTAGATCATGAAAATATCCTGGTAACATTATCTACATCAAAGGTGGGTTTACGTGGCATGATATATTTATTCAAAATTGGCAACAACATCCAGTAATTTATCATAAATGTGACTTGAAACAAATATCCTAGCACACTGTTATCTACCTAACTTTACCCTAAATCAACATGACATGCGCAGAGTTATTTATTTAGCTTACCTTAAATCAAGGTGGCCTTGCCTAGGAAGCCACCTGAAATCAATCTAATCCGCCACAAATAGAATTGAAATATTTCTATTCTTTAAGGGGGTGTGGTTTACTAAATGTGGAATAGAAAGTGAGATTTCCATGATGGATTCAACAGCTGTAAACCCTGAGGGAGATTAGCAGACGAGGTGATTATATCATCCTAGACTGCATCAAATCTTACCAACGCCAGTGATGATGATGGGGATGCATTCCTCATTAGCAAACAAATGGCAGGAAATCTCCGTCCCACTGTTCACAGCATCTTTTCAGCGGTCTTGTACCTCCAAATCCGGATCGCCCACCTGCAATAATCCCTGATAAACCAACATAAATGCCAAATCAAGATGATTTCAAGGAATGGCTTATACCAGAAAAAGTAAAAAAAACACAAGTTTATTACAGAGTCAAGAAAGAATAAGGCCAACAGCTTCTTGAAGCGAAGGAGATGGAAGACAATGAAGAACCTTGAGATAAGGATACCTATGTGGATTGCGCGATAGAAGAAGAGGTGAAGAGGGCACTTAAGGGCACAATAAGAGGAACTTGTCGAGATCTGAACACTGATCAAATTTGAAGGGTGGGTCTTAATTTCAATTGGAAGGGTCTTTATTGTCTAATCCCTTGAGAAATGAAGAGCAAAATAAATAATTGTACTTCAATTGACAAGTATAAATTAAGTGAACCCTTTCACCAGAAAAATACAAAAGACAAATATTATTCGTTCAAATTTTTATAATTTTAAACAATTGAACACTCTTTAATATCTACATGAAAAAATGATATATTTTCAATAAAACTTATTTTGAACACATTAATTTGTCATATGTGTATCATTAATTTTACAATTCAGTAACATAACTATTCTATTGTATTTTTTCCAGTTGGAGCACACTTCATTATAGAAAACAACTACATAGATTATGCCATAACCATATTGGGGCATTCATGTGCAATCCATGCTTGAGAGATGTAAGAATGATAAGGATTGGGCACCTAAGAAAAAATAATACACAACTATAAAAAAAAGATCTAAAATTCCTACATACCAAGCCAGTTAGCAAAGTTGGACTTCACCTTTATTGTCTTACCAAAAGGCATGATAATGAGGAAGAAGACTCTAAAACTATGGACTTCACCTTCAAAGAATTCCTTGAATCACATTGATAAGGAGTGATAAGAAGATCACAACAATCCAACGTGTCAAATCTAAGTTGATAGTGTTAATTAAAGACTTATGTGGCAAATTTAATATAAGACTTACTTATAGTTGTCTCTTATTCTTTGCGTCAATTCATATTATAAGGTGAGGATCTACATGCGTATTATAGTTGTCATGAGTCCATGATATTCATGCAAGAAATGAATTATTGTAGAGGATGACTGATCAAACTGGCCTTTTTAATTTCATTTTGATGAAAAAAGAGTGGGCATTGGTATCGAGGTTCACATAGATAGTAGGCACAAAGTTTTGATCTCCTTTTGGGCCTAGTAGTAGACTAGTAGTTGTTCTTTTTGTTATATTCATAGTTGTTGACACATTGTCACACTTTAGATTGCATCCCCAAGTGACTTGGTAGTCAGAGTCACATCTCGATGGCTAGCGCCTCATAGTCATCAATGATTTCTGGCCATCTTGCACAACTAAGCAGTGAGTGCATGACATGACTAAGTGAGTGATTATAATTTATCATATTTCCAATATTTTGAATGATGAGTTGAACTTTATAGCATAGGACTTCCAATGTATTGACAACTTTATATGGATGGGTAATTTCAAATGTTGCCCTTCTTTTGAAATGTTGATATAAAGTATGCCCCTCATGATTGGAAGGGTAAAATTCAAATTTTAACTATTTTTTGAAGGGAAATTTTAACTTTACACTTCTGGGAAGGGCTATAACCCTTTGGAAAGGTTCAATTTTGAACGCTGGATCCAACTACATATTCAACAAAGTTGGGATTTTGAGAAAGGATGGCACCTTCTACCAAATGTAATATACGTCGCCATAGCGATGAACGTCCATCACTATAGCAACGTTATGGACTATGCATCGCTATAGCGACAATCGTCAAGGACATTCTCATTTTTTAACAAAATTTTACACTGTTTTTTCACTAAAATTTTGATTTTAACTTATTCGTGGCAAACTATCGTGGGACTTTTGAGCCATATATAGTAGCGGTCAATGAAGTGTGTAGTTAATTTTCTTACCATGTGGTGAATGTCTTGGTTTTTCATGTATATGAAATATTTGCATACACATTGTTTGATAACAATATAATGACACATGAAGTCTGAAACAATCATTCCATGCTCTAAGACAAAGAATCAGTCCCAAAAATTAGTTTAGACAGAGATACGACAAAGTGTTTGACAGAAGATACCAACCAAGCCATTTGACAGTTAACATTAATATTCATATATGGACTGTTGGTTTTATACAGTGACATCTAGATATGTGCATTAAAGTGTTTGATAACTTTCCCCATCCAAAAAGACATAAATAGTCAGTTCCAACTTCCAAAAATTACCCAACTCTTAGCAGGGTCTTTAGAAAATGTCAGAAAAAATATTCAGTCATCTTAGAGAAAATATTTGCTTCAAATTTGTAGACTATCATTCTGGGTTCCCTTCATTAACACAAATAAAAAGACATCAGATGAAAATCTCCTACACTATTCACTGAGCATGGACTCCACATTCTTTTAGTTTGGAATGGTCTTCAACCAGTTTCATTGTGCATTTCATTACAACTCCGTTTCATATTCCACACTGAATGCTCAGCCTTTTCAATCAACTTTTTCTTTGTTTGTAAAATTTTGTGAATCTTCTATTGTTTGTCAGTATCAAAACCCACAACTGTCAATCAACTTCAAGTTCTTCATATTTTTGTTTGCAAACTTTTATGAATCTTGGATTTTCTACCACGGTTTATTGTCATGGATTCCAATCAATCTCATTATGATTGCAAGATTCATGGGTTCTTTGTCAGTATGTCTTATTGGTGGTTTCTTTGTAAGCTCTTTTAGGTAAGGATAAACCGTAAAAAATAGAAAACCTCTGACATTTAGACTATTGCTAAAAAAATTAGCAATTTTTCCCATAAATGATGATATTTATTGTTTTATTTTTATAAAGATATATGTTTATTAAAATTTTATGTATGAACAATCTCATTATAATTTTTTTTCTTTCGAGTTCGCTGCTCCTAAGCCCATGCGACGCCACCTCATTTTAGGCTTGCATGTTTCAAGCATCCATGGCCATCGGAGGGGGTGCTCCTTCCCCTCCCCATGAGATCGTTGCTTTCAAGAGCCTGGTAGCAGCATGTAGTAAGAGGAAGATAATCCTGAATCACTATATATTTGTCAAGAAATTAGACAACATACCCTCAGTCGATCTTCCTATAGAACTCCCTTGCCAGACAATAATGAACATCGTAGATCGGAGCCTTATTGGTCAGTTTACTGGCCTCTAGCCCTCCCTCACGAGTTCAAAAGCATACTAAGCTAAGATCAGCAACAACATACATGGGGAATCCCATCTCCGAGGCTCCAGTGGGAGTTCATATCCCCTGTCTTCGAACATGTTTTTGAACGTGTGTGCCTAAGCAATGGGTATATGCATGTCCCCAATGGAAGGTGATGTGTGTGATTGGAAGTGCACAAGAGGTAAGTGAGGTAAGTGTTTTGAATGTTTTAAATTTTTGTTTTATGTTTCCATTTTTTTTTATTTTTTATTTTATTATTATACATATATATATATGAAAATATTTGCATGGATTTCTTAGGTTTTGGTTTGTCCATTATATCTCATATTTTGTGTCCCCTCTTAAACCACAGTTTAAGGATGAAATATAGGGTAACTATTATGCCATAAAATTTATCATTGGGGTTTATAGGAAATGCGTGAGGCTCCAAATCATCACGCATGTACTTCATAAGAGATTGTTTCCTGCAAGTGTGATTTGGTGGAAATGTCAAGGTTAATAAAACTAAGCATGATCCTTGGGGATCATTCCATAGGTAGAGGATGGATTTGAAGGTATTGAGCTATAAAATTTACCACTAATACTCATGGAAAATGAATGGGATATTTAACCACCATGAAAACCTAGCAAAGCGTATGTGACCCCACTCCTACCCCACCTTATCCGCATGGGACTGTTTTGCAATTCGTCGATGGATTTGTTTCCTCAAAATGTGGAGATGTTGGGGTTTCCTCTACAACCGAAGACACTCCTACATCATGTGACCTGAGCTTTTCCATAGCAAAAAACAAAGTTATCCAATAAATTCTATCAAATTCTGTCTCATGGCTTCGCAATAGGTAAAATGCAAAATAATACTCAAATATGTCAGTTAGAGGGCATTTCACATAACAAACAAAATTGCTTTAAACTTTAATAGAAATTTGACAAACATCAAAAGAATTGTCGAAAATTGAACAAATTTTTCTGAATCTATAATGAAAAATCCACCAATGCCATAAAACTTGAGCAGCTAACTGTTTTTTCCTTGAGAGCTGTATGCTTATAAGGCCAAAGATGTAAAAACATTTGATCCACTTCTTCAAAGTAACACTATGGGCATTATTGAAATGCTTGTTGCTTCATTCCATTTTAAACCAA
>LPNX010835888.1:187574-269809 GCA_001517045.1 Pseudotsuga menziesii
GAACTACTAAATCCAATGGCCATATTAGTCAATGTAAAACCAAACGGCTAACAATATTTTTATGGTCAACAACTCACAACCTATATTACTTGTTATTAAATCCAATATCTCAAGTTTTCAAGTATTCAGAAGTATTATGGCATTTATCATCATTGTGGACATCGACGTTGTCATCATCATCATCATCAATTCCATATGGTACATTAACATCATCTTGATCATCATCCTCATTATCATCAGCATCGTCACCATTAAGTATATCATCAAAAAAATCATCGTCATCATTGTCATTATGGTCACACATATTGCATTATTGTTCTTAATCACTCATCGACATTAGGATTTGTTAGGAAAAATATTTGTCTTGAATAATTTACCTAATATTTAATTATCGAATGGGGTTGGTAGTGTTGGAGACATTTACCACCATACACACTCATTTTGGTCAATTTGGACTAGTTAAACCACTATCGTAAGTTTTATTGACTTAATTGACATTAGAGGAGCACTGTATGACATCACCATGAGCACACCCACGCCTACCTTCAGTCAAGGAGGCTAACTTAGCCTTCTCCTACATTCGGGGAGGCTAACTCGAGCACTCCGGGGGTGATCTGAGTGTCATAAATGCACTTTATTGCTAACTGATGGTTACAATCAGTTAAACAGAGCAGTGAAGGTGCCTCCCTTCATTAAATTGATTATTTAATGATTATTTAATGAAATGGAGTCAATGGGGGTGCCTCCAACCACTTCTGATGTTCAGTTACACTTTAGTTAACCTCATCGGGGTTCATTGGAGTCATTGATGCGCTACCACTTGTTGGTTGGCTTGCAGTGACATGTGTCTGAGCTACTTTCAGTTAGACTCAGTCATTTATTGCACTCCGACTTCAGTTAGGGCTCAGTTGAGTCAATTAGGATTTTGATCAGTGGTTAACTTGAGTGTTTACTGTGGCTTACGTTCGTTTAAGCTAGACTCACTCATTCAATTCGAATGACCTTCTTGGGGAGTCGAATTGTCTTGGCATTCATGCTTACAGCATGATCATTTTATTGAATTATTTTTATTCATTTGATTATAGAGAGCTGCTACTTCCATTGCAGCACCATTTTTCCAATTTTATGATTATCGATCTGTATACTTTGTGAGACTGTGTTTTCAGTTCCTAGACCACTGTGATAAATTAATATGGTATCAGAGCTCACGGTGGGACGAAGCTCAGATCTCTCAAAAACATGGTTTTTGACAAATCTTGCATGAAAAATTGAGCAAAATCTCAAAATTCCAGCGCTGCACCAGAAGCCAAGGCTTACCACTTAATACCCTAAAGGAATTGTTGATCAAGCTTGCGTGATCAACTATGCTGGGTGTGATGAAAGCCTAAAATGTGCAGGTTGTATGACCTTACGATGCGCCTTTTATTTTAATTTGCAGGTTTTAACATTAGAGGAAATTTGAGGTCTAAAATGGGTCTCCTAAGGAAAATGATAAAATAATAGTTAAAATAATAAAATAATAGTTATTAATTTTGGAGGAAGAATGAAAAAAACTACTTTTTTTGTTCGTATTTTCGACATATCTCCCTGTGTTTTTTCTCAAATTCCAAGCGAGAGAGCTTGTTGGATGTGGAATTTAATTCCACATCCAACGAGTACCCACACTGCATACTTTTGACACACTCTGCTACCCCAAAAACAAGAAATACCTAAAAAAACGTGATGATGACATCATCATCACATTTTTTCAGGTATTTCTTATTTTTGGGGTAGTGGGGTCCGTTAAAAGTATGCAGTGTGGGTACTCGTTGGATGCAGAATTAAATTCCGCATCCAACGAGCTCTCTCTCTCTTGAAATTTTAGTAAAAACATAGGGAGATATGTCGAAAATACGAACAAAAAATGTAGTTTTCTTTTATTGCAAATATGTCAATTCAACCATTATGATTAACTCATTTTATTGAAATTCTATTGGTTCTTGAATTCCAACTCACAAAATTGATTGTTGGCATGTTTTCTTATAAGGCCCATTTTAAACCCCAAATTTCTTCTAATGCAAGTACAACTTCGAATGGACTCATCAGTCCCTCTTCTCACCCCATTCACAAGCTATTCAGAATGGAAGTTGAAGATGATTGCATCTCTGAAGAGACGAGGTCTCTATGAGGTGTCTATTGGAATTGGAAAAGATTCTTATGAGAACGAGATTGACTGGATAAATGACAGTGATAGATATTTCGTAGCAATATGTCTGGCCCTTTCTCCTAACTTGTGCTACCTTATTGGTTCTGCTGAATACCCAAAGGATCTCTAGATAAAATTGGACAGAACCTTTGGCAAGCGCAATGAGGATCATACTAGCACTTTGGAGATCACATCCAGTACCACAAGAGTTCTTTACTCAAAATTCTCAGCCTCTACTCTCTCTGATGAAGTTGTTCAAGATGAAGAAAAAGCAGAATCTTCTACACAGTCAATTCGAATTGAAGAAAGACTCCTTGCAGTGACTCCTTCTCCTGATGCTCCGGAAGTTTGTGAGATCTTTGATATCTCCTCTCCTCATATGGCTGAAATAGAAGACGACATTTGAATCTCTGATATTGATGAAAAACACTGCTGCACTTCCATGCAAACATTCACCAGTGATTTTCCTTTGGATTCTGTGCAAAATTTGCCAGTAATTGCTTCCGAAAGTGAAGAGAAATTTGATTTTTCTCCCTCTAATATTGTTGTTGGTGTGCAAATATGTAATACCTTAGATATTTTGGAAAAAATATCAGATTATAAGAGTTATCAATTCGCTCCCCATGATCTAGATCTTCCATCAAATTCCTGCAGGATTGCATGCACCAAAATTCAGAATTTTGAAGAAAAAGACAACTGTGCATACACCGTCTCGATTGACCATAATTTTGGATATGATATGAACCTTATTGGATATGATATGATATTATTTGTATCTGATCTGATATTTCTTGGTTCAAAATTTCAGGTTCATAAACCTTCAGTACTGCTTGTAGTTGTTCTCATCAACGGTGTGAAGAAACAAGTACCGCAAGTCTCCTTCGAAACTGCTGCCGGGGATTTGATTTCATTTCACAGTTTTGGATCTCTTGTGAACCTATTTGGATCTTATTTAATTTATTATCTAATATTATTTGGTTCAAATTTTAAAATCCAAGATCTTTCAATACTGCTTGAAGCTGCTCTCACCAATTTCGATGTGAAAAATCAAGTACTGCAATTCTTCTTCAAATTTGTTGCTGGGGATTTGGTGTTAGTTTCCTCATATGAGGTTGTTGATATTTTATTATGTGATTCATTAGATTTTTAAAAATATATATCATATTATGGAGCTCAATCATTCGCTCTCCACAGTCCCAACGCTTCTCTACCTTTGGCCACATGCTCATCTCCTCACAGAACTAGTAAAGAGGAAGACATTTTGCATCCACTTGGACACTTGCTCCTAAGATTTGGGGCTGATTTTACCACTCATGGTTTGCTGTTCAAGGCTACAACATATAAATTTCTTGATTTTTCCACACATGGTTCGAATCCTCAAGAACCTTTGCTCTCTCTTTAGATGATTTCAGCTACTCTACATGGGTCCAATTTTCATCGTGTTGTTGTTTATATTTATGATTTAGTTTAGTGCATTGTTATTCTTCAAAAGTGGAAGATTCCTCCAGAAATATTCATTTATTTTGGATTCATAGGTTCACATGCATAGTCTCAGGATGCTGCTGCATAGAAGAACCAAAAATTTCTTAATTTATTGCTTAGTTTGAGGGGGGGTATTTTTTCCCATGAGGTTTTCCCCATTTCCTTGGTTATATTAAGTAGTTACTTTATTGTAAAAGGTGACCTATGGATTTTGTTTCCAAGGCCCTATCATTCTTATGCACTTTATGTTTTCTACTCCTCCTAAGTATAGCTTAAGGGGGGGTGTTGGACACATTTACCACCATACACACTCATTTTGGTCAATTTGGCCTAGTTAAACCACTATCCTAAGTTTTATTGACTTAATTGACATCAAAGGAGCATTGTATGACATCACCATGAGTACACCCATGCCTACCTTCAGTAAAGGAGGCTAACTTAGCCTTCTCCTACATTCGGGGAGGCTAACTGGAGCACTTCGGGGGTGATCTGAGTGTCATAAATGCACTTTAGTGCTAACTAATGGTTACAATTAGTTAAACAGAGCCTTGAAGGTGCCTCCCTTCATTAAATTGGTTATTTAATGATTATTTAATGAATTGGAGTCAACAGGGGCGCCTCCAACCACTTTTGATGGTCAGTTACACTTCAGTTAGCCTCATCGGGGTTCATTGGAGTCATTGATGCATTACCACTTGTTGGTTGGCTTGCAGTGACATGTGTCTGAGCTACTTTGAGTTAGACTCAGTCATTTATTACACTCCGACTTTAGTCAGGGCTCAGTTGAGTCAATTAGGGTTTTGATTAGTGGTTAACTTGAGTGTTTATTGTACCTTACATTCAGTTAAGCTAGACTCACTCATTCAATTCGAATGACCTCCTTGGGAATTTGAATTGTCTTGGCATTCATGTTTACGGCATGATCATTGTATTTTATTATTTGTATTCATTTGATTATACAGAGCTACTACTTCCATTGTAGCACCATTTTGCCAATTTTATGATTATCTGTCTATATTCTTTGTGAGACTGTGTTTTCAGTTCCTAGACCACTGTGACAAATTAATAGTAGGATTAGCGTTGTTACAAAATATATGTGAAGGTAGAGGAATTCTTATGGTATCGTGGTAATACTTTAGTAAACAAAAGATTGGAAGGTCTTTCAAAATGAAAGACTAAGTTTATCTCCTAAGAAACCAACTTCTTAAGATAATAGAAACAGAAAATTAGGGCAGAGTGGTATCAAGTTATACTACTCTACTCTAAACAATTACTAAAAGACAAAGATATGGACAGTGTGATGACAATGGACTATTATTTATAAGAAGTTCTATTTTACTGAGAAATAGCTTTTAAGATCTGGTTACACAAAGAAGAATTTACAATAACTAATAATATATGCAACTAATAGATGGCCACTAATTCCATTCTCCTTGATTATTTTGAGGATTAGGGTTGACTGTAATTGGGAAAGGAGCAGGAGAAGTGTTAAAATGGCTTTCAAATGAGGTGAAGAAACTAAAGGGAATCAGATCTAACTTAATCTCTACGAAAATATGTAGACTAAGAAACGTCGAATTACAAGCTATAGTGAACATGATGATCTATAACCAAATAAATCCTATTTGCAAAAGATAAAATAATACTACAAGAAGGTAGACATGATTCATGAACAAGCAGAAAAATTATAAAGATGATCTAAATTCTATTCTATATATTCCTTTAATAACTATATGATTGAGAGAACAAATCGTATTATTATGAGCAATTACACTTAATATATTAATGCATTTAAAACTTCTCATGCGAAGGAACAATTCAAATTCAATTACAAATCAATACAAAAGATCAGAACACATGACATAACCCTGAGGGATAAGGTGAAAAGAAAGGAGAAAGAAGAATGAGGTTTAATAGGTAGTCTAAACAATCTCATCTAAAGGTCTTAAGAGAAAATACAATCACTAGCTAACTACTACTATCAAAACAGAATAAAAAAACTAAGGAGATAAGCTCAAAATAGATTAAAAACGCGCAAGGTTGAATGAAAGACCAGACAATAGGTTGAAATGAAGGTCTGTATGAAAGGCAGAACAGACTATCTGAATGACTGTCTATCTGAAGAAAATACTATAATTTTGAGAAAAAGGTGAATTTAAATGATTGGTTGAGAGCAGCTGACTCATGCATATACTAATAAAATGTTGAAAGAGCAAAAATTAAATCTACTTACTGATTCAATCTTATATCAACATAATCTAAACTAGCTCATAATTCAAAAAGGAAATTACATTATTGAGCAAACTGAAATATACTTAAAACATAAACATAAATAAATAAAACTGAATTTACTGTGACTTAACCAAAGGAATCTAGTCTAAATATCAAACAATGAAATGTAAAGACTTTGAAAAGGAATTTAGAAATTATTCTAGGAGTAACCGATTGCTAACTTGTAAAGTAAAACTACATAATCAGCATGATAACAATGAAATCTATACTACAGAAAATAATTAACATAAATGATTACGGAAATCAAATTGCGTAACAACTTATAAATAAGACTATACTAGTTACATAGAAAAGGAAATAACGAAGCATACACAAAAATGTAAAGCTCTGGTTATCGGGGGGCCCTCCTAACAAACAGAGTAATGCCTTGCTAATGGAGCATGATCATGCACATCATAATAGAACTTTAATTAAACCAAAAGGTAGCATTACAAAGTGTTGTGGTAAATTGATAAAATGGCTAACTATCTTGCTATCATTTCTAACTCCATTGATTCTCTTAGCTTTCAACCACGAACTATCAACTATTAACATTCAACGAAAAAAAAACTATTTCTCGCATGAGATCGTTTGTGTATATAGTGTTTTTACAGAAGGAGAGCAAGTTGACGCTTTCAGTGGTCAACTGCTCTTACGATAAGGTAGTCTTTATAACAAGTAATTACATTGATAACCAACAGATGACATTTCCTTCTTCCTCACGAATCTGGTTCCTCTCTGGGGCAATGTGGCATATGAAATCAGTCTTAATTGGAGCCAACATCAAGGTGTCACACAGAGACATCATTTGAACGCTCTTCTAGAAGGAGGCTTATGCTAAGATGATGGCGCATGGTCACAACAGTTTATGACCATTTACATGCCTTTAACGCTCAGGAATCCACTATCAGCAATGCGCGGTTGATTCGGTGGTTCGAACAGTGAGCTGGATGATGTGCTGGATACACTCTGTGCACATCTAGGATGAATGTTATGCTTCCCGCTGGTTCGCTGAAGACCAATATTCTGCACGAAAGTTTCATACATTAGAATATCACTACATATTATCAAATTTAAACAAGAAAATTGTGAAATGATGCAAAATAAAACATAACTTGCATAAGTTAAAATATGATCATACCTACTGCTGAATGTCAAACTGTATGCTAGAAAAGACGCCAAAAGGTAACAAAACATGTATTAATATGTAAAATATTTAGCCAAAAATGGTGACAAAATGAGGACCAACATTCCCCCAAGCCGAAAGAATGCCAGGTCCCACTGGTTAGAAATAAAAGATAGCATTAGGAAGGAGGCAAAGCTGCTTTAGCAGCTGCCTCCGACTTTAATGAAGCAGATTGTTTGAACTTCAATTTCCTATCCTACGCTTTCAGAAGGGCACACCTTTCTTGCCAATCCCTCTGTGATAAACTAACAGTCTTGTGAAGGTCCTCCATATTTTTAATCTGTAACCGCAACTCTTTGTTCTCCTCCCGAAGCTTTGAAATCAACTTAACATACCCTTCATTCTGCTTCGCTGATTGAGTTAACTCATAAGTTAACTGATCTAATGTTGGCTACGGTGGCGTAGATGGATCTGGGGACTAGTTGGAATCCCATGGGGGACTCATTTCCCTTGATGGCAGATCCAAATCGACAGTAGGAATGTGTTCCTCAGGGCTAATATCCTGGATAGAAGCAACAATGTTTGTTTGATCGACGTCCTTTAGTAATCCACATAAAGACTGGCTAATTCTAATAGGGATGAATTTGGGTCGATTTTCTCTAATTTTCCTCATTGTCTGAATGACCGGTCTGCACATCAGACTGAACTACGGTCTGTGTACTGGGTCGGAGCATACACTGAACATTTTTCTCCTTTTGTCTCCTGGTATGAGGTCGTGAGAAAGGTACAAATTTGGCAGACACAGGGCTAGCAAGGGTATTTTGTGGAGATGAGTTAGGTTATGAGATATCTTCATCAAGGTGGACAATGTTTGGGTTTTCTTCTTCTACAGGTGAGGTTTGACTAGTTCCACGGTGAAAATGGCAAGATCATTTGCGAATATTAATATGGGGATTAAGCACCTTGAATACAAAGGTCTCCCAAGGTTGGTTTCGCTCCTTGAGCTGGTCTAGGATTAAAAGTTTGATCAAGTTGTGGTGAAAAAAGTTGCATTTGGGGTGAAGGATATTTTTGCGAACGAGGTTAGACATCTTCTCTAGACTCTGAAGGAAAAAGAAAGGAAAATTAAGACTTCTATTATTGATGAAATGGGCCAATAAACGAAGATGACAGGATTTGAAAACACTAAACTTACCTTCACAGGTAATCAGATGAATAATGACTGTCAGCGGGTTGATGTATTTAGGCTTTATCCATCTATGGTGATAACCTTTTGCACCTGTCACATGCCAGAATTTGGGCTTGAGGGAAAATTTATGCGATGCCCTTGGAACAAACCAATGTGTATGCCATCGCTCGCCTTCTCAGGGAAGCTTCGTGGCGCACGCAATCGATTCCTCTGTAACTTGGAAGGAAAGATGTCCTACCCTCTCCATTCTCCCATCGAACCCCATTGCAAAAAGCAATGAGATTTCCTGATCATATCCCTGCAGTAGATGGAGGAACGGGTTCCAACCAATATGGAAAAATACTTCCCGACATTCTCTGAATTATGTTATTTGGAACAAATCTTGGTAAGTTTCTGGATCAAATCGATTCGACATGGTTTAAACAGAGGGGAGAATACAGGGTTTGTAGAGAAAGGTGGCCAAAATGCTCTACAGTGATAACGATCAATGAAAGCGATGGAATGGGAGAAGTTTCACACCATGTTGGTTTAAAACATGTCACATTCAACCTACCAAATGATCATTCAAACAGCTCGGCATGCCTAAACAATCGTGCCATTATGGCAATTTTTGAAATGTGTGCGGTCAAAAACATGTAATTGAATGAGTTTCTAAAGTTTAGTTGGTTCAACCATTTCCAAAGCGAGCTTTGGACAGGTTGAGCATGTAACTTAATACGGATGTATAACCAGATTCGTAACCATAACCTTAGTTCAACAAGAAGGTCAGCTTATCTGATAGCTTATGCGTGCGAAAGGAAAAAGAGGATAATGGTGATGATAGAGTCATGATAACTAGAAGGTACCCTAAGGTCATATCATATCCATATGGAGGTGAAATAAAATAATATTATATCTAAGTCATACTATCATTAATCGAAATTAGTCATAATATCCTGTGGATGTGACCCTAATGATATGACTCAACTTTTTGCCCAAACAAACTTAAGCTAATACTTAACCATAGAAACGAAAATATCATAATTTTTATTCAACTTGTCATTTGACTTTTTATTCATACCGACATTCGACTCTTCATATGATCCTTCATACAAATTTCTATAAAAAAATGAGCTTGTTGGATGAGACTGCTACTAATTATGGCTTTTCCTAAGCTGCCAGGTAACACGAAGTCATATGAAATAATTATCTAGTGTTCTTCCTTATTCATCCAAGATTTTAAAACCAATTTCGCTATTTGCATTATCTTCCAGACACTTTATCATTTAGTAATGAGTCTCTTATAAGTAAAAATAAAGACAAACAGTCAGGCTAAGCCTCCCCCAAACCAAAGATATGGCATGTCCCCAAGCCATATAAGAAAACTAAGTAACTTCCAAAATAAATTAAGAAAAGTTCAATCATGTTGTTGTAAGTTTGTAAAAAAGAAAGATTAACTAATAAATGGAAAGGATTCAGATATATACATTTGTCCAAAAATAATAGTGCTCAAATATATAGATGTATAAATTTATCATTTACCATGTGATGAATATATAAGTGAAAGGACCATAGGGAAACTAGCCATCCCTGCCTCATTGTAAGGATATCTTGTCCTCTAAAAAATTCTTAAGCTAACCTTCAAATTTGTAGGAGTTTACAACTATGGGTCCCATTTCTAGGATAAGCATATCTTAGATATTGATTGAATTCAGATTGTCGGATCCAAGGCCAAATTATGGTTATTCTTTAATGAAATCATAAACAATAGGCCAAAACATATTTTGCTTCTAAACAATGTGCATAGTGGTGCATTAACCAGATCTCTTTTATCTGATATTGCCCCACTGCCAGCAGGCCTGTTTAGGACCTCAGCGGGTTTATCTTGGTACCCTGCAAGCATAGCCCCGCTGCCAGCGAGCCTGTTCAATACCCTCACTGGTTTACTTGCATTTATCGAAATTCCTTATTTGTAGGTTGTTACTAAGCATTGACCTACTACTAGCAAGCCTATTCAGTACCCCGGCAGGTTTGCCTTGTATAAATATTCTGAGTATATGGAAGTCAATTAGTACTAGAGCATGCTAAGTCCTGCTAAACACATGAATTTTTATTTTTTTTCATAAAATGGCCTTAACTATAGATCATGTCAAAAGATAATAACTTAAAGGTGTTCTTGGGCCTTTCAGCCTATTTTCTTTATAAAATATAATGTTCCCCACAACCAAAAATTCCACTTATCCTGGAGTGTTCTCAAAAATACTTAAGAGTCAAATTTTAATAACAAGTGTAGATAAGCTAGTAATCTCTAGGTGTAAAAATTCTAGAAAACATGATAATTGAAGTGAGTCTTTTAAGCACTTGTTCAAGTAATCAGGAATGCACATATCTGAATCAAAACACCATATATATATAAAGCATAACAAAATCATAAAATAAATGGTTTTAAAATGATATACAAGGACTCTAAAACTTCAAAGTTAAGATATATTTTCTAGAATATTTTCTTTTTCAAGTAATATCTCATGAGTTGTTCAAAGAAATAGAAATACCCATTTGTAACCAAATTTCAAAACCATTTGTTAGATGATTTATTTTATTCTTGAAAACATAGAAAAAGAGCCCCCTACAAAGAAATGATTAGAAATGATTCTTATTTATTCAAAGAGATATACACATACTGACATATTTACAAATGATGATAACCCACAATATTTTTAAGAATCAGGAGGAGGAAGAGTCTTTGGAGAGGGAATTCCAATGATTACCTCTATCTTGATAGGATCCATTTTGATCCCCTGGGGAAAAAAATGATACCCCTTGCATATATAACATGGGGGTTTTTGTTTAATGGACATTTCTATCGAGGATATTTTGTTTTACATTTTGGACAGAAATTGCTCTTTGTTGCTCGTTCTTCTTCCTGGTTCTTCATGTAAGTTTGGTTTCTAAAGTGAGTGTACCTGGAAGGGTTCTTTCGAGGTGAAAATGGGGTGTCCCAATGTTCTTTTCCAGGAAAAATATTCCTCTGAACACCCATTATTTTATTGGTTCTTATAGGATTAGAAGATGCTACTATGGATGTTTCAATTTGTGGGGTTACTATGTTTATTGAATTGCCAAAGAGAGCTTCCACCTAGGCGAGATTGACAAAATTAGTGAAGTTCAACTTCCCCACTTAATAAAAGTTGTATTATCTAACTTTGTGACTTAGTGGAAGATTCAAAGGTTCTTATTGGTTACTTCTTTTGAATTTTTTCAGGAATGAGGCCCTTAGGACCTCTTTCCATGATCTTTCCTATTTCTATGATTCCCCCCCGTAAGAATCTCTTTATGTTTTCAGTAGAACTACTTCCTATAAGTGTTTTTTTTCTTTTTTCGATGACTCTTCACTAAGTTGATGGTTGGGGTTTATGTTTCCTCTACAAAAAAATTTTAAAAATTAACAAAAGTTTACTATCTTAACGAATCTTATCCTATACTACTACTACTACTACTAGATTTGGGGGCACCGGTTATAACATATGCAAAAATTTCTTACCTCTCGTCTTACCGCTCCCCCGCCACCAACCTAATTCTATTCTACCTTACGGAACAACTCCCCGGCAACGGCACCAAAATGTTGGGCAAAATATTGTCTTGAATAATTTACCTAATATTTAATTATCGATCGGGGTTGGTAAGCTTAGAGTTGTTGCAAAATATATGCGAATGTAGAGGGATTCTTATGGTATCGTGGTAATACTTTAGTAAACAAAAGATTGGAAGGTATTTCAAAATGAAAGATTGAGTTGATCTCCTAAGAAACCAACTCTTTAAGATAACAAAAACAAAGGATTAGGGCAGAGTGGTATCAAGTTATACTACTCTACTCTATAAACAATTACTAAAAGACAAAGATATGGACAGTGTGATGACAATGGACTATTCTTTATAATAAGGTCTATTTTACTGATAAACAAATTTTAAGAACTGGTTACACAAAGAAGAATTTACAATAACTAATTATATATGCAACTAATAGATGGCCACTAATTCCATTCTCCTTGATTATTTTGAGGATAAGGGTTTACTGTAATTGGAACAGGAGCAGGAGAAGTGTTAAAATGGCTTTCAAATGAGGTGAAGAAACTAAAGGGAATCCTATCTAACTTAATCTCTACGAAAATATGTAGACTGAGAAATGTCCAATTACAAGCTATAGTGAACATTATGATCTATAAACAAATAAATCCTATTTTCAAAAGATAAAATAATACTACAAGAAGGTAGACATGATTCATGAATAAGAAGAAAACTTATAAAGATGATCTAAATTCTATTATATAGATTCCTTTAATAACCATATGATTGAGAGAACAAATCGTATTATTATGAGAAATGACACTTAATCTATTATGCATTTAAAACTTCACATATGAAGAAACAATTCAAATTTAATTACAAATCAATACAAAAGATCAGAACACATGACATAATCCTCAGGCATAAGGTGAAAATAAAGGAGAAAGAAGAATGGGGTTTAACAAGTAGTCTAAACAATCTCATCTAAAGGTCTTAAGAGAAAATACAATCACTATCTATCCACTACTATCAAAACAGAATCAGAAAACTAAGGAGATAAGCTCAAAACATATTAAAAACAAGCAAGGTTGAATGAAAGACTGGACAATAGGTTGAAACGAAGGTCTGTATGAAAGGCAGAGCCGACTATCTGAATGACAGTCTATCTGAAGAAAATACTAAAATTTCTAGAAAACAATGAATTTAAATGATTGGTTGAGAGCAATTGACTCATGCATATGCTAATAAAATGATGAAAGAGCAAAAATTAAATCTACTTACTGATTGAATATTATGGCAACATAATCTAAACTAGCTCGTAATTCAAAAAGGAAATTGCATTATTGAGTGAAGTGAAATATACTTAAAACAAAATAGAAATAAATAAAAATAAATTTACTGTGACTTAACAAAAGGAATCTAGTCTAAAGATCAAACAATGAACTGTAACGACTTTGAAAAGGAATTTAGAAACTATTATAGGCGCAATTGGTTGCTAACTTGTAAAGGAAAACTACATAATCAACATGAGAACAATGAAATCTATACTACATAAAATAATTAACATAAACGATTACAGAAATGAAATTGCATAATAACTTATAAATAAGACTATACTAGTTACAGATAAAAGGAAATAGCGAATCATACACAAAAATGTAAAACACTGGTTGTCAGGGGGCACTCCCAGCAAACAAAGTAATTCCTTGCTAATGGAACACGATCATGCACAACGTAATAGAACTTTCATTAAACCAAAAGGTAGCATTACAGAGTTTTGTGGTAAACTGATAAAATGGATAACTATCTCGCTATCCTGACTAACTCCATTGATTCTCTTAGCTATCAACCACGAACTATCAACTATTAACATTCAACGAAAAAAAACTATTTCTTGCATGAGATCATCTGTATATATAATGTTTTTACAGAAGGCAAGCAAGTCAACCCTTTCAGTGGTCGACTGCTCTTACAATAAGGCAGTCTTTATGACAAGTAATTACATTGATAACCAACAGATGACATTTCCTTCTTCCTCGCGAATCTGGCTCCTCTCTGTAGTGATGTGGCATATGAACCCAGTCTTAATCAGATCTAGCGTCAAGGTGTCACACAGAGACATCTGATGAACGCTCTTCTAGAAGGAGGCTTATGCTAAGATGCTAGCGCATGGTCACAACAGTTTACGGCCGTTTACATGCCTTTAACACTCAGGAATCCACTATCAACAATGCGCGGTTGATTCGGTGATTCAAACAGTGAGCTGGACGATGTGCTGGATAAACTTTCCGCACATCTAGGATGAATGCTATGATGCTTGCTGGTTTGATGAAGACCAAGATTCTGCACGAAAGTTTCATACATTAGAATATCACTACATATTATCAAATTTAAACAAGAAAATCGTGAAATGATGCAAAATAAAACATAACTTCCATAAATTAAAATATGACCATACCTACTGCTGAATGTCGAACTGTATGGTAGAAAAGACACCAAAAGGTAACAAAACATGTATTAATATGTAAAATATTTATCCAATAATGGTGTCAAAATGAGGACCAACAGGATTCATGTCATGTAATTGTTAAGGTAATTTATATGTTGTTACAGCCATTGCGATGATAATAGGGTTGTTTAGATGTTGTTACAGACATTTAGGTTCCATTAGAATCAATTAGGATCCAAAAGTGATACCACAAGCATAATCATCATTGACATCCACATCCACATCCACATCGTCTTCATCATCATACAATAAATCAACATCATTGTCATCGTCGTAGTCATCATCAATGTCATCATCAATATAATTGTGATAATAACGAGCAAGTAGCCATACTACCTCAGAAGAATGAATGATATAGTTGTATACTTATCAAATCATATCCATATGCTCCATCATAATTATCGTAATGCATCATCATCATGTTGTTAGGTCCAATCATATTCCAATAGGGTCTATCAAATGTTGTTGGGGACACAAATGCTATTAGAGCAATTTAGGTGACATTAAGCCAATTTACCCCTCATTAGGATTAATCAAGATCCAAAACTGCCATGACTACGATCATTTAGGTGACACTATGATAAATCAAGATCCAAAAGTACTATCACATGAATCATGATCATTGACATTAACATTGATATATCTGACGTTATGTCAAATGTTTTTCGAACACAATCCCTAGCTCTAAACCTAGTGCAATTCCTAGCGAGGTTCCTTTCGAAATTTTTGGCATTATTCTAGCTGCTATACCTGGATCTATACTTAGAGCTATGTTGGATGTTTTCTAGGTGCAATTCCTGGCTCTATACTTAACGCTATGTTGAATGTTTTTCCTCCCAAAATTCATGGCGCAATTTATGTCGCAAACCCTGGATTAATATATGGTGCTATGCTATTCAGGACGTTTTATTGGAGGCTATTCTTGGTATTATATGGGATGATTTTTTAGACTCTAATTGGGACATTAATTGGGATGCTAAAAGTGGGATGCTAATTGGGGCGTTAATTGGGATACTAATTATCATCCAAAATAGCAC
Source organism: Pseudotsuga menziesii (assembly GCA_001517045.1). NCBI lineage: Eukaryota > Viridiplantae > Streptophyta > Pinopsida > Pinales > Pinaceae > Pseudotsuga > Pseudotsuga menziesii. The sequence goes on from LPNX010835888.1 coordinate 202,917, forward strand.
CAACTTTTAAAAAGGGACGATAATTGGGATGCTAATTGGGACGCTAATTGGGATTCTAATTGGGATGCTAATTGGGATGTTAATTGAGATGCTAATTAGCATAAAAAATAGCGCCAAATTTTAAAAAGGGACGCTAATTGGGATGTTATTTAGGATGCTAATTGGAACGCTAATTGGGATTGTAATGAGGACGTTAATTGGGATGCTAATTAGCATCCAAAATAGCGTCAACTTTTAAAAATGGACGCTAATTGGGATGTTGATTGGGACAGTAATTGGGACGATAATTGGGACGCTAATTGGGACGCTAATTAGGATGCTAATTAACGTCTAAAATAGCGCCAACTTTTAAAAAGAGACGCAGATAATGCCATTAAAAGCACCATCCCATGAAAAAGCGTCCACTTTGTCCAAAAATCATGAAAAATACACTAAAAGTGATAGTGGACGCTAAAAAGGAAGCTAAAAGAGACACTAATCATAGGGTTTTGTTGTAGTGCATGATTGAAAGTCTATCAACCACTTTTAAAATTGTGGGTTTGAATTGAATTCAACCATGGTTCTAAGTCAAGCTTGGATTGAAGTTATCCATTTACTCAAGTCAACTATGGAATAAAGTCAAACATGGAATGGATTCATCCGTGTTAATACTATTAATGAATCAAAATAAATCATTATATTAAATTCAAACATGGATTGAAGTCAACCTTTGATTTAAGTTAACCTTGGATAGAGGTAGGGCCTTAGATTGAATCCAACCTTCAAGTCAACCATGGGTTGAATTCAACTATGGATGTAAGTCAACCTTGGATTGTAGTCAACATTTTATTGCAGTCAACCTTATATTAAATTCAACCATGGATTGAAGTCCACCTTGGATTGGATTCGATGCTAGATTGAATTTAACCTTCGATTGAAGTTCACCTTATAATGAAGTCGAGCTTAGATTAAAGTGGACCTTGGATTGAAGTCAATGTTTGATTTAAGTCACCCTTTGATTGAAGGAAACCGCGAATTATTATTACCTATGGATTAAAGCCAACCATGGTTCAAAGTCAACCTTTTTTAAAAGTTAAGTTTTGTTTAAAGTCATTTACGATTTAAAGTCAATCACGCTTCAAAGTCAAACTTTATTAAAGTCAACCATGTGTTAAAGTAAACCTTCTTTAAGATATCATATGTACATTTAAGTTAAACTTGGTTCATAGTTGAGTCAACCATGGTCCATGGTTCAAATCCAAACTTGGATCAAAGTCAACCATGTTTCAAAGTCAATCTTGGATTGAGGAAAACCATGGTTCAAAGTTAACCTTGTATTGAAGTTAACCATGGATGTAATTCAACCTTTAAGTCAACCTCGAAATGAATTCAATAAAGTTAATATTATAAATGGATTGATTTTAAACATTAAATTGAATTATACGTTAGATTGAAGTCAACCATGCCTTGAAGTTGATGATGGATTGAAGTTAATGTTGGCTTGAAGTAAAATTTGAGTTGAAGTCAATGTTGGCTTGAAGTAAACCTTGGATTTAAATCAACCTTTAAGTCAATATTAAATTGAATTTAACCTTGAAGTCAACCTTGGATTGAAGTCACCCATGGATTGAGGCTAATATTTATTGAAGTCAACCATGGATTGAAGGCAATAGTGTATTGAGGTCAACCTTTTATTGAAGTCGACCTTAGATCGAATTCAACTTTGGATTGAATTCAAAATTGGATCGAAGTCATCCCTAGATTGATGTCAACCTTGGATTGATTTCAAATATAGATTAAAGTCAAAGATGGATTGAAGTCAACATTACCTAAAATTCAACTATGGATTAAAGTGAAGATTTCTTAAAAAGTAACAACAAATCGAAGTGAACCTTAGATTGAAGTCAACCTTTAATTCAACCTTGTAATTAAGTCAACCTTGAATTCGACCATGGATTGAAGTCACTAATAGATTGAAGTCAACCTTTGATTGAAGTAAACTATGGATTAAGATCTCCCTTTGATCAAAGTCAACCTTGAGTTAGACTTAACTTAGATCAAATCGAAACTTAGATCGAAGTCAACCTTGGATAAGAGGTAACCTTTGGTGAACATCAACCTTGGATTAACGTCAACTATGGATTGATGTCAACCATGGATTAAATTCAACCTTGGATTAAAGTCAACATTGGTTAAAATTCAACTATGTATTGAATTTAAGATTGTTTGAATGGAAACTACGGAGTGAAGTCAACCTTGGATTGAAGTTAACCTTAGATTGTATTCAATATTGGATTAAATTCAACTTGTCTTGAAAGTCAACTCTGGGTAGTAATCAAACTTGGATTGAACTCAATATGGAATGAAGCAAGGAAACTTTTAAGAACCCATACTTATTTAAAACTGTATAAACCTTGGAAAATCTTACCAATTCTTAAGATGTCAACTATAAAATATTTGGTGATATTTTTAGAAATATATTTCAATTATAAGGATGTTATATAGTTTATATAATAATTTGGTGATTTTTAGAGAGAAATATTTTTACCCTGTAAAAAATTGGGAAAATCAAGGTTTCAAAAGGTGTAAATGGGCGAATTGTTTTTTGGCAAAAACATGGAAAAATAGCCCTTGGGATAAATTTCGCCCCTAAAATTTTCCTTGGCTTGAAGTCAATGATGGATTGGAGACAACCTTCAATTCAAGTCAACCTTACTGAAAATTCAACTATGGATTCAATTCATATATGGATTCAAGTCAACTATGGAATGAAGTAAACCATGGATTGAAGGAAACCTTATATTGGAGTCAACCTTGCTTTACGGTCAACTATGTGTTGAAGTAAACCTAAATTTGGAAGTAATCCGACCATGTTTCAAAGTCAATTAACCACTTTTAAAAACATGTTTTTGGATTGAAGTCAACCATGGTTCAAAGTCAACCTTGGATTGAATTTAGCCATGGATTGAAGGAAACTCTCGATTAAAGTCAACCATGGATTGAAGTGATTAATGTTAATATTAATAATGCATTGAATTCAAACATTGGATTGAATTCGACCATGGATTGAATACAACATTGTCTTGAATTTAATCTTGGATTGCACTCAACCTTTAAGTCAACCTTAGGTTGAAGTCAAACATAAAGTTGACCATGGATTGAATTCACCCATGGATTGAAGAAAACCATTAACATTATTTATATTCAATCATTAACAATCATAGCCAACTATAGCAAACCATCATTCACAATGGATAATCATGCGTGACCATAATCAACCATGGAAAACGATGGTTAGCTGTGAATAGCCATGTCCAACCATTCTCAACCATAGTTAACATTAATGAACCATGTTCGACCAAAATCACCCATACTCAACTATTTTCAAGCATAATTAAATGTATTCAACATGAACAAGCATGCTCAACATATCGAAGTGTACTGAATTTTTTAATGTGTCATAAATGTTAAGGGATGTTTCAATCCACCAGGGGTTCACTCGGTGGACTTGTTACATAGCACGTCTGTTCGTAGGATATTAAAGAATATCCCTAATTTCACTAAATATTGGAAAATACTTCCTGAAATTGTATTGTTGAACCCCCCTCACAATATACCTTTCCAATTAAGAAACCCCTATTTTCACTAGATATTGTAGGTATACATTTTCTCAACCCAATTTTAACACCCCCTTTATATCATATTGTAAAGTTGTAACAACAAGATCCTTAATGCATCTTAGTATAAGAAAACGATATGATAAATAAAATATAGTATAATGCTAGTAATGATCCCAGTAGGATTGCAAGGGAGGTTGATTCATTTGTAATGAAAGACCCAATGAAATAGAAATGGGGAAGGAAAAACATGTAAAAGGAAACCTAGTCAAGAGATCAATGTAACAAAGAATGTAAAATATTGATAATCCAATAGTTAGTACAATGCCTAGAAAATATGAGAATTGCACATGTTCCATGGAAAAACCTGCTAACCTACGAATTTTAGATCATGTAACTACAAGTATAGCCATAGAGAGGTCATGTTTTCTATAATCTTAATAAATTAAACTCCAAGAAATATTTTTAATAATCTTAATAAATGTTTTCTAATTTTTTTTAAGTTATTTGTATGTGATTTTTAATACATGCATAGTAAAATATGGTAAAATAACACTCTTATTGTTTGGATAAATTATGTAAAGATATCTTCTCATGCTGAAAGTATTCCAAGTTTAATGAATACAGATTCTTCCACAACAAATGAATCTCATTTCTATATCTATACAAGATCAAAATTAGTAAAAAATTAGAGAAGATTCTCTTTATTTCCTATTTAAATTCTTAAAATAAATTAAATGACACTCCCATATAAATTTAACATTGGCTATCCAAGAGGTTATTGATTTCTATTGGGTGGAGAAGCATTATATTTTGGAATATTTGTAATTTTATTTAATTGCGAAGAGGTTTTTGTATGAAACTAAGACAAAAATCCTCAAATTTAAATGTACATCGTCCAATTATATAATCAAGTTCTTTGATATTTTTTAAGATGGAGTTATGGAGTTAGACTCTATTGGAATTCAGATTTCAATCAATAATATTATAATATTATTGACATAATGATATGAATATTTTCATTTAAAAACTATTTAACAAAAAAAAGATCATAAGCATAATGATAATATTACAGAAAAATAATTTGAAATTAAATATTGTATTATAAAATGTTTTCATATATATCTCCCACGATTTGAATGTTGTTCCTCGGACCACCCAAATAAAATAAGCCCCAATATTTATATCACTAAGTTAAATTAAAAAACCCCTTGACCCCTTAATACAAAGCAATACATTTTGAGGATTTTAGGAGTATTCAAACCCCCAATATGAATGGACGTGATATAATATTTCCTTGCTAGTGAACCCCCCGTGTTTCAATCCAATAAAAACCTTCAACATCACCACATTGGAACTTAACCCTTTATAATGTTTGCAATGTAACAGAACTATTAATGAACATAACCACACTCAATGAGTTAAGATTAATGGTCAGGCATGTTCAATCATAAACAACCACGGTCAACTAAGTAGGGTCAATCATAATCAACCATGGTGGGTCACAATCAACGAGGGTCAATCATAGTGAAACATGAAAAAACATGATCATCCATGAATAACCATTAACTAGAGTGATCCATGAACAATCACAGTCAACCATGAATAACGATAGTTAACTATGGTCAATCATGGTCAACCAGCATCGACCATAGTCAACCATGAACAATCAAAATCAACCATGGTCAACCATAGCCAACCATGCTCAACTATAGTTAATAATGGTAAACCTTGGTCTACCAAGACTAATTATGATCAATGATCGAAAACCATGGTTAACCAACTACATTCAACCATAAATAGCCATATTCAACTAAGTTCAACCATAGTCAACCATACTTAGTTAACCATAGGAAACAATAGTCAACATTAGGGTTAATCATAGTCAACGATAGTGTCAACCACAGTAAACCATGAATTACCACAATAAACCATAAACAATTGTTAACCATATTCAATATTCAACCAGTAGTCAACTAATATTCAATGGAGATTAGCCAATAAATAATCACCCAAGAGTTAATAGTAAACAAATATTCTATAATAAACCAACAGTCAATATTCAACAAAAGTCAAATTTCCAATATTCAACCATACACAACAATGGTCAACCATATTCAACCATGCTCAGCCATTATCAAACATGAATAAGCATACTCAAACGTAATCACCCATGGTTGAATAACTATTGTCAACCATATTCAATCATGAAAATGCATGGTTTACCATGTGATAACCATAGTTAACTATAGTCAATCTTCAGCAAGAATGGTCAACCATATTCAACCATGAACATTCATCATCAACCGTAGTCAGCTATAGTCAACCAACTAAGGTTAACCAAAGTCAACCATAGTTAACCATGGTGAGTCATAGCTAGCCATAGTTAACGAAAGTCGACCATGGTCAATGAACTAAGGTCAACCAAAATTAACCAAAGTCATCAACAGTCAAAGGAAGTCAACCATGGCCAACCATAGTCAACCTTAACCAACAAATCATGGAATTATAATCAACCTTATCAATAATTTTGAATTCAACCCTTGTGTCACTCAGATTTAAGCCAACAAGTAAAGCATAGTCAATCATAAGGTATTAAAATCAACCAAATTCAACCATGTTCAAACATACTCAACCATGCTACACCATATCCATCCATAGTCAACCATAATGAACCTTAATAAAATTCTCAATGAAAGTCAACTACATTCGAACATAGTCACCCATAGTAAATCATGGTCAACCATAGTCAATCACAATCAACCATAGTCAATATTTGTCGAGCATGTTTAATTGAAGTCAAATGTCAAACAAGGTCAACCAATAATTACTTATTGCTAAAAAAATTCAACCTTAAATGACCATATCCAACCATGGTGGACCATGATTGATTAGTCAACCATAGTCAACCATAGACAAAAGGTAGATAAAATCAACCAATAGCAAATAATGAGAAAAACAAATCACCCATAGTTGATCCAGGTGGATCTCCCAAATGACCTAAAATGAGACTCTTCACATGTTGTACAAAAGAATACAGTTGTATAGAGATCACTGAGAGATTTTTGGTGATACTCATTTCGTTAAAGATGGACTCTGAATGTGAAAAATATCACATTCTAAAGTTTCAACAAACTAGGTAAGAATGGTGACATGTGGCCTGTATGATGCTAATGTGGAACATCCATAAAGCACTGTGTGTCAAATTACAGATAATGTGGCATTCGATTTGGTAGCATAAGTGAATTTGAACCCAAAATCCGATGGACTATACATTTTATTTTCGACAACAATCTGTCGACTGTTCGACTAGGGTCCTCTTTTATAAATGTCGGTCTCTTTTCATCGGATATTTGATCGCTTTATTGTGTAGATGGTTATCCGATGATATGTCCTCTGATATTCGATGACATATTTGTTGGTTTTGTTATCATCTTAATTAATTCACCTAATATTTAATTATCGACCGGGGTTGGTAGGCTTAGATTTTACACAAAATATATGTGAAGGTAGAGGTGTTCCTATGGTGTTGTGGAACTATTTTAACAAACAAAAGATCGAAAGATCTTTCAAAATGAAAAACCGAGTCAAACTCCTAAGAATACAAATATTAAATTAATTGAACCGAAACAGAATACTAAACCAGAGTATCAAACTATACTACTCTACTTTATACACAATTACTAAAAATGTACATATAGACAATACTATTCTGCGACAGTAAACTAATCTTTATAGTAAGATTTATTTGAATCATTTCAAGAACTAACTATGCAAAGAAATTTTATATTGGAAACATAAGTACAACAACTAGATTGATATTTTATTTTATAAGCAAATAACTTCGGAATGAGAAACATACTATCAACAACTAACTTTTCAAGTGAAAGGCTGGGATGCAAGGAAAACCTAACTTATAAGTGAGTAGAAAACTTAATAAAGAAGCAAGTAGAAGACTTAATAAAAATAACTTTGAAAAGAAGCAAGTAGAAGACTTAATAAAAATAACTTTGAAAAGAAGCAAGTAGAAAACGTAATAAAGAAGCAAGTAGAAAACTTAATAAAAATAACTTTAAATTATAGTATACAAGTCTCTTTCAGTAATCATACAGTGAAAAAGGAACAATTCCTACTACTATGGACAATCTACATGGTACTAATATACTTTCCTAAGGATAACACTTCTAATACTAAGTTTTACAAGCAAATGGATAAATCAATCCAAAGGCATGATTACAAAGCAGTAAAACAATATTAGTTAAAGGAATCAGAAACAAAACATAACATAACTGAAAACATACTCAAGGAAAAAAGAGGCAGGAATAAGGATAAAATTTTAATAAATAATCTAAAACAATATAATTTTAGTCTTAATGTTAAATAGAACTATCATCTAACCATTACACTCAAAGCATACTTCAAAAACTAAGGAAACAGAGCTTTAAACAGGTTCAAAACACATTAAAAACACTAAAAACGAAACGACGGGCTGGATGACAGACTGAACTGCAGGTCTGAAAGGGGTATCTGAATGACAGTTTAAACATGTTGTCTAAATGATAGTCTGCACAACTAAAATAACAGAAAACAACCTAAATGATCTAATCTTCAACTAAATTTGTGCACATGCAAATACAATGCATAAAGGCAGTAAATAAACCTACATAATAATAAAATTTGACAGCGAAATAATCTTAAACTAATTCATAAATATAAAGAAATCATTGCGTATTAAGAAACAAACTGAAATTTAACTTGAATGAGCTTATAACATAAAGGAAATGAACAGAATTGAATATATTCTAACTTGATAAAAGCAATCTATTCTATCTACTTCCAAATAAAAATGAACAACAAAATTAGAAATGAAATGACTAAAAGAAAATTGAAAGCAAACTATGCGCACAACTAGCTATTTAACTTTGGAAATAAAATGCATTACACGAAGCAATGTTTACAATAATTTAATGAAAAAAAACTAGAAATCAAACTATACTAGCTACAAAGGAAAATAACGAAATTACAAAAGAAAAGAAACTTCTGGTTGATGAGGGGCCCTCTCAACAATCATGGGTGATTCCTGGCTAACTCTTACACAAATGCAATCATGAACAACATAACATACAACTTCTATTAAAAATAAGGAACAAATTTACAAAGTTATTCTTCAAAAACTGGTTGTCTAACTAATGAATTGATCAACTCCCTAGCACTTCGCGTAGAGGCGTTTATATACACAATGTTTACAGAGATGAGGAGGTCGACCCTTTAGTGGTCGAACTCTCTCTAAATTTAGTCAACCATTATGACGTCTAACTGATCAAACACCAACACACAACGTTCTCTTTCTCCTTCACGAATCGGTTCTCTTCAGCACGTGATGTGGCGTACAGGCTTTACTCTGGCGTGGTTGGTGTCATGGTGTCAAGCAGAGACAACATGATGGAGATCCTTCTAGAATGGGAGCCATTCTACCATCCAAACGTGTGTACAAAAAATAGTTGCAATATGCTCCATCCTCTAACACTCAGGAATCTGTCATTAATACTGCACGGTTGGTTTGGCGGGTGTAACGGTGAGCTAGACAGTGAGATGGACAGTGAGTTGGATATGCTCTGCACATATCTAGGGTGGACATGTTGTCTGTTCGTTAGCTCATCCAATAGGTCGTAACCTACAAAAAATGCATAATTAAATTAGTATATCAAAACACACTCCAAATAATGTCAATTTTAACCTATAAAATCGTGAAATGATAATAATAAATAGATTTTACATAAATCTTAAATTCATTCATACCTGGGGCTGAATATCGATCTGCATGACATAAAATATGCAAAAAGATGACAAAACATATGTTTAAACATGTAATTTAACTGCCAAAAATGATGACGAAACTGGGAGCAACATTCCCCCAAACCAGAGAAATTCCAGGTCCCACTGAGCAAAAAGAAAGATAACTTAGGAAGAAGGCGGAGCTGCGGTAGCAGCTGCCTTCGACTTGGCAGATGAAGGAGATGATTTAAAATTCAGTCTTTTGGCTTGTACTTTCAAAATAGCATGTCTTTCATGTCAAACGTTGTATGAATATTTAATGGCTTTGTTGAGTTCTTCAACAGTCTTAATTTGATAGCTCTCAGGTTCGAAACAATTCAGCATTGTTCAACAGTTAGGATACAAGGTTTCTGTAGAGGGTATAAGAAGAAAGTGGCTAAAACAGCTCTACAGAAATGATGGTGATAACAACGATGGAATAGCAATAATTTTAGTCTGCTTTAAGAGATCACACTATCATAGCGAACCTTGAGACATGTGCCATCAACGGGCATATGCGTTAATGAGTGAGTTCATAAGGTTTGTAATTAGTTCAACCATGTCCAAAGTAAAATTTTGGATAGGTTGAACGTATGACACAAAGGCATAAATCGCATTTTCAATAACCTTGATTAACAAGAAGATCGGTCATTTGATAGTTTACATGCGTGGTTGGGTAAGAGGATAGGGTTGCCAACAGTGAAATAATGACTAAAAATATTTTAAGGTCAAGGTATCCACATGGAGGTAAAAACTATTTGCCAAAAAACAAAATTTGGTTGGTAAACTTTAATCATTAGTGCTGTAATATCACAACGTTCTATTTAGATCGTCATTTGGTCCATCATTCTCACCTCCATATAGTCCTTCATATTGATTTTTTCTGTAAAATATGCTTCATGCTATAACCAATCTCCACTGCTTACATTATCCTGAAAACGCTTATCATTTGTTAAAAATAAATAGATCTATCATAAATAATGAAAAATAAAAACAGTCTAATCTTTCCTAATTCTCCCCCAAACCAAAGATATGGCATGTCCTCAAGCCATATAAGAGAGAAGAATTGATTGTTCCAGATAATTGAATAAAATTTCTATCATGTTATTATTTTGTAAGAAAAATGAAAAACTAACTAGTAAATGGAAATGATTCAGATATGTATATTCATAAAAAAAATAACAATGCTAAGAAAGACCACTTGAATGACGATAATATAACCAAAAGAATGCCATAGGAAAAGCTAGTCATCCAAGCCTCATTTTAAAGATATCTTGTCCTCACAAAATATTTTGAGTTTACCCCAGAGTGTGTGAGATTTATAGCTATGGGTCCCATTTCTAGGATAATGACATCCTAGGTATTTGTTGAATTAGATGGTTGGGCCCAACCCCAACTTACAGCCATTCTCAAATGACATTATAAACAATTGGCCTTGACATGTTTATTCATAAATTCTGAAAACTTTTCTTTATATTATCTTTGTTCTATGAACCATGTGCATTGTGGTGCATTAACTAGATCTCTTTACCCGATATTGCCCCGCTGCCAGCAGGCCTATTCAGTACCCTGATGAGTTTACCTTGGTACCATGCAAGTATAGTCCCACTGTCGGCGAGCATGTTCAGTACCCTAATGGGTTTACTTGCATTTATCGAGCTTCCTTGTTTTAGGTTATTACTTAGCATCGACCTGCTGCTAGCAGGCCTGTTTAGTACCCCAACGGGTTTTCCTTGTATAATGATATTTAATATATGGAATTCGATTCGTACTAGAGCACGTTAAGTCCTGCTAAACACATAATTCAATTTTGTCAAATAAACACATAAGTAACTTTTCATAATGGCCTTAACCATAGATTATGTCAAAAGAGAATAACTTAAAGTTGTTCTTTGTCCTTGCAGTCCTTCTTCTTCATAAAAGATAAGTAATTTTCCCCATAGGAAAAAATTCCTCTTACTCTCAAGTTATCACAAAAATACCTGAGAGATAAGTGTTGATAACAAGTATAGGATGAGCTAGTAATCCATAGGTGTAAGATGAGATTGGGAAAAAAAATATGATAATGAAAGTAGGTTTGTCAAGCAACTATTCAAAATAGCCAATCATAAATATATATGTCTGAATCAAAATACCAAAAACCATGTGAATCATAGAAGAGATGGTTAAGAATGATATTCAGAGAATTATTTTTTTAATTGTCACTATAAGCTACAAATTTCAAAAGTACCCCAATAAAGGTTAAGATACCTTATGAATGTTTTAGCATACTTCCCTTTTCCAAATAATACTCCATGAGCTTCTTATAGAGATAAAGTACTTGTAATCAAACTGCAAAACCACTTGTTAGATGATTCAATTTATTCATGAAAACATATATAACATTATAGAAAGAAAAAGAGTTCCTTGTAAGCAATTTGTCAGAAATGATTCTTATTGATTCAAAAACAAAAAACACATATTTACATATATACAGCTGATGATAACCCAAAATACATTTTTAAGGATCCGGAGGAGGAGGAATAACTTCCCATTCGACCAATTCTATTTCCTTCTGCTGCAAAACATTCTGTATGAAATCTTGTTTAGATGTTGGTTGGTGATAAAGTCTAAGTCTTTGTCCATTTACTAAAGAGGAAACTTGTGAATCATCAATTGTCATAATTTCTACTGACTCATTGTCAAAAGTTGTAACTACTTCATATGGGCCCATCCAATGGGTAGTTAACTTTCCTTTAAAAAAATTAAGCCGTGAATCGAATAGTAGTGCCCAATCTCCAGTATTAAATTGCTTTTGCTTAATAAACTTATCATGCCATTTCTTTCGTTGATTCTGTATTAGCATGGTTCTTTGGAGTGCATCTTGTCTAATCTCATCTAACTCATTAATTTGTAACACTCATTGTTTCTGTGTTTCGTCCAAATCCATGCCTATTGTGCTGCCATATGAAAGGTCTTGACTTGAAATTCAATAAGTAAAAGTATTTGTTTTCCATACACTAAATCATAGGGGGTATGTTCAGTAGTGTTTCTCCATGTTATCCTATAGGCCCATAAGGCCTCTGGGAGTATGTCTGCCCAATCCTTATGATGTAAGTGAATGGTTTTGCTTAAAATGGCTTCTAATACTTTATTGGTTGATTCTACCTGGCCATTAGCCTAAGGGTGATAAGGTGAAGATTTGCAATGTCGAATGCCATATTTTGTAGTGAGCTCTTTCATTAATTTGGAAGTGAATTGAGTACCTTGGTCTATGACAAATTCTCTAGGTACACCAAGCCGGGTGAATATTTCTTCATATATAAATTCTACTACCGATTTCTCTATATCCCTAAACAAAGCTTTAGATTCTACCCAGTTGGTAACATAGTCCGTGCAAACCAAGATATACTTCTTTTTACTAGACATGGGAGAAATTGGTCCTACAAAATCAAGAGCCCATTTCTCAAAAGGCTCAATCATGACCTGAGGTTGTAAGGGAATTTGATCAGACGACGTAGGTCTACCCATTCTTTGGAACTATCACATCCTTTAACATACTTGGAAGCATCCTTGAAAATGCTTGGCCAATAATAACCAGAGTGCAGCACTTTGTATGTTGTCCGCCTATCATAAAAATGTCCTCCACATGGTCCATCATGGCATGCATGGAGGATGTCTATCATTTCATCCTCCTGTACACATCGTCGAATAATAAGATCTGGACTGGTGTGGAAGAGGTCATTATCAACCCAAGAATAATTAGAACTTTGAACTATAATACAACGTTTATCGTGTGGGGACAAATGGTTTGATAATTTCCCAGTTGCTAAATAATTGGCAATGTTTGCAAACCAAGGGGTTTGAATGGACACAACAAAAAAATATTCGTCAGGAAAAGCATCGTCAACATGTTTAGTACCATTATCATGTTGAATGTGAGAGAGGAAATATTCTACTATATTTTATTTACCAGGTCGGTCAATGACAGTGATGTTAAACTCTTGTAATAGAAGAAGCCATCGAGTCACTCTTCCATTGGTAATTGGTTTATTCATTAAAAATATAATGGAAGAGTGATCGATATGCAAAAAAACTTCGTAACATGTAATGTAATGGAGAAATTTATTAATAGAATAAACTTTTGCCAAAAAAAAAATTCAGTAACAGTGTAATTTAGTTCGGTAGGAGTCAAATTCTTGCTAGTAAAATAAATGGCATAAGGTGCTTGTCCCTCTTTTTGGCCCAGGACTCCTCCTATGGCCGTATTAGAGGCATCGGTGGATATATGAAAAGGAAGGGACCAATCGGGATCCCTGAGTATTGGTGCCATCGATAGTTTAGCTTTTAAAATTTCAAAATCATTTTGACAAGATTCTGTCCAATGGAATTCTACATCCTCTGTAAGCAATTTAAACATTGGTGAAGCTATTTTAGTAAAATTTTCAATAAAGCGATGGTAATAGCCTGCATGACCAAGAAATATTCTTACCTATTTTTGAGTTTTTGGAGAGGGAAGGCCAACAATTCGATCTTAGTAGGATATACCTTAATTCCTTGAGAAGAAATATGGTTTCCTAAAACTATACCTTATATCAGTAACATTTTACATTTTTCATGACTAACGGCTAAATTCGTTTCTTAACATCGGATCAGGACCTTTTCGAGGTTGTCAAGAGCCTCTTGAAATGTATTACCATAGGCTGTAAAATCATCCATGTATACCTCCACACAGTCATGTATAAGATCAGAAACAATTCCTAAGACTGCTCATTGAAAAGTGAAAGGTGCATTACATAGGCCAAATGGCAAAACTCTATAAGCATATATGTTCCCCAAGGACATGTAAAAGTGGTCTTATCCTGATCTTTAGGTGCTATTAAAATCTTATTGTATCGACTATATCCGTCAAGAAAGGAAAAATCATTAGAGGAAATTTGAGGTCTAAAATGGGCCTCCTAAGGAAAATAATAAAATAATAGTTAAAATAATAAAATAATATTTATTAATTTTGGAGGAAGAAGGAAAAAAACTACTACTTTTGTTAGTATTTTCAACATATATCCTTGTGTTTTTACTCAAATTTCGAGTGGGAGGGCGCGTTGTATGCGGAATTGAATTCTACATCCAACGAGTACCCACACTGCATACTTTTGACTAACCCCACTACCCCGAAAACAAGAAATACCTGAAAAACATGATGTTGACATCATCACATTTTTTTCAGGTATTTATTGTTTTTGGGGTTGCAGGGTCTATCAAAAGTATGCCGATTGGGTACTCGTTGGATGCAGAATTTAATTCCACTTCCAATGCACCCTTTTGCTCGAAATTTGAGTAAAAACGCAGCGAGATATGTTGAAAATACGAACAAAAAGCGTAGTTTTTTTATGACAAATATGTCAAGTCAACCATTATGGTTGAATCATTTTATTGAAATTCTATTGGTTCTTGAATTCCAACTCATAAGAATTTATTATTGGCTCGTTTTCTTAGAAGGCCCATTTTAGACCCCAAATTTCCTCTAATGATTGTTTACCTAACAGAGTATCTAACAGTTGATCAATAAAAGGTAAAGGAAAGTAGTCTTTAAAAATGGCTTTGTTTAGCTCTCTAAAATAAACATAAATGCACCATTTTCCTGTGACTTTATTTGTAACTACCATTAGAGGAGACACCCATTTATTATCGGAGATATGATAGATGAAACCAGCATTGAGGAGTTTTTGTAATCCTTCTTTTACGATATCCTTCAGAGCAAGATTCATCCTCCTCTGAGGCTGCCTTACAGGTGAAATGTTTGGATCCATATAAATATGGTGAATACAAGTGTCAGGGTGTATACCCTTCATATTAGTGTATTCCCATGCAAATGCTCTAGCTTTTTTTTTTAGAACCGCAAGCAGCTGTGCTTGTTGGTTTTCACTTAACCCTGTGTTTATATGTAAAAACATTTCAGGGACAACTTCACATGGTATGGTAAAAGGTATGGTATTATCTTCAATTGTGAAGACACAAGGTGTCTCTACAAATGTTGAGAGAGCCATATTCTCTTGGAAATCGTCTCCAAAAATCTGATCGAATTGAGCAAAAGACTGAGGAAAATCTATACAATTTGTTGAAGAAACAAACTGATTTAATACATTCTTAGCGGTCTGCTCTTGAAGTGCCCAGGAGAAATCACTAAGGAGGGAGAGGTCATCAAAGTCCTCGTCCCTGAAAGAAAAATTTAACCACCATGATTTTTCATTTATTGGTTGTGCTGGGGGGTATAAAAAGAGTCTCTGTGTAGACAACCCATTGGAAATAGTCATCTCTCCATCCATACATCCTATAAAAGAATTTGCAGTAGCTAACCATGGTATTCACAAGATAATAGGATGCCTTTTAGATGGATCCTTTGATTCTATGACCATAAAGTCGACAGGGTATTCCCATGAGGCTACTGATACAATAATGTCATCCAAGACTCCAGCAGGTTTTACCATAGTACGGTCTACTAATTCTAGGATGGAAGGGGTAGGTCGGAGAAATTGTCTCAACTGTAAAACTTGTAAAACTACCATGGTCATCATGTTGATGGCGAATCCTAAATCGATTAATGTATTTTCTATGGCGGTATTGTTGACAATTACAGTCACTATTGGGGCTCCTGGATTTTTATATTCTGCAATCCGGGACTGATTTGTCATACATTCAGACATCTCTCCTATAACATGAATTGTGAGACGGTCCTTTTGCTTCTTCCCTAGGTGTTTAATGCATAGTTCCTTTATTACCTTGTTGTAGATTGGTATGTCCTTGATAGCTTGTAATAGATGATTTTTGACATAGATATTCTTTAATTCATTCAAAATGTCATACTTAGGATGAACTACAGGTTTTTCTATTGCTAGTGTTTCTGAAAATGGAGGAACTCTTTTCTCCTGAATGGGTTCTTGTGGAGGATGGGTGTGTACTACAATCTTAGGAATGTTCACATCCTCCAAAATAGCATCATTCACGGGTTCATTTGAATCCTCTTCTTATTCATTTTGCTCATGAATGATGAATGATGACTTGGGTTTGTCATTCACAACTCTTCCAAATCATAATTGAATCTCATGTACAGTTTCAGTCGAAATAAGGTATGATGGAAGAGTTTGCAACTCAATGCTGTTAAGAGCTTGAGTTGGTTTATTATTTGGGTTAGGTATCGGTTGTGCAGGTAATAATGTCAATCGAGAAGGGTTTTTATTCAGCTAGAAGTGATGAGGTTGTTGTGCGATGAGAGGAACTGAAGGCACAAATCCAGGCAAAATTTGATGGAAATTTGTTTGGTGCTGAGGATAAGGATGATTAGGTGAAGAGAGAGGTTGTGGCTGAGGATATGGTTGTCCTCTCCACACTTGTGACCAATATTGCTTCTACAAAAATTGAGGAGGAGGGTATTGAGGTGGCCAATTCTTCCAACTTGAGGTGTTCCATTGTTGAGGTAGTTGGCATGGAGGATAATAGAGTGGGTGTTGTGGTGGAAAATTCTAGTATGCTAGTTGGTCTCTAGGTTTCCAAGGAGGCCTCCTAGATGTTTCACCTACATCCCCACTCTTATAGATGGCTTGCAACCCAGGAAAGGATGGGAAGTTATCTGTTGGATGCTCTCTTGTACAAATGTGACATATAGAGATGTTGTTTAATGGACATTCCCTTTGGGGATGTTTGGTCCTACATCTTGGACAAAAGATGCTCATTGCTTCTCGTTCTTCATCCTGTCTTTTCTTGGCTTGCAAAGCATCTAGTTAAGAAACAATGGATCCTAAGATATTAGTTTTGAAATTCTCCAATAGGTTTCCTAACTCTATCCTTTTAAATCCACCTGAACTGGGAATGCTTCCTCTTACATTTCTCCTATAAGGATCCTGAAAGTTTTTCCTAAATTTCCCCCTACTTCTAGAATAATTTTTACACATCTCACCGATTTGTGCAAAGGTTTTATGAGAAATATCACCTACCGCCATGAGATTAAGACTTTCTATCAAGTCCTTGGAGATCCCTTTAAGGAAAAGTGTACGTACTACATCTTCTTGGAGATCACTATATTTTTATTTATGTAATGTATAAACAAACCTTTCAAGATAATCCTCTAGGATTTCGTCTTCAATTTGTTGTATCTTGAATATATCATGTCGAGAGTCCGTAGGTTTGCAATACTCTTGATATTTTTGCAAAAATGAGGTTTTCAAGGCATCCCAAGTCCTGATAGTGGATTCGCCTAATCCCATGAAACATCTCAAGAAAGAATCTTTTAGTGTAGCAGGAAAGAGCTTTAGTTTGTAAGCATTTTGTAGATAATTATAGCTCCTACAAAGGATATCGAATTCAAACATAAATGTGTCTGGGTCCTCATTAGTTTTTCCATAGAAAGTAGGTAAGGAGGAAGGAGGGATGGTTTTCATAGTTACATCCTATATAGTGTCTAAAATAGGAAACCCGAAGGTAGCCTCAATTCAATTTTCCCCTTCCCCTTCGTCATTTCTAACTTCATCATGATCTTCATTTTCTCCTCGTCTCTCCATACAGGCTCGGTTTTTAATGTAAATATACCTAGGAGGCTCCTTTCGAGGTGATAATGGGGCATCCCAATGTTCTTTTTTGGGAGAGATCTTCCTTTGATCAACCGTGTTTTTATTGAATCCTAGAGGGAGAGTAGGTTCTACTATGGATGTTTTAATTTGTGAGATAATTGGATCTACGGGGTTTCCAAAGAGAGATTTTACCTATTCAGGATCAACAAAGTCGATGAAATTCGGATCTCCTACTAGTGAAAAATTGTATTATTTTGATTCAAGACTAGTGGGGGGTCAAAGGTTCCTAGTGGCTGATCCTCTTGAACTTCCTCGGGAATGAGGTCCTTAGGACCTCCTGCTAAGGTTCCTTCTCCTTCTATGGATTCCTCGGTAATATCTCCTGAGAGAGTCTCCTTAGGTTTCCGGGCAGAACTACTTCGGATAGGTGTCTTTCAGTACCTTTCTGCTGAGTCAGTGGTTGGGGTGTTATGTCCCCTGTAAAAGTTAGTAGGAATTTCAATAAGTTTTCCTATCTTAACAAATCTACCCTGAGGATCTCTAAGTCTGCTAATGAAAAACTTAAATAAAAGAAAAACCCATGCTACTCCTATTGTTGGATTTGGGGCCACCTGTTATAACATATGCACAGGTTCTTACCTCTCATCTTACCTCTCCCCCGCCACCAGCCTATTACTAAACTTCATAAAGAATTCTATCTATTCTACCTTATAGAACAAATCCCCAGAAACGATGCCAAAATGTTGGGTGTGTTATCGTCTTGATTAATTCACCTAATATTTAATTATCAACCGGGGTTGTTAGGCTTAGAGTTGACACAAAATATATTCGAAGGTAGAGGGATTCCTATGGTGTCGTGGAAATATTTTAACAAACAAAAGATCAAAAGATCTTTCAAAATGAAAAACTGAGTCAAACTCCTAAGAATACAACTATTAAAGTAATTGAACCGGAACATAATACTAAACCAGAGTATCAAACTATACTACTCTACTTTATAAATAATTACTAAAAATATAGATATATGCAATACTATTCTACGACAGTAAACTAATATTTATAGTAAGATTTATTTTAATCATTTCAAGAACCAACTATGCAAAGAAATTTTATATTGGAAACATAAGTACAACAACTAGATTGATATTTTATTTTATAAGTAAATAACTTCAAAATGAAAAAGATACTATCAACAACTAACTTTTCAAGTGAAAGGTTGGGATGCAAGGAAAACCTAACTTATCAGTCAGTAGAAAACTTAATAAAGAAGCAAGTAGAAAACTTAATAAAAATAACTTTGAATTATATTCTACATGTCGCTTTCAGTAATCATACAGTGAAGAAGGAACAATTCCTACTGCTGTGGACAATCTACAATGTACTAGTATACTTTCCTAAGGATAACACTTCTAATACTAAGTTTTACATGCAAACAAATAAATCAATCCAAAGGCATGATTACAAAACAGTAAAACAATATTAGTTAAAATAATCAGAAACAAACAAAAGAAATAAAACATAACATAACTCAAAACATACTCAAGGCAAAAAGAGGTAGGAATAAGGATAAAAATTTAATAAATAATCTAAAACAATATAACTTTAGTCTTAATGTTAAATAGAAATATCATCTAACCATTACAGTCAAAGCATAGTTAGAAAACTAAGGAAACAAAGCTTCAAATAGGTTCAAAACACATTGAAAACACTAAAAACGAAACGACAGGCTGGATGACAGACTGAACTGCAAGTCTGAAAGGGGTATCTGAATGACAGTTTAAACAGGCTGTCCGAATGACATTCTGCACAACTAAAATAACAGAAAGCAACCTAAATGATCTAATCTTCAGCTAAATTTGTGCACATGCAAATACAATGCATAAAGGTAGTAAATAAATCTACTTAATAATCAAATTTGACAGCAAAATAATCTTAAACTAATTCATAAATATAAAGAAATCATTGTGTATTAAGAAACAAACTGAAATTTAACTTGAATGAGGTTATAACAGAAAGGAAATGAACAGAATTGAATCTATTCTAACTTGATAAAAGCAATCTATTCTATCTACTTGCAAATGAAAATGAACAGTAAAACTGGAAATGAAATGACTAAAAGCAAACTATGTGCGCAACTATCTATTTAACTTTGGAAATAAAATGCATTACAGGAAGCAATGTTTACAATAATTTAATGAAAACAAACTAGAAATCAAACTATACTAGCTAGAAAGGAAAATAACGAAATTACACAAGAAAAGAAACCTCTGGTTGATGAGGGGCCCTCTCAGCAATCAGGGGTGATGCCTTGCTAACGCTTACACGAATGCAATCATGAACATCAAAACATACATCTTCTATTAAAAATAAGGAACATAGTTACAGAGTTCTTCTTAAAAAACTGATTGTCTAAATAATGAATTGATCAACTCCCTAGCTCTTTGCGTAGAGGCATTTATATACACAATATTTATAGATATGAGAAGGTCGACCCTTTAGTGTTCAAACACTCTCTAAATTTAGTCAACCATTATGACGTCTAACTGATCAAACACCAATGCATAGCGTTCTCCTTCTCCTTCGTGAATCGGTTCTCTTCAGCGCGTGATGTGGCGTACATGCTTTACTCTAGCATGGTTGGTGTCATGGTTTCAAGCATAGGCAACATGCTGGTGATACTTCTAGAATGGGATCCATTCTGCCATCCAAACGCGTCGACACAAACCAATTTCAATCTGCTCCATCCTCTAACACTTAGGAATCTATCATTAACCACGTGCAGCTGACTCGGCGGATGTAACGGTGAGCTGGATGGTGAGCTGGACAGTGAGCTGGATATGCTCTGCGCATATCTAGGGTGGATGCATTGTCTATTCGTTATCTCATCCAATAGGTCGTAACCTACAAACAAATTCATACATAAATTAGTATATCAAAACACGCTCCAAATAATGTCAATTTTAACCTATAAAATCGTTAAATGATAATAATAAACATATTTTACATAAATCTTAAATTCATTCATACCTGGGGCTGAATAGCGATCTGCATGACAAAAAATATGCAAAAATATGACAAAACATATGTTTAAACATGTAATTTAATTGCCAAAAATGATGACAAAATTGGGATCAATAGTATTTATCATTATACCAATCGTAGATCCAACATATCAACATCGGATATTCTACCACCAACACTTATTAGAAGGAAATATTTCCAACTACATACTCGTCTGTAACGTTGGAGATTCAACGTATATACGTACAAAAAAAAGAGAAAGACCGACAAAATTTGTCGTCGGTCTTATGGCATGATCATCGGATATCATAGGATAACGTGCTTGTCGCCAAAACAACCATGTGGAAGTATGTGTGACACAGGGTGAATGAAATCGAAGAGGTGCATGCACCACATAGACATGGGAGATGTCACAATATAATAGTTCAAGCAATCGTGAACCTCGTCACGAATGAAGGAAGGAGGATTTGGGAGAACAAGAAGCAGAGTATGTTAGATTAGACTCACCAACCTGGGAACCTGTTACGAATTTTGGTTTTGTACTATAGGAGGTATAAACCATAGCAGCCATGGAATCTTATGCGCCCCGTATGAGAGTTGTGGAAAGTATGTCAAGCATGTTCAGATCATGCGGGATGACGTTAATCTAGCCATGGGTGAGAGTTGAGCTGGAGGTTGGACATTTAGAGCATGCCAACATGATTGTTTTCATTATGAAGAAGAGTGACTTTGCTGATGAGACAGATCATTCCTACAGTATATACATGCACCAAATTATCTTTGACTTCATTCATCTCAAGAAAGAAATTGAGAGCTGCGAGAGCCTCCAAGCTAAATACTCCCTTTGCAAATAGGTTGATAACATGGATTCCATCGACGAGAGTGATCCTTGTTTCCTATAGCATGGTCTGGAAGCACTGGGACACAAACTGAGGAGAGTTAAAGATGACATGGATATTCAGAAGCGTCAGCTTCACCGAATCGAAGGAGAAGTGAGGGAAAGTTTTTAGCAGGTTGTAGAGGACTTCCATGAAGTGAGATTGATTCAGAGGAAGCAACAAACTATTGAGGAATCCCGACATTAGGATAAATCCCACGCCATCCAAGAGCTTGCAGATAGACTCACTCATGTCAGGATTCAAGTAGCAGCTATGGACTTCGAAGCCCGAGTGCAAAATGAAGTAGCCAACCAGAACTTTGTTGATGGAAACTAGGGTTCTGGGACCTCTCTAGTGAAATTAACATGTCTTTATGTTTTGTTGTCTACTAATGGGATAATATGTCTATATATTTAGGAATATATCCATTAGTAACTTAGATTCTCCTTTTGTTTACTACTGTGAATGCTATGAAGAATACAAAGTCAGTAAGTACATAAGTTACAACTTTTGTTTATCATAAGAAGGAAATGTATTTTTTGTATATATGCATATATAATATTTGTACTTGTTGTCATGCAATCTTGTATCTGGATTTTTTGAGAATTTGTCATATTTGTTTCCATACTAGTTTCGATACAACTTAGATTTCATATTGTGAACTATTCCTTTTAGTTTTTCTTTTATTTTTTAGTGGTTCATTGCTAACCATGTCTTCATCACATTGAATGACAACCACTAAATCTATTTAAAAAAAATATTGTTAATCCCTCTTAAAGCTCAGACGTTATAAAGGAGTACATCATTGTTATGTAATGCAAGTATTTGGCACTAGATTTGCTCTCAAATCCACTTGCAAAGCGATGTTGAACTTTGTATTTCAGGACTAATTCAAATGGTACTAATTTCTTGGCACATAAAATGTTTCTAGGTATGATAAGAATGGATGCGAAACTAATATGAGATATCTGAATATATTGTGACCTTATACTTCTTGAGATAGATCTGAATTTTGATCATAGTGTTCCTTGTCACCATTTGGTTTCTATTGTTGCAAGTATTCATTTAATTATTTCTTGGCACACCTAAGCAACATTTGTTTGGTAAATCATTTGATAAATTAAGTATGAGTATGATGACTTACTACAACCATCACTATATTTCATTGTGCATGCATCTAAGATAGTGTTAGCACTATTTTTGTGAGAAGTAGTTGGAGGAATAAGATATGCTAAATTTTTCATCATATGACCTTAGAAAATACTGAGAGTTTTCTGTAAACTTCACTAAGGGCCATCTCCAAGCCCAGGTTGGACGATGATCAAAAAGACTTAAGCTTTTAGTCCTTGAGAGTGTATGACGGCAAGAAAATCTAGTCCTATTTGTGTGAGAATGGGAAACAAGCTTAAGAATTTTGGCGTAGGTAGGAGAAGGTCAGCTTGCAGATGTCGTAGTACGTCGAATGAAGAAGAATGAACAGATCTATGGTCAGAATCATTTTCAACGTTCCAAGGTGGGGGGGAAATGGAATACGCAGATCATCTGGAGCTACGTAAATGGGATGGTATTTCAACGGTGGCGATCTAAGGACTAGCCAGATCAATAGAGGGAATATGTTTCGCAAATGTAACATGCACGAAAAAATTATCTTTGACATTTTGTGGAATAAGTTAAATTGCTACAGACCTCAAGGGTCGAGATTGATTGGGTGCTAGATCAGCGGAGGAGGTAATTTTCGCTAATTCAAAGTGCTCACGATGATGCCTTTTTCCAAATCGGCAAAATGGGTTAAAACAGGGACAAGTCTCAACGGTGGAAATTGAGTCAAGGATAGATCCACGGTGTAGAGTAGTTCCACTGATTAAACATGCGAGGAGAAAATCACCCTTAAGATTTGCGGAATACGGTATGCCCATTAAAAATGGACGACAAAGATTGGAGACACCTCCAATCAAAGGGCTGGAAATGATTCCACCCATTGAAATTTGTATGAGGAGGAATCGGGGTTGAAATATGCATGGTTGCATATGGCCCAGACATTTCAAAGGTCCCTATGAAAACCAAAACAAAGATACACGGTTGAAAGGAGTTCCGCTCATCATGGATGAAAAGAAGTGATGTTTTAGGGGTGATTACGTAAAGGATAGAGGCGACAGGTAATCGAAGGTCCAAATGCCATTTAAATGGGTCTACAACCATAAATCAAATCCACGGCGTAGATCACTTCCCGAAATCCAAAAGTTGATTGCCTCATGCATTTGATAATCGGGCGCACCCTAATGATGAAATGACGGAGGATAAGTATGGCCCTCACACAGAGTGGGGTAAGGAAACAAGGGCACAGAAAGCAAGGACATTCCAATACCATCATCGGGAAAGGTTGATAGAGCACCAAATGTCTAGTCCACGTGCCATTGGTTAATTGGGGGTTGATGAAGAATGAATCCATAGGTCATTTCCGAATTCGATAGCATGACGTCGTAACAAAAATGGGAGGCATGGCTGGTATCTCCGCATGAGGATCAGATCCTGAACCCACATGACTATGCGTGTTGTCATCATGTTACTATATGATGGCATGTGTGAAGGTTTGGTAGGGTCGTTGTTGAGTTCAACCACCCAAATCTTTATAAGCACCACGGTCGAAACCATTCGAAGATACATACTGGGTAAATGTTGAAGAAAGGTGAAGGTGACTGAATGTTAAGTTGGACGAGAATCCTGAGGGTCTTGAAGGGAGGTATGTGATTGTTTTCCTGCTTGAGAAACCTATTTTTCAAGGTATTCTATTAATAACCGATGGGAATCACTCTGAAATTATTCCATTCCTTGGCTTGCATGCTATGAGGGCTCCAACCATCAAGGTAAGGATGCTCATTACATTAGAGAAGATTTCTAACGCTAGTGAGGTCAATGTAAGGATGTTCATCACATTAGAAAGACCTTCTGAGGCTCATGAGGGCAATGTTGTCCTAATAAAATGCAACACCCCTGTGGAAGCAGTGTCAAGAATCCCCAGTCCAATGGGTATCCCGTTGAAGCTCCGAACGTGGTAGGGGTATTTGTAATCACAATACATAGTATCCATTTCTAGGGTGACTGGTCGGAGTGAATGCTCATACGGGACGAGAGAATATTAGTGGTTTTTTTCATCATTGTCATTGACTCATATTTCCAACTTCATCTACAGTGATGACGAGTCCAAGAAGGTGTCACGTCAGTATGACTTGTAGGAGGACCCTGCTCCTGGGAGAAGAGATATTAAACAAGAATGACAAGCCCATCAAGGAATTGTTACTGTCGAAAAATAGGGCTGTCTTCTCGAGGTATATGCAAATAAAAGTGTTACTAGGAGACGGAAGTGCTGGGAAGGGAGCCGAACATAGAAGGGACATAAACCTTCATGCCAGCTATGAACATAGGAAAAACATATTATCAAACACAGAATCAGAAAGAGGTGTTGCATTCCTAACAAGAGGGGAAACAACTCAAGCCGAGTCAGCAAAAATCGTTGAAAGTGTCCTGAGCCATCATTTTCATGACAAGAGAGCCTGAAACTGTAGATGTTGCATTACTGTTTAAGTCAAGCATGCACATCACTCCACATTCTTTGTTTTGTATGTATCAGTCGTGGTGAATATGCCACGTCTAATTTTGTTAGGAGTTTGATTATGGCTATAACTAATTTTTGACCCTGTTTCGAGGTTGACCTCAGGGATATAGTGCATTATAAGTATACCCTTTACAGAGGGGGAATGGGTTGAAACTCGTGTACCTTTTTCGTATATGTAATTTTGATCCATTTTAATTAAAATTTGTAGAGCCTAATGCTGGCCTTTAAATGCATAAATTCATGCGTATTTTCAAGTTACAACCCATGATCTCTTTCCTTTATGTTCATGTTTTACTTGTTAATATTTCCATTATGTTTTTCTTTCATATCTAAGATAAGTGTATGATAGTTTTAGAATTCATACTTTGTTGTGCTCTGTCTATCGTCTCTGATATCCACAAATTATTTCTACTAAAGTTGATGTAGAATTCATCTAACTGGTGCTCTACGTTAATGGGATTTCATCTTTCTTCCTTTTCCACCAGACCCAAAATACATTGACAATAACCAAAGTGCTACCTTGCTTCAGCAGAAATTTCCTATGCAAATCACTATGTATCTTTTGATAAATTCTGACTCCATAGCCCAATTGTGTTTTCCCTGTTTCAACCACGAACTCAACTTGATTTTGTTTTATCTCTAAATCTGGCCTTGATAAATATCCTATGAGAGATCCCTCTTTGGAAAGGAAGAGGCTATCTCTCCTTTCCTAAAGTGGTTCTATTGTTACCTCAGGGTCCACCTTCCGTAACCTTGGGCACGATTCTGAGTGCTAACAAGCTAGAGTTGTTGTCGAGGAAGAATAAATGAAAATCCTCCATGGGAAAAACAACAAACATTCTAAGGATCAAAGGTTTCTGTGGGAAAATAGAGTCCCCTACATAAGAAAAAAGGTTGTATCATTTTCCCTGACGAACCCACTAAAATATTCTAGAAGGTGACTCGACGGGGGAGATCAGTGGCCAGAAGGACCAGCACAGGAGGAGGGGTTCAAATCTTCCTAGAGTATGTATGATAGAGTTTTAAATCTGAGTATTGATAGTGAACGAGATTCAGACATCAACATGATGATGGATCCTTCACCTGGTGACTCCAATTTCCAAAGAATCCATGGTTCGAATGCTTCAGCGACTCCACTAGTGACGTGATCCAGAAAGTCAAGTTTTCAAAGGGGATTGGTGGACTCTACTAGGGAAATGAACCCATTTTAAATACATGGGGAGGATTGATGAAAGGATAAGGTACTTGAATTTCATCTTTCTCCAAAAAGTCTTATATTTTCTTATTTCCTTATCCTTTCCTAATTTTATCAAAAGAACCCCCCATGTCTTATTTCACCCAAAACAGAATCTTGAATTCACTGATGTATATCCTTCCTTACAAACTAAGAGTATCTCTTCATCCTGTACATCTGATCTTGATCAAGACCATTGGTCTGAAACGTGTGACATTAAAAAACAACCTTGTGAACCCCACAATACTGAAGTCAAGGTTGCATCCTATCCACATAACTCTGTTTCGTCCAATACCCAAAGTTGGTATTGTTACACCAAAATATCGTCCCCTTAATCCATGTGTCAACCCTTTGCCTAAACCCCAAATTTCTCTCTGCTAAAGTTGACTGATATTGAGGTTGTTCTTGGCTTTTTTTCCTCTTTAAGAAGGCTGGTGCTTTTCCCCTTAATACTAGGTGCATTGATGGCTCTTTTTCCCTTCATTCTAGGTGCGCCGGTGCTGGTGCTCTATCTCCCACTATTAGGTGCACCAACAGTACTCTCTCCCTTTATGAAATGTGTGTCGATGGAGTTTCGAGGGAAAAAAATGAAGATTCGAGATCCTTCTCAAAGGTGGATGAGGTGGAGGTCTACCCCTATCATCTAGGTGAGGTGGAATCCGATTCCTAACCTATTGGGAAGATCCCTTAGACTCCTCCTCCTAATCCTCAACCTACTCTATCCCTTTAGCCTTATAAATTAAACCCTCTCTCCATTTGGAAGGGGGGAAGGACTATGGTACTATTATGCTGGTGGAATTTCTAGGTGATCCCTATCATCCTTTGGAGGCTTGGTTTGGATTGTTGGATGGAATATTGCAACGTTAAGGCTAGGTTGTGATGTTCTTTCACGTGTAATTCTATGTATAACCTTGATTACATTAATACAAATATCTTTCCATAAATGTTATTGTGTTAATAATGTTGAGAGATTCTTCCTTAACTATTAGCTTAGATCAATTATATGTTTGGATACACATACGTTGTTTTCTTGTTTCCACTTGCTTGGCAGGGTTTTGCAGCTGAAGATCTAAAGATTCTGGAGCTTGGATCAACAAAGAGAGAAGAGGATCTGCATATTTCAGGTAGGTGATCTATCTGTTACTTTGCATTTCCTTTTGATCTAGGAAAGTAGGTTGTATTCTGTATTTAATTTTTTCTAGACCCACTTAGACTAGGGAGATTTGGATTGATTCTGATTGAGTATATTTATTCGATAATAGGTATAGACCACTTCACCTACCTCATATCCTTCATGATTTTCCTACAAAACGCTACAAATACCTTCCGAAGTTCGACGGAGAATCTAAGGAACTTACAGCCGAAAAACATCTATAAGCCTTCGAATATTTCCTTGACCTCTTTGAGATAGAGCATGATGATGTTTGTATGAGATATTTTTTCCAATCTTTGCAAGGAGATGTTAATAAATGGTTTAAACATTTGCAGCTTGGATCCATCAAAACATGGGAAGAGTTTTCTGATATGTTTTTTGGGTTTTGGGGTGAGAAGAGATCATTGGACCAATACTTTCAGGGTTTTATTCCATGAAGGAAAATGAGGGTGAAACTATGTCTAGTTTCAACAGGAGGTTTGCAAGCTTTTATTATAAAATGACAAAATAAATTCAACCATTGGAAGGTGCTGCTAAGTTGCATTATGCATCTGTCTTTCCCCCCAAATTGTCATTACTGCTTTTGGAAAGAAATTCAGACACATTGCAGTGTATGTTTATTGATTCATTAGAGGTCGAAGATAATCTTAGGATGTCCAAGAAATTTTCAAATCAAGACAGTAATTAAAAAATGGAAAAGAAATTAGAGTTGAATGAGCAATGTGAGCGAGAAGAACTTGCCTTGTCATCCAATTCTGGTGTGTCTGGGAAAGAAAAGGATCATATTAATGTTATGCAAGGCAGGGATTACATTCTTTTTTTTATGAAAATTGCAGTCAGCCCGTCATAAATCCTGTTCGTGACAATTTTAAAGAAGTTTTCAGTATATCGGTGTATGATGAGTATGAAGATGATTACTTGGATGCCTCACCTAAAAAACCAGTTGTAGATTTTGTAAGTCCGGGCCTTGATAAAGAAGGAAATGAGGGTTATAAAATAAATATTTCCCCATATTTTTTTCAAATTCAGAAATTTCACGTCAGGGGGAAGTGTTTTGTTTTCTTGATCCTGTTGGAGAAAATGATTGTGTCTTTACTGAAGCATGTATAAAGGATGAAGCTCTAAATTCATAAATTTTGAGTGAGGTTCATGATGTCTCATTTGAAAATTATCATGAGTACTCTTTGCATAGTTATTTTGAATATCAATTTGATTGTGGGAAAGGGGAGTTACTTCGCGAGCAACTTTCTTAGGATAAACAGATGACTGAATGTTTTGGAGGTTGTCATGTTTTTTATGATCCTGTAGCTGAATATATGGAATTAATTTTCATCTTAAAATACCGATCATGGGTTCCCAATGACAAAGGAATGCGTCAAGAAGGAGGGGGAAACTCCAAAAGGGATGTTTCCTTATGTTTTTTGAATTCAGAAATCAATTTTCCTAATTCTGTTGAAGAACACAATGCTATTCTCTTCGAAACACATATGAGGAATCAATTTTTGAACTCGAAGATCTTATGTGAAAAAGTTGACGTTTCATTTGAAGCTGGCCAAGAGTTTTCCTTGCTAGGTTTTCTTGGGGAACATTTTTGACAGGAGGTTAAAGGTGTTGCAATTGGAACAATTCTGTCATAGAAAAAAAAATAACAAATATTCTACAGGTTATCACAATCCATTGGCAGAATACCTGAAGAAGCTTTGCAATGGTAATAACTATTTACATCTTGGCTGTGAACATCAAATCCTTTGTCCTAACATTTTTCCATTAAGTCGGTTGTTTCTTCCCTTGGTCGCACATGAGTGAAAAAGTTGGTTTTTGGGACCATCTACTTGACTGGCTTCACTAGAAGTCAGAAGTCACTTGACTGAGTGTTGAGGTTCAGTGAGTAGGGTAGGTAGGTAGAGATGAATAAGCTCAACATGGCGAGCATTTATTTAAGAAGATTTAGTATCAGTTTCAATGCTAGTTCAATTTTGGTTTTCAAAGCATGTTGGAGATTTGAAGCGAGGTATGGAGAGCCGCCCAATGGATTTGGGACCTAGTCTACAAGGTTCTTTTCTACTTCATGGGGAGGACAACATCCCTATCTAGAGCCACTTCT
This sequence comes from Pseudotsuga menziesii, assembly GCA_001517045.1. Classification (NCBI taxonomy): domain Eukaryota; kingdom Viridiplantae; phylum Streptophyta; class Pinopsida; order Pinales; family Pinaceae; genus Pseudotsuga; species Pseudotsuga menziesii. Next base: position 232,873 of record LPNX010835888.1, read on the forward strand.
TAACACTGTTTGTGTGCTAAGTAGTTGGAGGAATAAGATCTACTAAATTTTGCATCATAGGACCTTAGAAAGTACTAAGAGTTTTCTGCAAAATTCCCTAAGGGTCGTCTCTAAGCCCATGTTGGAGGATGATCGAAAAGACTTAATATTTTAGGCCTTGAGAATGTATTAGGGAAAGAAAATCTGGTCTTAATTGTGTGAGAACAGGAAACATGCTTAAGAATTTCAGCTTAGGCAGGAGAATGTTAGCTTGCAGATGTCGTAGTCCATCGGATGAAGAAGAATGAACAGATCTATGGTCATAAGCCTTTTTGACATTAGAATGTGGGGGGGAAATGGAATACATAGATCAGCTGGAGCTATGTAAAGGGGATGGTATTTCAATGGTGGAGATCTCAGGACGAGCCATATCAGCGGAGGGAGTATGTTTCATAAATGTAATGTGCATGACAAAAGTCACTTTTGCAATTTGTGGAATAGGTTAAATTCCCGCAGATCTCAAGGGTCAATATTGAAGGGGGATAGATCAACGAAGGAGGTAATTTCCACTAATTCAAAGTTCTTGCAACGATGCCTTTTTCCAAATTGGTGGAATGGGTTAAAACGGGGACAAGTCTCGACAACGGAGATTGAGTCGAGGAGAGATCCATGACGTATAGTGGTTCCAATGATTAAACATGTGAGGAGAAAATCACCCTTAAGATTTGTGGAATATGGTACGCCCATTAAAAATGGACGATAGAGATTGGAGACACTTCTGATCAAAGGGATGGAAATGATTCCACCCATTGAAAGTTGAATGAGCAAGAATCGGGGTTGAAAGTTGTGGGGTTGCATGTGGCCCACACATTTCAAAGGCCCCTTTGAAAACCAGAACAAAGATCCATGGTTGAAAGCAATTCCACTCATCATGTATGCAAAGAAGTGATGTTTTGGGGGTAACTACATAAAGGATATAGGCGATAGGTAATCAAAGGTCCAGACGCAATTTAAATGGATCTATGGCCATAAATAAAATCCACTGCATATATCACTTCCTGAAATTGAAAGGTTTGCTGCCTCATGAATGTTATAATCGGGGAAACCCTAATGATCAAACAACGGAAGATAAGTATGGACCTCACACAGAGTGGGGTAAGAAAACAAGGGTGCATGAAGTAAGGAAATATCGATACTGTCACCAGGAGAGGTCGATATAATGCAAAATGTCTAGTCCACATGCCATGAGTTAACCCGGGGATGATGAAGAATGAAGCCAGAGGTCATTTTCGTCGTCGATAGCATGATGTCGTAAAAAAATGGGGTGGTATGGCTGGTATCTCCGCATGAGGATCAGATCCTGAACCTATGTGACCATGCGTGTTGTCATCATGCTACTCAATGATGGCATGTGTGAAGGTTTAACAAGGCTACTGTTGAGTTTGACCACCCAGCTCTTTATAAGCACAACAGTCAAAATCATTCGAAGATACAAACTAGGTAAATGTTGAAGAAAGGATAAGGTGACTGAATGTTATTTAGCCGAGAATCCTAAGGGTATTGAAGGGAGGTCTGTGATGGTTGTCCTTCTTGAGAAACCTATTTACCGATGTATTCTATTTGTCGATGGGCACCACTCAAAATTCTACCATTCCTGGGCTTACATGCTAAGAGGGCTCCAAGCATCAAGGTAAGGATGTTCATTACATTAGAGAAGATTTATGACATCAATGAGGTCAATGTAAGGATGTTCATCACATTAGAAATACCTTCTGGTGCTAGTGAGGCAAAATGCTATCCTAATAAAATGAAATGCCCCCGCAGAAGCGGTTCCTAGAGTCCCCAGTCCAATGGGTATCCCGCCAAAGCTTCCAGACATGGTTGTGGTCTCCATAATCATAGTACATAGTATCCATTACTAGGGGAAACTAGTCATAGCGAATGGTCATACGGGAGGAGAGAATATCAGAGGTATTTTTCATCATTTTCGTTGAATCATATTTCCAACTTCATCTAGGGTGATGACGAGTCCAAGTAGGTGTCGCACAGGTATGACCTATAGGAGGACCCTTCTCTTGGGAGAAGAGATGGACAAGAATGACAATCCCATCAAGGACTTGTTACAGTTGAAAAATAGGGCTATCCTCTCCAGCTCTACCCAAATAAAAGTGTTACTAGGAGACAGAAGTGTCGAGCAAGGAGGTAAACAAAGAAGGGACATAAACCTTCATGCTAGCTGTGAACACAAGAACAACCTACCATCAAACACAGAATGAACAGAAAGGGTCCTGAAGCAGAATGACTTGTTGCATGCCCAACAAGAGGAGAAATGACTCGAGCCGAGTCAACAAAAATCACTGAAAGTGTCACAAGCTGTCATTTTCACGACAAGTGAGCCTGAAACTGTAGATGTTGCATTACTGTTTAAGTCAAGTATGCACATCACTCCATATTCTCTATTTTGTATGTATCAGTCGTGGTGAATATGCCACGTCTAAGTTTGTTAGGGGTTTTATTATGGTTATAACTAATTTCTGACCCTGTTTTGAGGTTGACCTCGAGGGTCTAGGGATTTATAAGTATACCCTCTATAGAGGGGGAAAGGGTTGAAACCCTTTAGACCTTTCTCGTATATTTAATTTTGATTCGTTTTAAGAAAAAGTTGCAGAGCCTGATGTTGGTCTTTAAATGTAGAAATTCATGCATGTTTCGAAGTTACAGTCCGTGATCTCTTTCCTTTATGTGTATGATTTCCTTGTTAATCTTTTTGTTATGTTTCTCTTTCATATCTGAGATAAGTGTATGATAATTTCAGAATTCATACTTTGTTATGCTCTGTCTATCATCTCTGATATCCACAAATTATTTCTACTAAAGTTGGTGTAGAATTCATCTAACTAGTGCTATACATTAATGGGTTGTCATCTTTATTCCTTTTCCACCAAACCCAAAATATATTGATAGTAACCAAAGTGCTACTTTGCTTCAGTAGGAATTTCCTATGCAAATCGCTCTGTATCTTTTGATAAATTGTAACTCCATAGCCCAATTGTGTTTTCCCTATTTCAACCATGAACTCAACTTGAATTTGTTTTATCTCTAAATCAGGCCTTGATAAATATCTTGTGAGAGCTCCCTCTCTAGAAAGGAAGATGCCATCTCTCCATTCCTAAAGTGGTTCTGCTATTACCTCGATGTCCGCCTTCCGTAACCTTGGGTGAGATTCTGAGTGCTAACAAATAGAACTAATACAAATTGTTTCTTTGTTACCTTTTAGATATGTCTTCATTACTCCACTCTTGGAAGTTCTTGTAAGGAATATTGCTTGACTATTTCAGTTGTAGCCTAAGCATTTTGATTTCAGAAGTATATCACCTTGAACAATGTCTCCTCTAGCTAAATATTGTGCAATGCTTTAGATACAACAAATTATCCTTTGGTGAGTTATGAATGTTATTGGAAGTTTATCTTTGGCACCTAGTCATATAGAGCACAAGTGTGGAGATAATCTAAAGTTTGTTTATTTTGGAAGTAATACATGTTTAGAATTTTTTATCTATGTTCAATAGATATATGGCTAGATGATTAATAAGAAGGCTTTCTCATTATGTACTATCTCATGATCCTTGTTAGTATTGAAATGAATGTCTTTGGTTTGATAAAATGTTGTTTATATTGAGCTAATGGTTGAGAATATAGTTGCTTTGGACTAGATTGAGCTTATAGTAAACATCATAGGATCTAATTTGTGGATTAATTAATCAAGACTTGCAACACAAGCTAACTCTTTATCATGTCAATCTTTGTATTTAAAAACAATGGATGACATAAAACCTGCTATTATACCTTTTAATCAATGTTTTCTATTCGTTTATGCTAATTCAATCATACTTATGAGAAAACACCTCATATGATATGTTTTATATTGGTTTCTACTCATACAAGCATACATTAGGATATGTACAACGCTAAGTTATAACACCTTGGAGCTTCTGCACATAATGGAAGCATTTGTGTGTTATCTGATTTCTCGTACCAAAGTATGTTTGGTATCTAAAATTCTAAAGGGATAGAAGCATAGGTTCTCATATTTTCCAAAGTATCACATGTACATTTTCAATTATTTCTACTAGGATGAAGTTTTGATAGGTACATTATCAGAATTAATGCTTTGGACCTCATAATTCTGGGAGCTTATATGATGAGCGAGTGACTGTGTATTAATTCTGCATGAATCAAACATAATAATTGTATATTATTTCTATATGAATCAAATATTATAAACAAAATATTACCTATTTGTAAAGAGTGCATATTTATATCAATGAAATAAAACAACTTATGAAAATAAAAACCACATAAGCTTGCAACTAGAACAATTGGTAGCTTTTGAATGGGTATTTGGGGAGATTGAATCTCATTTCTTGTAGTCCTTAGTAGCTCCAGGTGATATGATTGGTTGTGTTGCAACAGTACAGTCTATTAGCTTGGTGAAACAACTACTCAGATGATAAAAAGCTGAGTATGGAATACATTGCAGAAAAGATCAACCTTGAGTTTGATGATGATTTGACATGCATTTTTAATGACGATAATGCGGAAAAACGTATTCCTTGTATATGTATTATGAATGAAGAGGGTCCTAAAGGGGAATCACAAGACCAAAATTCTGAAGATGATGTATTTTTTAAGAAATTTGAAAGTAACATGCTTACAAAAATGGCTCTCAGGGGAATTTTAGATATTAATAAAGTTTTTACCAAGTATGGAGAAATCAACAAGTTTGATGAGAATGATGGATTTAAGCCTGGGACAGAATGGATGCTAGATACAGAAGGTTTCAATATGTTAGTTGTGATGTGTGATGGAAATGTGGATGCTGCTAGGAAAACAAGTAATCACTTGATTGAGGTTATTGATGTGCTTGGAATTGAGAACCATGTTTCAAAGAGAACTTGTTGCAAAAATAATGATGGGGCCCACTTAGATATGAAGAGATAAGGTGTACATCCATACAAACAACTGACGGACTGTATAATGACCAATACTCTCTCCCAACCTTGTATCATTCAAAAGCTACAATTTCATCATTTCATAGAAGTTGCGATTCCAAGTCAACTCTCCTCCAATGGCCTTCCTTGCTTCTGTCAATGACTCAATGAATCCAGGATTTCATCATTGCAAAGATAACTAAATCACAAAATCATGGTGCTTCAACATTTCTTTCATATGTGATATTAATTAAAAATCTAGCGAACCCTCCAATATCCATCCAATGTCAGTTACAAGAGACTATAGATGCATCCTTTTTCATAAGAAATGTCACTTCCTATTCATAATAATTGAGTTCATTTCTACCCTACACCATTCTACTAAATCTTTCTACCATACCCTCCTTTCCAAAAAATCCAATCCTCGTTTCTTGTCTCATTCATCCATAAGTTCCACCTTCATAGTATGGATCCTTGTCTCCTTCCTCCATGGGATCCATACCATGGGAATGTTACCCTCAAGGAAAGGTACCCTTTCTTGGCTCTTTGGTCATCGTAGGAGATTGCCTCCAATGAAATCCAACCCCTCATAGTATTAATAGTCTTCTCGTTCCTTCGCATCATACATACATTGATATTCTCGATTCTCTTAAGTATTCCTTGAATGTCCCTAACCATATTTTTCTTTACAAGCAAGAATTAATTATTATACATAGTGTGATTAGAGAGGAAAATATTAAGAGCAGGGACTCACTTGGCCTCTAGTAAATATTTCTAGTCAAGACATGCATGCAAAACAATGGTATATATACAAGAGTCTAGGGTAAGTGCATTTATCAATTGGTCTTGCTTACACATTGTGTGTCCCATTCCCATTACACATGGATTCCTATGGCTAATGAAGCATTTTATCTTTAGTGATAACAAAATTTTTTAAGGTGGGAGAACCAAGTCAGACATCATATTATTCCAGTGAGATAATTGTTACACCATGTCCAAGGATAATTCCATAGGTATCAGTGGTTGTGTGTCCAATGAGATGGGGTGTTTCCTTTCCTAATTGTAGGTACAATGAAACCCAACTCAAACCCATGCTTGCACTCACCCTCTGACACTCTAAAGAAATGTTATTTGTATAGTTTTATTTAGTTTTTTTGCTAGGCAATTTCAGCCCCATTGACCAAATTTGTTCATTTGTTGATACAAATATAATTTCTCTCTTTCTAAACTAGAAAATTATGCCCTAACTAAATAACTTACACAACAATTAACTTATTTCCAACATTTCTTTCTTCTTAGCAAACACATATTTCTAACATACGGTTTGGATATAATGAAAGTAGGACTTGGAAATCAAAATTGTGTACCTTCCTGGAAGATAAAAACTGGTGCGGACGGCGACTGAGGAGGCGGGAGGTTTTGATGGCGATCTAGGGTTCTGGTTCTGGGTCAGATTTGGCAGAGTAGTCTCTGGGACGGGTCAGGCTGCACTCTCCTCGTGTCACGGCCTGACGGTCTCATGGGCGAGGACTCCTTGGGGGTGGAGACACCTCATTTATCTTCTGCAAATGAGATTGAGAAAGGAAAAGGGACGGTTCCAGCAAATAACCATCTCCCAGGGATGGGAGGAGAAGGGACTAGTGGTTCAACCCCGATGGAGGCATATGCTGGACCAGGGAGGAAAACCGGACAATGCATGCCAAAATCCAAGGCGGTGCCAAAGTTGAAGATCAGATCGATGAGCTTTAGGGAGGAGGTTTAATATCTAAAGGATCACGCCCTGATTGGGAAGTTTATTGTCCTCTGGCCGAACGAAAGAGCCCTGATATGGTGGATAAATACCACTTGGAAGCCTCAAGGGCATTTCGACCTTCAACTCGGAGCCAAGGGGTTTTTCACAGTGGTCTTTTTCAACACCGAGGACAGGGTGAGAATCTTTGACAACGGGCCATACTTCTTTCATTCAGCAGGGTTGTACTTGGGCACCTGGAAAGAGTGCTTCAATCCTGATACTGAAAATATGACCATTGCCCCGGTATGGTTAAGGCTATATTCGCTGCCTACAGAATACTGGAAAGAAGAGATCCTTACGGAGATTGGTAATACTCTGGGTGATTTTGTTAAGATCTCGGAGCAGACAAAGCAGGCTAAGTACATTTCATATGCCAGATTGTGTGTGTATCTCGACATATCCCAGGATTTGCCCGAAGCTATTGAGATAACACACGATGATGAGGACTGGATTCAAGCTATTGACTATGAACAGTTACCTTTCAGGTGTCGCCGCTGTCATGAACACGGTCACCTGTTTAGGGACTGCCCCCTAAATGAACCCCCTGGGAAATCAGCGACTAGACCAAAGGGTAAGGACGCGGAGGGATTCACCAAGGTTACCAATCGAAAGAGAACGGCTAAGAAAGGCTCTGGCTCTGGCCCTGAGATCAATAAAAAACTTCAAACACAAAATCGTTTTGAAGCTCTGCAAGAAAAACCCTCTCCCGTGGATGGAGAAAAGGATCAGGACACTCAGAAGGCAAGTCAGGAGAAGTCATCGGACCCAAAGCAGGTGGAGAAGACTCCTTCTCAAGAACTCATTATGGATGACAGGACAAATGCGGAGGAAGATACAGAGGCAGAGGACATGATCCTAGGTGACCTGGATCTGGACGGACTAGAAGAGGCTTTCGCAGTCAATAACCCAAAGGACATCTCGCCTCAGCAGGTAAACCTTCTGAAGAAAGCCATCATCATCTCTAAGACCAGCAAGAACCTCGGGGTTCAGAAGGGCTCGTTAAAGGAAGTTAAAGGCAAATGCAAAGGAAAGGGAGAAAAGCAGGGCAGACCTACCAACACACACAGGATCCAATGTCCAGCGCAAAAGCTGATCAGCTCTGGCCAGTACCCGACCATTGAGGCGGCTCTGGCTCTTAAACCCTAAACTAGTTGTACATGAAGATCATCTCTTGGAATATAAGAGGCTGTAAAAGCCCTTTAAAGATTCGTATTCTAAAGAGGAAAATAGAGGTCGAACAGCCATGGATTATCTTTCTCCAAGAAACTAAATGCTCGGGGGAGGAGCTGGAAAAAGTAGCCAGGAAAGCATGGCCTAGATGTAACAGGATGGCTACCGATGCTAATGGATCGGCGGGTGGCCTTGGCATCCTTTGGAATCCTCAGCTGGTTTCTCTTCAGAACTTCCGCAGTACCCATTTCTCTATTTCTGGTTTCTTTCAGATTGTGGGAGCTAATCAAATTGGGTTCTTGTCCAATGTGTATGGTCCATCACAAAGCTCTCATAAAACAGAGTTTATTGCTTCCTTGCATGCCCTCAAGGAGGAATCGGGGGGGCTTCCTTGGGTCCTGGGAGGGGACTTTAACATCATCCGAAGTCTAGAGGAAAAGAAGGGTGGGATGAGGTGGCTGACCCAAGTGAATGAGCTCTTCAATCAGACTATTGAGGACCTTTCCCTCATGGATCTTCACATGGCCAATGGTTCTTTCACTTGGCATAACAACAGAGCTGGGGACCGTAGCATTGCCTATCGACTAGACCGTTTCCTCATCTCGAAAGACATCATGATGGCAGGAGGCAAGCTGGCGGCCGTGGTTCTACCCTCGTCAGGGTCTGATCACTAGCCGGTTAGCCTGGACTGGTCCATCCAGGTCGAAAATCTACGGAGACCATTCCGATTTGAAAAGTTCTGGCTCTTGCAGCCAGGTTTTTCGGATAGGATGCGAGACTGGTGGAAGGAGATCGACCCAGGACAAGGTACTTGCATGTACAGATTCCAGCAAAAACTCAAAACCCTCAAAGGTCGTATAAAGTAGTGGAACAAAGACTCCTTAGGAAATATCTTTCAGGAAAAGAAAAGGCTTGACCGGTGCCTTCAGGAGGTACAGTTAGAATTACACAGGCAGGGCCCTACGACTGAGCTTAAAGATCAAGAATGGGTTCTCCTCCAAGAGCTTAATCTCAAAGAGAAACAGGAGGAGGTTCTTTTTGAGCAAAAGTCCAGGAACCAATGGCTCCGGGATGGGGATCGTAACACCAAATTCTTCCACAAAGCTACGATCGAACACCGTCAAAGTAACAGAATTGTCAGGCTTAAAAGAGAGGACGGCTCAGTGGTAGAAAAGCAAAAGGAGCTGGAAGAAACTCTGAATTCCTACTATGTTGATCTACTAGAGGAACCGGCTGCGGATAGACGGCAAGCCCAGTCAGAGATCTACAGACATATTCCTAGGATTATCACGCAGGAACACAATCAAATTCTAATGAGACCAGTGGAGATGCCAGAGTTGGAGGAGGTAGTGAAACAAATGGCCAGGGACAAATCTCCAGGGCCAGACGGCTTTACTACTAACTTCTTCCAAGAAGGATGGGAGTGGTTAAAAGAGGAACTCTTAGCCATTGTGGAAAGCTCCAGAAAGACAGGGGGCATTCTGAAAACCCTTAATGCAACTTTCTTAGCGTTGATTCCCAAAGAACACGGAACGGAGGATCCCGGTAAGTTTCGACCAATCGCCCTCTGCAACGTTATTTATAAAATCATCACGAAGGTTATAGCTAACAGGTTGCGGCCGCTTCTGCCCATCCTCATTTCCCCGGAGCAAGCGGGCTTCGTAGAAGGAAGGCAAATTCTCGATGGCATCATTCTCGTTCATGAAGCCATCCATTCCTTGAAGAAGAACAAAAGCGCTGGTATGTTGCTAAAACTGGATCTTTCTAAAGCTTATGACAAACTCAATTGGGATTTTCTTGAAGGAGTCCTCAGATCCTTTGGATTCGGGGAAAATTGGATCAGATGGATTATCAATTTGGTGTCTTCAGCCTTTTTCTCCATCCTGGTTAATGGTACTCCATCTCAGCCATTCTCAGCTACTCGGGGAATCCGGCAGGGGGACCCCCTATCCCCCTTTCTCTTCATAATCATTGCCGAGGGCCTAGGCAAATTGCTCAGAGATATGCAGAATTCGGGGCAGATTAAGGGCCTCAACCTTTGTGAGAATCATCCCGCTCAGACGCATCAACAATTTGTTGATGATAATATGTTGATGGGGCCATCCTCAGTTCAAGAAGCCCGAGGTATCAAAAAGGGACTCGATCTCTTCCTTCTGGACAGTGGTCTGGAAATCAATAAAGAAAAATCTCAGGTCTTCTTCTTTAACACCTCTCGGGTGGCCAAAAGAAATATTCTTCGTATTCTGGAGTTTTTAGAAGGAACTCTGCCATCGAAATATCTAGGGGCACCGTTAGCAGAGTCTACCATCAAACAGGTTTCATGGAAGGAACTTCTAGACAAAATGAAGCAGAAACTGACCCATTGGACCTATCATGCTCTGAATTTTCGAAGTCGTATGGTTTTGGTCAAAGCTGTCCTGCAAGCTATGCCTCTGTATCTCTTCTCGGTGCTCTCAACACCTAAAGCGGTCTTGAAACAAATAAGGAACATCCAAAGAAATTTTCTCTGGGGAAGCACTGAAGATCGCCGGAAATGGGCCCTGGTGGACTGGGCTACGATTTGCAGGCCTAAGGAGGCTGGGGGGCTTGGCTTCCGGGATCCAATCAGTAGCAACAAGGTGATGGGAGTGAAGATATGGTGGCGATGGGTGACACACACTTCTGAACCTTGGGCCATGGTCTGGCATCATAAGTATGCTCACCTTTGGCCAAAAAATCAACTCATTCGCTATGACCGAACTCCTCCAGGGTCTCATATCTGGACGATGGCCCAACAGAACCGAGATTTAGTTCAGAAACACAGCTTTTGGGAGATTCGTGACGGCAGAGAAACCTTCTTCTTGATGGATGCGTGGCAACAGCAAGGGAAGCTGGCTGAATTAGTTGGAATAGATGACCTTCAGATACAACTCCAATGGCGTGGCAAGGAAAAAGTCAGGGATTTATGGATTTCCCATGCACCTGACCAAGTCCATCGAACATGGCTGTCAAAAGAATGGTGGAAACATCTGGTTCTAGAAGATAGACTGGAAGACTTCTTCAAGGAACTCACCAGCTGCAAGATTCCCATTGTGGAAAGCCCGGATGTGATTATATGGGGATATACCAACAGAGGAACCTTTTCGATCAAAGAGGCCTTTCACATTCAACAGAATGGGGAGGGCTACCAGCAGGAGGAAAAATGGAAAAAATCTGGTACAATAATTTCTGGCCAAAGATAGCTTCCTTTTGTTGGCTTTTAGTCCGGCATAGGATCCTCACCTGGGACAACCTCCTCAAAAGGGGTATGCAAGGGCCCTCGTGTTGTGTTTATTGCTTCTTAGCCCTCGAAACTTTAGATCATCTCCTCGAAGCTTGCTGGTTTGCCTCGGAGCTATGGGACAGAGGTGAACAGTGATTCAGAAGATGGGCTCGCGTTGAAGGAAATGTATCAGAAACCATTGCCAACTGGCCCCCTAAGATCTTTAAGAATGCAATCCTAAACCGAATGTGGGAGCTCTTCCCGGGGTTTCTTGTCTGGGAACTATGGAAGGAACGCAATGGGCGTATTTTTGAAGGAAAGAGCCGATCTTCTGACAAAGTTTGGCTCAATATAGAGACTCACCTCAAAGAAACTCTAAATCTGACCCCTTGGACTACGGAGGACTTCAAAGCCGAGACTCAGGAACGTCTTATTTTGAATGAATGGGGGGTCAAATCGATCCCGACCTACCAGGGAGAGACTCATGCTCACTTGTTGACCAGGAAAAGCCCGGATTGTTGGTCGCCCCCTGAGGCGGGGTCTTACAAGTTAAACTTTGACGGGGCAGCAAAATGGAATCCGGGGCCGGATGGTTTTGGAGGAGTAGCTCGTAACCATGAGGGACAGATGCTAGGGATCTTCTGGGGAGATCTTGGCGATAGTACAAATAATCTGGCTGAGTTGGAAGGTCTGGTGCATGGCCTAAAATGGGCAACGGACTTCGGATGGTCCCCATTGATTGTGGAAGGAGACTCGTGACTTATCGTTTCTATGGTAACTAGACTCCAGGCAGGCTCTTCAACTTCTAATATTTCTTAGAACTGGAGATGGGAGAGTAGAATTGAGAAGTTGTTTTCTATTCTTCAAGCGTTCCCAGCGGTCACTTTCATGCATATTAGGCGCAAAGGAAATTCAATGGTGGATGCAGCGGCCAACAAAGGTGTAGGGGCAGGGATCTCTTTCCAATCGGCGCTCCCCAATCAGGTGGAGGAAAGGGATTTTTTCCACCAATGTCAAGCTCTTGCTGAGGCCGATTACAATAGCCATGTAAGTCTACTCTCAACATCGACCTCTTTGGTTCCCTCATTAGCTGAGCTTGGTAGTTCAATGTTGAGTGATCGACAGGCACAGATGGCTAGGCATTTGACGTTTGTGCCATGAAGGAGAACAGTGACACGCTGGAGAGTGCAAGGAAGACGGCGTCCAGATCAGATGGCACTGGGTTTGGTGATCATTTCCCTGGCTGAAAGTGAGTTCGAGAAGGCAGGGCAGGAGAAGCAGGTGAAATTGTTAATGAGCACTTGTTAGTTGTGCACCAGTTAGTTGAGATGTATGCTGGGACCTTTACCCACAACAATCAGAACTTTCTTATGAACAGTATGGCAATATAAAGTATGAACGGGTCTGGTCGGTTTATAGATTTGCTGGCTTCATGAGCAGCTTGTCGTGGGGAGTCAGGTGACCTCCATGGCACCTTTTGGATCATTGTAATTTTATTTTCATAACTTAATAGATGGTTTTTAGCTTATTAACAAAACAAAAAAAAATTGTGTGCCTTCCTTATCTAGGTTGGTCCAAGATTTTAGTAACCCTTCAACTTCGGATTCCAAACCCTCAACTCCTTCACTTGAATACTTACAAAATATAAACAATGCCTTCCTCAAAATATTATGGCTATAGTAAAATAACTATGAATTGAGACAAAGATATAAGCCTGCATTTAACCATACATTCCACATATAAATTTGATGTGTTTACTTTTTAAATAATTCTTCAGAATTGCATATGTAATATCAAGCACGAACAATTTTCTTAACAACCATTAAAGGTGCAAATAATGGCAAAAAAATCGTAGTAAAGCTCATATTCAAAGCAGCATTATGAGAGTAAAATACTTATGTTTCTAACATGTCTGGCAATAAAAATGGAATATCAAAAGATGAAAAATTGCAGCTATAAATAAAAATTGTTTTAGAGCATTTACAATTTAAAAGTATGTCATGATAATGCATCATTTCTCTTACCTGTGTCCTGTAAATATGCATATTTTGTCCAGCAAATATTGGATCTATACTTCTTTCATGCCAAGCTACTCCAAGAGTGAAGTTATGAACATAATATATAAACTTGGCATGTCTTTTAGAAAGGTCACTTAGGAAACCTTAGGTTTTATGGTGGTTACCATAATAAAAAATAAAATAAAGTTGAGTACACTTAGATTAGGGTACCAAAGGTCATGTGGATCTTCTTCTAGGGATTCTAGAATGGTCACTTTCATGTAGGAAATGGTCAGATGGAGGTGTGGGTACAATTTTTTAGAATAATGGAAGGAAGAATATTAATGGAAGGAGTATACCAAGGAATTGGAATTAAGCACTATTAAACTGAGGCAAGGTAAGGATAGGATAGTCTGGTCTAAAAACCCTTTGCATGGAACCTATTCTGTAAAATAGGGTTATGCTTCTTTGTTTGCTCAAGACATGCAAGTCAATCCATATTCAAGATTGGTGATGGTAAAACAATGTGGATTATTAAGGCTCATTTTACCATCCAAACCTACACTCAAAGATATTCAAATACTTGAACAAAGTGAAACCCTACGAGCACTTAAGAGGGTTGTATATTGTTGCTACAATTCTTCCTCTCACTTTAGGCTAGATATCGTCTAGCACAAGAGGAGGACCCATAAAAAAGGATGTTTATGATTTTCCTAAATTTAGGGATGGTGTATTGTCCAAATTTGTGCCTATCCAATGCTTGACTAACTTGTATGAAAGAAGGTCTACCTAGACTGTCATAAACATGCTCTAACAACCATATGGATCTAATTCAATAAGCCAAAAATTTTAGGAGGTCTCTTCCAAATATGCTCATCACAATATTCACAACAAGTACAAAATAATGCAAGAATTGTTGTATGATATTTTATCTTAGAAAATGTGTTTTGTGCTCACGATTCAGCGAATTCGTATCTCTATACAAAATCAGCAAATCATTTAGTGTTAAGTGTGACTATAACCTCAAAGAGATGGCATCTTTCCATATGTACTTAAACTTTGAGGCACCATAATCCTTAAACCCTTAGAATTTGCTCTATACTGAATTTGGACTCGAACATAATTATGAAGAATTAAATTATGCTTCATTGAGACCAAATGGTTCTCCTTCAGATTTTAGAATGGATGATTCCATGAAGGGAAAAAGCCAAAAATGGTTGACATTCTTAGTACCTTCGTCTAGACCATGAATGGAATCTTCTTCCTATGTGTTAGATGATGTTTACAATATTGGATCAAAGGTTTAATGTATTGGATGAATAATACTTACTTGCATGATTGTTTTTCTTCAACCCAAGGCCTTATTTCTCTTAAGATTTTTTGCAATAAACAAACTGGAGAATCAACAGGTTATGGTTTCCTAGAGTTTGTAATCCATGCACCAGCCTAGATGGCTCTATGAAATTACAATGGTGTACAAATGCTAAACGCTGAAATTTTTTACAGTCTAATTTGTTTTTTTCGTCAAATTTGAAACCTATTATTTTATCTCTTTCATAATACAGTCCTTAGTACCTGATTGAGAATTCATAATACCTAATTGACAACAAAATAATTGCACCTGAATTATTTTGAACCGTAATCATAACCTAAGTTTCATGCCATAATGAATTTTCATGTTATCGGTGAAGACAAATACTTTCAATGGTGTAGAATGACCGAAGGAAAGCATCATCAAGTTGTAAATTGAACCTCCATATGAAATTGCATGCAAACTTGTTTCTTGTAAGGAAATACCAACTTTCATTGATGCCCCAAGGAAGAAGAATTTGGTTGATGATGGAAGCTCACACTTCTTAAATTTATAGACTTTTCAATTAATGATGGAATCTCAAAGTTATTAAATTTATAGAAATTTTGGTGTTTGGGATACCATTGAAAATCTACAAATATATGTTTGCTGGCCTAAGTTGCATGAATATATTTCAAGTTTTATCATAGGTTGTGTAATTTATAGCACTAGAACCCAAATAATAGGGAACTTATTGCACTTTCTATTACCAATACCAAGTAGACCTTATGAAAGTATCTCAATGGATTTTGTTGGAGATTTGCCTAGGTTAAGGAGAGGTGAATCTATTACTTTTCATGAAAGTATCTCAATGGATTTTGTTTCCCATTTAGCAATAGCATTTTAGTGGTGGTTATTCATACCCCCTAACCCTAGAGTGTAAAAATAGGGTAATTATAATTTCCATGATTGAGCTTTAAAATTGTACAATATAATATGGGTATGGTTAGAAGGGTAAAGGGATCAATTTACCAATGATAATGTTTTTTATTGATTACCTTATGATCATATTCTGATGCAAAAACTGCACCCAATGTTGTGACCAAGTAGAGGGCCAAGATTAACCAAACACATTACTTATGCCCATATTGTTAATGATATAGTCATATCTAACCCAAACTAGTTATCAGAATCCTAGATATCGTCTTCCCTCTAACGCAAATCCTCTTGACTCTAACCCATAAATGTATAGGTATGTCTAACCCCCGTATTCTTTGCATATTCACAGACCCCTTCTTCAAAAACCCTCAAAAGAAACCAATGTTCCATACTAAGAAAATCATGTACCAATTCACCATGGGGTAATCATGTGATGAGTTCTCCTTTTGTGCAGGTTGTTAGCTCACCAATTGAAATAATTGGAAATGAAGAACATGTGAAAGATGTAGGGAAAGAATCAAGATACATACAATAGGGACAATATTACCCATTCATATGCATTCATAGTGTAAAATTCACCCTAAACCAAATCTAACAAATTAAATTTTTGAAAAATCATTTTTCCATTCGCAACATTGAAACATTCAGAAATTTTATAGAGTTATATGGATTTAAATAGAAGGTATTGACCGATTTTTGGGCCATTGTATCCTCTCGACGACCTCTGCGACCTCTTCTATGTGGCCTCTCGACCTCTGTGACCTTCAAGACCTTGACGACCCTTACAAAATTTCGGAAACCTCCACGATCTGGGATTGTTAAGGTAAGTGAAACTTATAGTCTCTTGGTGAACTTTGCGACCTCCGAGCTCTAGGATTGGTGAGGTAAGTGAAAAATATGAATTGACGCGGCTGGGGAGGTAAGTGAAAATGCATTCATGTGGCTGGGGAGGTAAGTCAGTTTAAAATGTTTGGTTTGTTTGTTATGTTATATATTTTTATATTTTTATTTATTTATTAATTATGCTTATTAATTTTTATTTTTTATGTAATGTTTTTTTATATTTAATATTTAATGCTTTTTTATATGTAATTCATTTTTTATGTAATGTTTTGTTTATATATTTAATAAGGAAAAACAACCACGAGTGCATTATGAAACATCCCAAATTCGACAACGAGACGTTGAAAAGCTGACATGCAAAATGTTGAAAAGTCGACATTCAAAACATCGAAAAGCCGACACGCGAAACGTCGAAAAGGCGACCTTCGGAATGTCGAAAATCCGACTTAATATTCTATCAATTTAAAAACAATTAATTACAATTCGTAATTTGAAAGTGAAATCTAAAGACATAGTATGTTTCATCAAATATCGTCGGATTTTGGGTTCAAATCTTATTATGTAGCTACGTGGACCTCTCACCATTTGACATATCGAAAATTCTTTGCACAGTTGGAAATGCAGTCGACCTAGTATCAACTTTCGACCTCCAAAGTCGGGATTGAAAATTTGGGAAGGATCGTTATTGTTGGAGGAGCAAGTCGATAAGCTGACTTGAATGATAGCCCACTTAGTCGGCTGATTGACTAAGTCGGCTATCGTTCAAGTTGGTTTATCGACTTGCTCCTCCAACAACCATGCAGATAAGTCAAGAGATAAAAATAATATGTTATAAGATAATAGAGAATTCAATTTACACACTTCAATGATGATAAAGACTTCAACTAATAAAAGAGAACTCGAATTGTTAAACTTCAGTGATGTTAACAAAGAAGACTTTGGTTAATTTAAGAAAAACTCAAAGTGTCCACTTCAGTGATGATAACAAGAAAGACTTCAGTTAAAAGAGTTAACTAAGTGTGAATAAATAAGTTCTAGTTAACTAAATTGTTTTTTAATAAGAAACTTTAGTTAAACTAAAAGACGACACTTAAGTTATGTCACTTGAGTTAAACTAAAAGACAACACTTAAGTTACTGTTAAGTTTTTTATTCAAATAGAACAAAGGATCGCTGAAAGAATAAAAAGCACAGTAGAACAAATGAGAACACAAATATTTATCTTGGGAAACCGTTGTGGGGAAGAAAACCCAAGAAAAATTCATTTATATAAACTTCACCCAAGTACAGTGTAAGATCCAAAGAATAAGACTAGACTGCTTCCTCTCCTTCGGATGGACTGTTTCTTCTCTCTCTAACACAACTGCTTGAGTTTTGTGTGTGTCCAAATGAGTGAGGCGCCTCCCCTATTTATATTGATCAATGGAGAAGCTAATAACCCAACATGGTCGAATCCTCCTCCCATTCAGAGCCAACTTGCCTTGGGAGACTCAAAAATACATTTTAATAACACGTTTGTGGGTACTAGTGACCCGACTTACAACAGAGGTTTTACCTCAATAATTTACACGACCAATTACATCAATGACATCCATAATCGAAGGAGCAACACCTTCTAAAGAGGTAATAACAATAATAATACAAAATAGAATATCTTATGCAGTTACATTTCTTTAACACTCCCTCTTAACAAGGAAGGTATTCTATAACACAGCAATACATCTGTAAAATTGAATGGTAAGTCTATATGTCATAGGAAGTTTTCACAACTATATCAACATTGTCATTATCCGTGGAATATCGCCATCACGGAGCATTACATCTCAATCATCACGTAATGAACACATTTGTACGAGCATCGTATCTCGACACATCATAACAAGCATCGCATCATCATAATCATTGTATCACATCTTGTTGCATTGTCATGAACATCACATCTCATCTCATTGAATCGTCACGAGCAAAGCATCTCATCGCATCATCACGAGCATCACATATCGTCGCATCATCACGAACATCACATATCGTCGCATCATCATGAGCATCACATCTTGTCGCATCATCATGAGCATCTCGTCGCATCATCACGAGCATCACACCTCGTTGCATCATCACGAGCATCACACCTCGTCACATCATCACAAGCATCACATCACATCACCTGCAATAAACACAACATCGCAACATAATGCGAAATCACCCATGATATCAAAAGATGTTGGATCGTCCGCAAATGAATTCCAGACCACAATTTATGCACATGAATGCCAGACCACAACGTCTACAAATGAATGCCAAACCACAACGTCTACAAATGAATGCCAAACCAGAACGTCTACAAATGAATGTCGTACCACAACATCTGCAAATGAATGTCAGACCACAGCATCTGTCCGTAAATGAATGTCGGACCATATCGTTTGCAAATGAATTCTTGACCACAACGTTTGCAAATGAATGTCGGACCACAACGTTTGCAAATGAATGCCAGAACACAACGTACGCAAATGAATGCCAAACCACAACGTTTGCAAATGAATGCCAAAACACAATGTCTGCAAATGAATGTCAGACCACAACGTCTCCAAATGAATGCCAGACCACAATGTCCACAAATGAATGTTGGTCCACAACGTCTGTAAATGAATGCCAGACCAAAACGTCTGCAAATGAATGCTGAACCACATCTCGTCGGGACATTCCTATTTGAAGATACAACCAACCTTCCTGGGATATTCCTTGTGAGGATTCCACTTACCATGTTGGGATCTACCCTTAGTGATACGACCAGTCATACTGGGATCCACCTTCACTAATGTCACCAACCATATTGGGATCTACCAACGAAATACAACCAGACTCTCTATACAGTGATCAGATTACTGGGGTCATCATTCTCTTCTTATACATCCACAACTTCATCAAGGCAAACTCTGTATTTGCATACCCTTACCATATCATTCTCTTATCATCACTCCCTGTTACCAGGGAGGTCCTTTCGGACTACACCAATCTTGTCTCTAAAACATTCAAACTTCACACGAGATAGAGGCCTAGTAAACACATATGCAACTTGTTCCTCTGTAGGAACATACTGGAGCTTTATGGCTCTTCTTTGAACCATATCCTAGATGTAATGATACTTTATCTCTATGTGCTTTAACTTATCATGGAACACTGAGTTCTCCGTTAACTTGATACAACTCTGGTTGTCACAATAAATATCTATAGCATCCATTTTAGTATCAAACAATCCTGTCAATAATTTGCAAATCCATACTGCTTCACTACAGGCTGAGCATGCTACAATGTATTCAGCTTCTGTTTTACTGAGCACAACACTGGTTTGCTTTCTACTAAGCCATGATATCACACCTGATCCCAAACTGAAACAACATCCTGAAGTGCTCTTTTTGTCTTCAGCACTTTCTACCCAATTTGAATCAATGTAGCCGCATAATATAAACTCAGTATCAGCTGCACAAGTGAGGCCACAATCCAATGTACCCTTTACGTACCTCATCACATGTTTTGTTGCAACTAGGTGAATATGCCTCGATTCTACCATATACTGACTTAATGTATTCACGACAAAACATATATCTGGTCTTGCATTTGTCCAATACATCAATGAGTCGATAATCTGTCTATATAGCGTGACATCTATTCTTTCTGAAGAGTCATCATTTAGGAGCTTCATGTTTGTCACCATTGAAGTGTTAGATGCCTTACAATCCAACATCCCAAATCTCTTTAGGATCTCAACTGCATATTTTCCTTGGTTCAGGAATATTTCATATGGGAACCGCCATACTTCAAGACCTAAGAAGTAATGCATCATTCCAAGATATTTCATTTCATATCCAGTCACAAGATTCTTCTTACATTCACTAATGAAATTCTCCTTTCCTGTCAAAATTAGATCATCTGCATACAATAGTAATATCATGATCTCGTCATCTTAAACCTTATAGTAAAGGTTGGAATCTATTTTACTTTTGGTAAAGCCTATGCTCATCGGGAAGTCATCAATTCTTCTGTACCATGCTCTGGGTGCTTGCTTTAATCCATATAATTCTCTCTTTAGCCGGCACACATGTGTTTTCTTGCCATGTGTCTCAAAACCTTGAGGTTGTTCAATGTACACTTCCTCTTCTATGACACCATTTAGAAAGGTTGTCTTTACATGCATTTGATGTAATTTCCATCTCATCTTGGAGGCCAAAGAAAGAATGGTTTTGATTGAGGTATATCTAGCTACTGGTTAAAAAATGTCTTCAGAATCAATCCCTTCTTTCTGAGAGAATCCTCGTTCGAAAAATCTTGCTTTGAACTTTTCAATACATCCATCAGTTGAATGCTTTATCTTAAAAATCCATTTGGAAGACACCGCTGATTTATCCTTTGGTCTTTGCATCACTTCCCAAACACCATTCTTTGAGATAGATTGATATTCTTCAATCATGACATCCATCCATTCCTTCTTCTTTGAGGCTTCTTCAAAATATGTAGGTTCTTCATCAACAAGGTTACACATTAATTCTACGTAGTTGGAGTGGAGTCTTAGTCTCTTGCTTCCTTCTGGTGCACCATATCTTCCTGCTTCTTGAATTATATCACGATCCCAAGCTAGCCTTTTCCTTGTTGAGATTGTTTCATGAGGTGTCTCTATAGGTTCTTGTGGTTCTACCATGTCCTGAATTTCTGGTATAGGATCTTCTTCATCTTTAACTGGTGGTTTACTGATCTCTACTACTATGGGAGTTTCTTGTTCTTCTTCATCCACATGGGTCTTTATGGATTTGTTGAAGGTTGCATCTTCATCAAATGTGACTTCTCTGCTGACCTCAATTTTACGAAAACCTGGAATACAGATTTTGTATGCTTTTGACTGATCACTATATCCAACGAATATTCCCTTCTTTCCTGAGGGGTCCAACTTTGATCTTTTCTCTATAGGTTCATGTAGGTAAACATGACAACCAAATATCTTCAGGTGGCTGAATTCAAGATTCTCACAAGCAAACATTTCTTCTAGATTTTTGTTTCCAAGCGCACTGTGGGATAATTTGTTTTTAACATAGACCGCAGTCTTTGCTGCTTCAGCCCATAAGTACATGGGCAGATATTGATCATGAATCATGACTTTGACTGCTTCCATGATAGGTCTATTCTTCCTTTTTGTTACTCCATTTTGTTGAGGATTATAGGGTGTAGTAAGCTCCCTCTTAATCCCAGCTTCTTTGCAGAAGTCCTTGAATTCATTTGAAGTGAATTCTCCTCTGTTGTCTGATCTTAATATCTTAATCTTCTTTTTAGAGAGATTCTCCACAAGAGCTTTGAACTCTTTGAACTTTTCAAATACTTAATCTTTCCTTTTCAAGAAATATATCCAAGGATTACGTGAGTAGTCATCAATAAAAGAAACATAATAAGAATACCCGCTTAAGGAAGTAGTTGACATTGGTCCATACACATATGACTGGACAACCTATAGGATCCCTTTTGCTTTACTATTTACTACTTGGAAATGGATTCTTGGTGCTTTTCCCTTGAGCAGATCCTTTGCATATCCCTTCATTGTTGATCTAGATTTCTCATAGACCTATTACTACCTTGCTAACAATTGGTAATGCTTTGTAGTTTAGATGAGCAAGTCTTATATGCCATAGTTCACATGGACTGATAGTGCAAGCTGTGAAAGTTGAGCCTGTATGCACTTTTAGTTTGTAGAGCCCTCCTTCTTCAATACCTATTACAACTGCATCACCTATAGTTTTTCCCTTTGACCACATAAGAACTTCACCATCTACAAAGTCAACTCTGAAGCCTTTCTTGTCTAGAGATGATATAGAAAGAAGATTCTTCTTTAGACCTAGAACATATAAGACTTCTTTCATGTTCATGGACTTACCATATTTCGGTTTGTAGGAAGCTTCTCCCATTCCTTTAATAGGATATTGATAGTCATCTCCAAGCTGTACTTTGTGTGGATAATATTTTCAAGTGAGGCATGAGAGAGAATCTTTATGACTTGTCATATGTTTGGAAGCACCACTATCTATGAGCCAAGTATCACTTCCATAATATATGTTAGAAAACAGGACCCTAGAGCAATAACATATATACAGTCAAATCATTAAACAAGATGCAAAACACATTAAACACATTACAAAGAGACACAGATATAACATGGTTCACCCAAACGATGGGCTACGTCCACAAAGAAATCGCCAACCCTTTTATTACAGTCCAGAAAGATGAAGGGATACAACCTGCAGCAAAACCGTTGCACTTCCTCTTCACACTCTCACAGTCTCTCTCACACAATCACAGAGATTGTTTACAATGTTATAATACCATACACATCTGTGTTACAATGCTTTCTTTTATAGGGAAAAAATACCATGGGAAAATGCTATGGTTAACCCAATACCATGGGTCCACAAAACTGTTGGCCAACAAACATCCCAAAAAAATTTCTCGGGGGCTTCGCCCTCGAACCCCCGTTTCTCGAGGGCTGCCCCCAAAGCAAGGGGAACAAGTGTACAGTACACCTAGGGTACAAACACGACTAAATAATATATTTGGATATGGAAGATCAGGCTCCACAACCAATAAGAGATTGATCATGTGAGGGCTGATATCAAGACATATTCATCATTAGAGTCTACATTCTCTCTGGTCCTCTCTTCATTTTCTTCGGATGCATGGGCATGGAACTTTCCATTCTTCTTTTTTAATTTGTTTTTGTTAAGTGGACAATGTCTGGAGATATGTCCTAACTTATGACATGTATAACATTCATAGGATGAGTAATTCTTCTTAAGCTTCGTACCTTTATTTATATGCACAACTAGAGCTTGATCTTCATTTTCATTTAACTTATCTTCTCTATTTACTAACCTTCCTTCTTCTTATACACATCCCTCCCATAGCTTGTTGAATTTGGTTAGCTTTCTTCTAGCACATATTCCTCTGATGAAGGAATCCCATTCTCTTGGAATACCATTTAGAGTGGTCATCACAACTTCAACTTCTTCTACCATGTCACCAATGGCTTCTAATTGTTCTTTGATTTGAGATACTTTGGAGAAGTATGACTGCATGGTTTTTTCCTTTTTCATCTTCACACCCTTGAGTTGGTTTCTCAAGGTCATTCTCTTGTTGATGTTTTTCCCTTCAAACATATTGGTTAGTGCATCAAACACTTCCTTTGGAGTATTATTTGAGGATACTTGGGAGATTAAGTGATCCTTAATAGAGTTAGCTATGATCCTATTGACTTTGATCATATCCTTCTTTTGTTTAGATTTTGCCTCTTCTCCATCCGGTTCCTTGACCTCTTCTTTGATGTATCCATCTAGGCCATGTTCTTCAAGGATGAGCATAATTTTGTACTTCCATGCTCTCAAATTCTCTACTACCTCAAGATTTTCATCTAGCTTGGTACTGTTTGTCATCTTTTAATGAATGAGAACCTCAAATGAAAAGATAGGAGATAGTACTTCCTAATTTGAGGACCTTTTCTGGAACCAACTTTAGGATGACCTAGGGTTTGACTAGAAAACCCTAATTTTCCAGTGGTGATCACTTGTAGATCTGAGAGGAGGAAAAGATGCACCTCCCCAAGGAAAGCTAGGTTGTATCTTGATTTTCTGGAAGTTGAGGATGGAACCTTGAAAAATATGATGCCCTAGTTTTCCCGGCAGCAGTGATAGGTCAAAAAGTGAAAATTCTCGGAATGAAAAACTCCTTCGAAAGAAAGATGCGCCCTCCTAGGGCGAGTTGAATGGACCTTCCTTTTCAGCTGATTTATGGAGGGAGGTCCATAATAGTGAACCCTATCTTGTTGGATTGGAGGAGTCACTGCACAATGTCTTCTTTCAGGTTGGCTTTGATACCATGTTAAGTTTTCTATTCAGATAGAATGAAGGATCACTTAAAGAATAACAAGCACAACAGAACAAAAGAGAACACAAAGATTTATCCTAGGAAACCCTTGTGGGGAAGAAAACCCAACAAAACTTCCTCTATACACGCTTAACCCAAGTACAATGTAAGATCCAAAGAACAAGACTAGACTACTTCCTCTCCTCCAGATGGACTATCTATTCTCTCTCTAGCGCAACTGCTTGAGTTTTGTGTGTGTCCAAATGAGTGAGTCGCCTCCCTTATTTATACTGATCAGTGGAGAAGCCTAATAACCCAACATGGCCGACTTCTCCTCCTAGTCAGGGCCAACTTGCCTTGGGAGACTCAAAAATACATTTTAATAATACTCTTGTGGGTACTACTAACCTGACTTACAATGAAGGTTTTACCTCAAGACTTTACATGACCAATTACATCAATGACATCCCTAATCAAAGGAACAACGTCTCCGAAAGAGGTAATAACAATAATAATACAAAATAGAATATCTTTCGTAGTTACATTTCTTTAACATTTACGACACTTGAGTTAAAATAAAAGACGACACTTAAGATACAACACTTACATGACGACACTTGAGTTAACATCCTAACTAAGTGGTCTAGAATCCAATTGGAAGGTGAGTTCATCCTAAAGTGAAGAAGACAAAGATATTAGCTAAGCATGAGATGTATTGCGCAATTATTATGAATGACTTTGATGATATCAAGGAGAAGTGCAAATTGGAGGCTAGAGTGTGCATGTGTGCATAAACTGCGAATTGGTTTAGTGTAGAATTTGTGAATTGCTTGTGTGCTAGGCATAAAGTTGGGCTGCTTGTGTGCTAGGCATAAAGTTGGGCTCTTATATTATTCTCTTTTCTTTCTTGTTGTGAGTGCTCATGGGGTGCTTGGTACTTCTCTATCGAATTGCACATGGGGTGCTTGATGTAATCCGCCGATTGTAAAGACATTCTCTGCTATCTATCATTATACTAAGGAAGAATTGATGGGGTTTTCTCCCTCATTTGTAGAGGGTTTCCCTAGGGTAAATTATGCGTCTCATGTGTGAATGCTTGTGCTTATGATTGTTCATTGATTTCAAGTACTATAGTAATTCCACAAATTTAAGATAAAAGATCAAAGTTCAACAAAATTCAACAAACCCTCCTCATAGGGGGTTGACAAGGCTCCAGGGACCCCGACAGGAACAACTTCAGAGATCAAGTGCCCAGAAGGGTTATGGTCATTCAACCTAATAGATAAATGCACTTACTGAGTGTAGTGTCCCCATTCAAATTAATTATCATGGAGGAAAAATTCCACTAACCTACTAGTTCCCTATGTTGGGGTGGAAGCATTAATACTTAGAATAAGGGAGCTACAAGACCCTAGATTGACCTTATATTTACAAATTAACATTAATTGGGTCAAATAAATGATAATAAGAGAAAAATAAGGTGGCATTTGGTCATGAGGGCACATAATAGGGTGTGGGGCCCACATGTGGCAAGATTCCCCACTACACTTGGCATCATTCTCTTACTAATTCAAGTCCAAGGTGGAGGGTAACATACTCGAGGGAGATGAAGAGGTAATATTCATGGCAAGAACCTGTGAAGGTCGAATTGGAGTGGAATAGTAACTCCCAAGGAAGAGGAAGAGACATTGTGACACTTGTAGCTAGATTCCATGGCATCTATGACAACAATGATGAAGGAATCTATGACACATATGACAAATTCAGACCTGATTGTAGACCTATGACACATCTAACATATCAAGGCTAAAGATAGCCACCAAGAGGGCACATAGAGGGAATTATGGTTATCCAATATTCCCAATTCGAATTGGGGAAAGAGGAGTGCAAGAATGAGGAGGACAAGTGTCTCATGAAGGAATCAATCACTAACTCAAGTTGGGTGAGTATCTTGGAGAGGAATTCGACCTTATGATTCCACATGAAGTCAATAAAAGAGGAGAATGAGCAAGGAGAGTAGCTTTCGTATCTTTTTTTGTTTTGCACTCTTGGAGAACTTAGCTTGTCCTTGCAAGATGGAGGTTCATCCTCACTGCCATTGAACCAATTTCGAAGGTGGAAAATCCCTGTCCAGATTGGTTGGAGGAGAAGCCATTCATACCTCTTATCATAGCTTAAAGAATGTGTTTAATTCAGGTTCAACCCCTTTTCCGTTTTTAATTAATCTCATAGAACTCCTCCTTTCTCTTCTCATATTCTCTTGTCATTGCCAATGGTTTTAGTATAGATGGCACATTGATGACTGCATAAAACATATGGAGGGTAATTTAGTGATTCCATTGATGTATTTTCGTATGTATGGAACTGTATTGAACAACATATTAGAGCCACAACTCGAAATCTCATGCCTACCATGTAAAAATTACAAACAAGTTACTTATTTGAGCTAGTTTCCCTTATAACTTGTTATGGACATTTTTGGTGAAGTTATGAATCTGTTTTATACCAGTCTTTCTTTGAGTTTTTGCCTCTGTTCGAGCAACCCATAATGTACTCAATATCACCAATTTAATATATGCAGGCCCCTTGGGATTTTGTCAAAATTTTATGCAACAATTTTCATGTCTATGGTCTACATTACTCAAGCAATGTTCATGTGTCACAATTCTCTGTTTGATGGGGCACAATAATCAGTCATTGATAAGTTAGATTGTTAATGGAGTCCTTTATCCATGCCTAACCTCTGTTCATAAATTAGGGAGGGCCATACAGTGCTTGGGAGGCCAAAAATCCAATGACTAGTGGGGGGTTTCAACACCGAATTCACTAGTATTTTTCACTTTCTTTCTCTCTTGATTAATGCAAGTTAAAAATGCCATAGCAAGTGTATGAGTGTCTATTAGATGTATTAGAGGATATCATAAGACCCCTCCACCCCTTATAAACAAAATTCGAAAGCATTTGGGAGGGTTTGGGATGGTGTCACTAGTCCAAAGTTAGAAATTGACCAAATTTGAGCAAACTTTAATATCGTGTCAAAAGGAGTTTTATGATTCGACCATTGAGTGTTTGAGGTTTGTTAGGATGTGTTAAATCCCATAGAGTCCTTCCATAAGAATTTGTGAAAGTTCTAGAGGTGTTTGGAACAAGACAAGAAAGACTAGTTTCTTAGTTTTCCTATTTTTGAAACTAGGTAAGTACAAAAGGAGGATGTATGTGAAGTGTTTGTAAAAAGTCCTTAGACACACAATGTTAAGCAACCACATATATCATTTTTTCAAGCCAATCAGAAGATCCATATCACTCTCCTAGAGCTCCCTCAGTTGTCTCATAACCATGGAACCAATGTGAAATTCATTGTCAATGAGGGTTTTGAGAAAGAAAGCTTCCGTCGTCTAAAGTTTTAAGCCTCTCTTGAAATCTTTTGTGATAGTGTGCCTAATTTATCCATAAAGGGACATTACACTTAGGAGTAGACTCTCGACCAAGGAGAGGGCTTGAACGCATCTTTTGACCAAGAGCTTTGGGATTCCTCCTTCGTCCGATGGTAATGTTGGCACATCGGATCGAAGAGGACGAGGCCAGAGAAGGACACGAGGGTTTATTGGAGTAAACCTGGTGTGGGGTATTGGCCTAGACACCTTGGTAAGGAAGCAAAGAAGTTAAGGTACTAAGAGCTTGAGTTACAGAAACCACCTTAAGCAGACTAAGGAAATCCTCAATAGATTGAACACCAATACCACAGTCCTCAGAGGAAGGAGTAGAATCATCCAACAAAGGCGGATGGGGGGATGCACCATCTAACATCCCAACACCAATAAGACACATTGGCTTATAATGCTAATTAGTGGGGATACCCGACAACATACCAACCTTTGGAACATCCCAAATAGAACCCATCAGACAATCATCCACAAAATCCCTAGGGGGCGACTTAACCACCACAACCGAAGGGGCGAAATCTCGTAAAAGAGCCCTCCATGCCCAAAGAACCATCCAAGATAGAACCAACTTCTAGGCTAGGGCAATTTTGTTTCATATGGACAATCTTGCAGCATAGAAAACATCTAAAGGGAACTTCCAAAAAATCAAGACGTTGAACGAACACCATCCCACACCAAGAAATCCTTAGCTCCGTTGGCAACCCCTTGTAAATATCCACCTCCACCAAAATGGAAGCCACCCACTTATCAACATCCGAAAAAACTGGGTCCTCAAGAACAATTAACCTACCCACCAAGTTGGCCACTTCTTCAAAGATGGCATGAGTCCACAACTAGAGAGGGAAGTTTGGGAGCTGCATCAACAAGTATCGCTTCCACACTTTCTCTTTCAAGGGATTGAAAGCAGAATGCCAGGGACCTAGAACCAAAGAGCCTTTGCCAATGAGCCATGCAACGTCCTCCTCTACAAGAAAATGAAATACATACCAGACATTCACCAAAATGGCCATCTTAGGTAACTAGGTGACAAAGGGTGATAAACCTTCCTAACCCACTCGAGCTTCTCCGCCTTGGACAATTTGATAAATTCTAGTCGTCCAACGAGAAACCATTTCACCATCCCCACGACCATGACCAAGTTCACATCTCCACCGAGAGTCATAAGAGTCATATGAAGGGGTTCGTCTAACGCTGAAGGGTTTTTTTGGCACGCCTCACCCTACATGGCTTAAGGTGTGAGCCACCCCTTCCCCGCCACCACATCGAAGACTCCTCTCGTCACCTAACCCACCTTATGCTTATGCTGGGTAAATTCTCTTGGAAAAACCGAAAGGGGAGCAGCAGCAGCCACCGCACCTTAACCACCATCAGCGGAAAGGGGTAAAGGTCGCGACTCGTGAGTCACCAGTCTTATCCACACAAGAACCCACACCGAACAACGCCAAGCCCTCCGAGTCCAGGCGGGACCCCTGAACAGTCACTAAGTTACCCAAGACCAGCTGACTTGGCCCCAACAATCGAAGCAGAACGGCAGCGAGAACGCCGTCCAGAAACGGGGGTGACGGGAAACTTGCCTCTGCCTCTCTCTCTGAGCCCGACCGGAAAATACCTCCTCCAACTCGGCGTCCGAACCAGTAAAGTCCACCTCGTCCATCCGAAAACGACAGAAGCTCCAGGATAACCGCAAGAAGCTCACCGCAGGCTACCACTTCATGATGTACATTCGAGAGACTCCATCTGTCGCTAATAAAACATGTGACTTTTAATGATAGAAACACATGTTCTTGAGTGGCCTCACTCTCTATTGACAAAGCCAAACTTTGGGTGAGTTTGAGTTTTAGCCCTGACAGGTACCCTTTCGGGAAGAAATACCTAAATTTGGCCGGTGTTGGGCTTGACTATCGTGTTCAAACTTGTGATTTGCAGCACTAAGCGCTTCAATTCATACCCAGCCGGTCTAGAAGCGGCGGGGTTTTTGTCCATACCTTCATCTGTGTTACTGTGAACTTTGGAGTTTAATCGCTTTTTCAGAAAGAAGGCATTAATCCCATTATCGGAAGAGCGAGACGGGCCGGTCTAGAAGCGGCGGGTTTTTAGTCCATACCTTCATCTGTGTTACTGTGAACTTTGGAGTTTAATCGCTTTTTCAGAAAGAAGGCATTAATCCCATTATCGGAAGAGCGAGACGGGCATTCTGGAGGAGGTACTCATAATTTTTTTCTTTCTTTCACTTGTGTGTAAAATAGACAAGAGATGTTTTTTGTTTGGCATTCATCTAAAGATAGAAAGCGTTGAACAGAGACAAGTGATATGCCAATTTATTACTTATGAAAATCTGGTTGGTGTGAAATCAAAGGCCAAAAAACGAGGTTCAGTAGGTAGATTGGTGTGAAGATGACAGTCTGGAAAATAATGTACACACCATAAATAATAAAATTCAGAAGATAATACATACATACTAGAGAACAAAACTTCTTGACAAGTTTGAAAAATGAAATAGAATTAACAAGTTATTGTCAAAATCTGAACCTGAATTATTGTTGATTATAGTCCTTTGTTTTGCCATTGGAATCAATTGTTTGTTGTTTCGCTATTAAATTAGTATATGCATCTTTGTTGGGGGGTTTTGAGTAAATCCCCTTTTATTGGAGGGGAACAGAGCTCCTTACAACATTATTGGCTACAAACTTCAAAGTCATGACTGGGGTATCTATCTTAGTGAAGTCACCGAGGACTTGCACCTCAGTTCATCTGCAAAGACTTTATTAGCACAGGGATCACTATTAACAAGTTATCTGCTTTAGTATGGAACCAGTGATGCCACATTAACATGGCCCATACCTTGAAAAGACTTGATCAATGGCTTTAACTTGAGGAGAATCTCTGCAAAGTTTTGAACCTGCATCATTTTGTTGCAAGCACTATAACTTCCCACCACACCAAAGCCCAACAGAAATTGGAATCAATTACCCTGTTACTTGAATTTGTCTGTATTGGTTGTCTTGCTATTGGATTCAGATTTTTGTTACTGGTTGATAGGAATTATTTCTTCTGTAATTTTGATTGAGACCAACTCCATTGACAGTTGATCCTGATTGGAACTGGCCTAGGAGCCAGTCTTTTGCAAATGGAATTGGATTTGGAACCACTGTATTTATATAAGAAATTCTCTTTGCCAGTGTCGTTGATTGGAAGGAATTGCCTGTACTGCCTGGTTGTTTATGAAGCAGCTATTCACAATGGCTGGTCTTGGAGGAGCTATGTTGTCAGAATCACAGAAATCAAACGCCATAAACTATGTTGCCTGGACACTAAAGATTAAGATCATTATTTTCTTTAAAAAACGTTGAAATTTGATTGTTGTTCTGTAACAACGAGCCACTGATTTGAGACATCAAAAAGCCTTCGATTATAAAAATAGAGAGGTTTTGATGATAGTTACTTTATGATTTATCGATTACTAGTGCATTTACTGCCTGGGAAAAATCGAGGGCTTTGTTTGACACAACCATTCAAATTAGAAAAATTTTGCATTTAAAAAATAGTTGGATGATAAGTCACTCAACATTGGGACATGCAGAGACATGGATATGGGTGTCTGACATGGGACACATAGACCTCCTGAAAATGTAAAAAAAAATCAAAATTATAGAGATGAAATATAGATATAAAGATGTAATATTTTTTAACAATTAGAAAATAGAACTACATCTATCACACATCAGGTTACATTTGTTGACTCGTCCAAACACATCTACACAATGTTTTTGATATTTTGTGATTTTTAGAATTTTTGTCTGACATGTGATAATTGAGTGTTGGGTGTGCATGGTACACATGTCTTGGCACACATGTGTGCCATGTGTGTTTGACCCTTTGGCATCACATGTCCTGGCGTGTCCATGTGTCCAACATGCGATACAATGGGCTGGTAGGATGCGTTCTATTTCCCAGTTTGTATAGTATGAAGATGGATGGTGTCAATATGACGTGTGCCATGCGTGTTTGACACTTTGGCATCACATGTCTTGGCGTGTCCATGTGTCCAATGCACGACACAATGGGCTGGTAGGATGTGTCCTATTTCCTAGTTTGTATAGTAAGAAGATGGATGGTGTCAGTAATTGATCACCTTACCAAATTCAAAGACATAAGAGAATAACTTGTGGCCTTAGTTAAGGTGTTTGATGAAATTTTTCTTAAAAAAAAAGAATTTGGTTGAATCTCAAGTATGGCAAGGCTGAATTTTTTTATAAAATTCATAAATAAATGTTGAGGTCCATTTTTTAGTTAACCTTTAAAAAATATAATAAGGTCCTATATATAAGGTATTTTGAAGTCAACCCTCCATCTCCTTTTGAACCCTTAGGTAATGAAGCGAATAAGTCAACCCCAAATGAACAAAGAGGTACTTTGAAGTCACCCTCCATCTCCTTATCAACCTTTACATAATGAGAAGTCAACTCCCATCTAATAAAGAGGTATTTGGAAGTCAACCCCCATCTAGCAAAGAGGTATTTGGAAGTAAGCCCTCCATCTCCTTATTAACCCTTAGGTAATGAAGTGAAGAATCAACCCCCATCTAACAAATAGGTATTTTGAAGTCAACCCCCATCTAGAAAAGAGGTATTTAGAAGTCAGTCAACCCTCCATCTCCTTATTAACCCTTAGGTAACGAAGTGAAGAAGTCAACCCTCCATCTCCTTATCAATACTTAGCTAACATAGGGATATCAAGTTGTTAAGGGTAAATACTTTATTATAGTAAGGTTAAGTCCCTCAATTGAGAGAAGAATGGCCCAGTGGAAGACAAAAAAAGAAGGTAAGCAACATGTTTATTTTGCTTTATTTGTTGTTGTTGATGAAAAAGATGGTTCAAAGAAATCCCCCATGGAGGTTAAGGCAAAGATTCTTCTAGGATGAAGAAACATAGTACTTCTACTTTGCAGTATAACAAAAACATTAGTTTGTTGTGCTACCAAGTTGTGGAAGATCTGTGTTCAGTGGACAAAGAAAACTCTACATCAATGGTAGAGGGGCTGAATTCTCCAACCACCTTTGACTCTCTTCCGGGTGGTAGGTTATTGGTTAGACAAATGGTTGGTCAAGTGATTTGTTTTAACTTCTATATCATCTATGATGGTCACTTATCATGCAATACAGAAACGGGTTGCATACACATTTTACAGTGTGCTTGGTCCACACATGTTGTTTTTGTATTGGGTTAAGAAACTATGTTTAATATGACCATTATGGAAGGGTGTTCAAGTAAATTTTAAATAGTCACATTTAGTCTTAGGAAGTGTACTCTATTATAAATTTATAAAGTAAGTTGTGGTGTAATAAAGTCTTTAATTAGTTGTTAGGTGTTGGGGAGCTATGTAACATACTCTATGTATGTGTCCCACCTCATGAGTATTGTTATCATTCAGAATTGCCCCTCAGGGATTTGATCTCAAGGGGATTTGAGAACATCTTAGGTTTGATGTTATACTATTATAGTCCTAAAAAATGAACCTGTCACTTTTGAATTAGTGTTTGCTATTTCGAGAGGGGTGTCCCTGATGTAATCTTGTTGATCAAAACCCTAAAAACCTGCAAATAAATACCCTAAATCAATAAGTGTTAAATGTAGATTTGCGATTAAATATTGCAGATCAGCAAGCAGATTCTTCAAATTTGTGAACTAGGATCTCGATTTCAGAGCATAAAATCATTAAAAATATGTTGAAATCTTAATAATGACGGATGTTAAGTTCAGGTTGGTGATGTAGAAGATGGAATAGGAAACAAACTAGCAAGGCAATTTTGAATATGATCTTGCTGAAAATAATCCTAAGTTTGAATCATTAAAGCAAAGAGACAATCCACTAATTGAATTCTCGAAGTAAAACATCTTCCATAAATCAAACAAGTAGACTTCCATTTATTAGAGATGACAAGAGTACATAGATCTGATACAAACTTACCCTAAGAAACCAAAGAGGACTTGGTATAATAGTTATTGCTGAAGATCTTATTGACCCATGTAAGAGATCGGAATGTAGCTTTTGGACTTGAAGATCGGATGAAGAAAGAAGAAAATAAGATGAGATAATTTTATTAAAATCCCTAGTGGCAACAATAAGTAGGTCAATCAAACTCAAAAGTACATCTAGTGTAGATAAATGATGGGAGTGCAAAAGTAGTTCATATTTCTACTTTATCAAATACAAAAAAAGAGCTATGTACATAGCTAAAAGAAGTACAAAATAAGTGCATATATAAAAACCATGACAAGTATAAGGGATGTTAGGTGTGATGGAACTAGAAGCCAAGGATAAATGAGGGGAGAGGGAAGAAGGCTCCTCAACCAAGTCATTAATCATTACGAAGGGGTCAATGCATTGTCTAGTAATGTTGTTTGAAGAATACATGAAGTTAAGGCGGCTAGGTTGTATAATTTTGGTAGGAACCCTAGATCAACTAGGTCTATCATGTTAAAGTAAATGTCACATAATATGCATCAATTAGACATTAGAGATAGCCATTAATAAAGTCATTTTGACTTTAGATTATATTATGCTTTTATATTTTATTTCAATTTAGTGTGCTTCTTGGTTTAACCCACATTGATAAATTGGATTGACTCGACTAGTATGTAACCCTTCATAAGAAGGATTTCACTTCTCATCTATTCAATGCAATATGGAGGACTCTCTTGAGTTAGCTTGGTTATCTTGGGTTTTGTGTTATGACACTATGGTATTGGACCTTGGTTAGATCCACAGAGTTTGTGAGAATGTGATGCCCTAGGGATTATTGCCGACAGAGATAGATCGAGGGATTGCAATCATATCACATCGAAGAGCCTAAAGTTTTTTGCTGGAACCACATATCATTTTGATTTTCGATCGAAGCATTTTAAAAAAAAGGAACCTTACATATTGTGGTTTCCAAAAGGAAAAGGAAACGATTTTTTGAAGAAAAAGTCATATGGACCCATCTGTACGATTTCCAAATCTTATTTTCCAAAGGAGAATCGATTTGCACATGTACATTTTTAATTGCACATCAAACTATATCAAGCTGCTAAGGGAGAACTGAATTGCTGTACAAATGTGCCATGCTGGAATTTGAGCTGCCAAGCTAATTCAAACCTGTGTGGATGTTCCTAGGGTGTTAGTCAATATAAATTCTCAATGTATGGCCTGATTGAACAATCACCATTGTTATTGGAACCAAATAGGAATTGGCAAAACTGATTTGTTTGATTGGTTTTGAGCGTTTTTCGGTCTGTGTAGTGTTTCTAATAGAGAAATGGCTGGTTTTGTATTGAATCAGATGGTTCTATACCTGAACCAGTTGGCCATATGGAACCGGGCTTAAATTCATGAACCACCCAGTTTTGAACAAGTCTGTATGCCATAGTTTTGAACACGAAATAAATAAAAAAAAGAAAAAAGAAAGAAAGAGAAGTAAATCCTAGACCCTACTAATCATTGGTAATATTAAATGGTAATTTTAAGTTCTTAAAGTATGTCTTTCATTTTCTAAAAGTAATATTCTCCTTATCTTTCATTTTCTATCATTTTACTTAAATTTTTAATTGTTTTAGGATGTTTGAGAATGGTTCCAACTTCATCGAACTTCACATGCAAAAGGTAGAATTTTATATCCCATTCAGAATTCAATAGACTTAATAGTTTTCATGATTTCAGGATTGCAATGTTTCCACTGGATTCTATCATGTATGAGGGTATGGGATTGTATTTCATAAAGTACATCAACCTCTCTATGTACCTTGATGTTGGTGGTGTTGATTGTTGAACTCCTTTGTCATGACCTTAATAAAAATGTACCCTTCACTCAGGAAAAATCACTTATTTGCATGGGAAATTTTTTATACCTTATTTTAACACTTGGATTAGGATGTTTCATCAAAATTGTAGGGTTTTTAGTCATTCCTTTGGAAGATCAACTTTGAGATTCAAGGTATAGAGGAAAGGGATAGAGCCTAAAGGAGGGGGGCACAAGGTGTTATTGATGAATATGATCCCAATATAGGCAATGATTTTGATGATATGTAGTTATTCGTTGTAGCACGATTTTTTTTGGGATCTATAGGCCATTTAGAGCCTCTTTGTTCTTGTATTTTGGGTCATATATGGATTGCACTCGCTGTTATTTTAGTTATATATGCCCTTACTTGCAATATGCATGAGAAACTTTGCATATTTGTGCATAATGGTTTGAATTCATATGGATGCACATGCTTTTTCCAAATTTTGAATATTTTATACATTTTTTGGTTGACTGGTTTTTGGGTTTGCTTTTTCTTTCGGTTTTGGTCTGGTTCATTTTTTGGGATTGTCCGGTTTGATGACCAATTTGGTTTTAAAAACATTGACAGACACTTCTCTTAGTTTGCTTGATAATACAGAGGATTTGGGAGTAAATTGTAGTTGTTCTTGCCTGTATTGTTCCCTAGATTTGCAATTCTGGAAGTGTAATAGCCCGGTTTTGACCCTGTTTGCACTAAAAATGTATATGATGTAACTATTGTATTTAATTGTGGTGAGGAGCTAAAGGCAAAAGCCCTACCATCGATTTAGCGTTTTATGTTTTGACGATTAAAATTCGTTGCCGATGGTATTTCGTGCTAGCCAGGCACATTATAATTTTGGACATCATGTAAATATTCAATTTAATTAAAATACCCACAACTAGCTATGTCAATGCAACAATTAAGAGATTGGGGCATGATTTCCTAAGGATAAGAGGGGCGGGGGGAATATTCAAACCTTTGGGCCAATGGGGAAAAACCAAATGTCAAAGGGAGAACCCATCAAACTGTCAACTACCCATTTTGTCTCTTGTGCCCAATCATTTAATTTTGCCAAAAATTGGTTGGGTTAGTTATTGCATGAGAATGGGCAAGGTATGGGAGTCAGAAATTCGAATTTGGGGAAGCACTCATTTTTGGGAAAACGTTTTTTGACTTATGGGGCAAGTCATTGCCCAAAAGCCCCACCATTGATTTAGCGTTTTATGTTTCAATGATTAAAGATCGTTGCCGATGGTATTTTGTGCTAGCCAGGCACATTATAATTTTGGACATCATGTAAATATGCAATTTAATTAAAATACCCACAACTAGCTATGTCAATGCAACAATTAAGAGATTGGGGCATGATTTCCTAAGGATAAGAGGGGGGGGGGTAATATTCAAACCTTTGGGCCAATGGGGAAAAACCAAATGTCAAAGGGAGAACCCACCAAACTGTCAACTACCCATTTTGTCTCTTGTGCCCAATCATTTAATTTTGCCAAAAATTGGTTGGGTTAGTTATTGCATGAGAATGGGCAAGGTATGGG
>LPNX010835888.1:270072-419777 GCA_001517045.1 Pseudotsuga menziesii
TAGCGTTGTATGTTTCAATGATTAAAGATCGTTGCCGATGGTATTTTGTGCTAGCCAGGCACATTATAATTTTGGACATCATGTAAATATGCAATTTAATTAAAATACCCACAACTAGCTATGTCAATGCAACAATTAAGAGATTGGGGCATGATTTCCTAAGGATAGGGGGGGGGAATATTCAAACCTTTGGGCCAATGGGGAAAAGCCAAATGTCAAAGGGAGAACCCATCAAACTGTCAACTACCCATTTCGTCTCTTGTGCCCAATCATTTAATTTTGCCAGAAATTGGTTGGGTTAGTTATTGCATGAGAATGGGCAAGGTATGGGAGTCAGAAATTTGAATTTGGGGAAGCACTCATTTTTGGGAAAACGTTTTTTGACTTATGGGGCAAGTCATTGCCCAAAAATGCTGCCCATTCCCTCATGCATTCACGTCTTTCTCCTCTCTCACGTATTTGGAGCTGCTCTGCATTCCCCATTCACGTTTTTGTAGTTTCCTGTGTTTTTTCCATGGTTGGGAAGTTGTTTTGCTAACATTCAGTGGCTGAGATCTCTGCTGGGTGTTTTTGTTGTTATTTCCCTCATTACCTGGCTGGGAAAAACGTTTTTGTGTTGCACAACAAGTGGGAGAAGAGACCCATGATTTTTGGGTGTTGGATGAATCTGTTTTTGCCCATGTGAAGGCCATAAACGTTTCTGGAAATCGAATTGCTGTTAGGGGGCTGTTTTTATCCATCTTGGCAATTCGTTTTGTTGCCAAAACCGTTTTTCCTCAACCCATAATTTTGTATCTTGCTGTGTGTGCTTATTTTGCTTTGATCTGAACTGGTTGGGAGTGGAATTGGGTCTGAACTAGCTTGATAAACCTAGTGTATGAAGGAACCTCATAGACAGATCTAGAGGGGTTGGTTTTCTTCTTTACACACCCTAAATAACACTGGAATGGAAGGCATAGCTTGAGGGACTGTGTAGTAGAGAAGGGGATGCTTCCTTGAGTTGGGTGTGTAGAGGTTTAGAAGTCAAGCCAGATCTGGTGCAGGTGTCCATAGCTATGTGATTGAGCTCACTAGCTTAGCAATTCAACCTTCCACCTCCCTAGCAGCCTGATAAACCCAACTAT
Organism: Pseudotsuga menziesii; assembly: GCA_001517045.1. Lineage (NCBI taxonomy): Eukaryota > Viridiplantae > Streptophyta > Pinopsida > Pinales > Pinaceae > Pseudotsuga > Pseudotsuga menziesii. The sequence goes on from LPNX010835888.1 coordinate 271,197, forward strand.
GTTTGGTTTGGTTGAATTTTGATATACCTTTGGCTATGTGTGAGCCTGCTAGTGTTCCCTTATACCTTGTGGGAATCATGCCCAACTCGGGGGTGGCAGTGTTCCTGAAAGATTAATGAGCACATTGGCCTATGGTTGGGTGGAACGTTGCAGCGACGTAGCTGGTTGCGGGACAAGCTTCTTTCAAGATAAGTATCTCTTGTGTTAATCTCTGCCTTGTATTTGCTTGATGAAATATGATGAACATGTCTAATGTGTTGAATGCTTGATTGAAATATAATTGCTTCTGTTGTATATTGCATGTTTTACAAATTTGTGTATGTTCTTAAGTTCAAGGCATTTTATATTACGTTATGGGGCTTAGATTGCCTGGATTGATAGCAGCATAGTCGCGTTCCCTCTATGGTAGAGGGGTGGGGACGTGACAGGAAGATTCAACTTTTGTGTTAAATTTTCAGTAGATCTAAGGAAAATGTCTCAAAATCTTCGTGTCTTGGTGTTTCTCTTTGGTAGATTTATCAAAATCTACTTTATTTGGTGTTGTTTTTTTAGCATATCTATCAAAATATGTGTGATTTTGTGTTGTTTTTATGCAATTTTATCATGAACCCGTGTGGTTTTCAAGGATGTGTGGTTGCTATAGGTAGTTAGGGCTAGTATCCTGGTGTTCTTACTCCAAGATTTCAAATTGAGGGAGGGAATAACAATAATCTTTAGCGTGTTATTCTATTTCAATATATATTTCTACATTTTTTACTAGTACCTGTTATCACACAACTTGTAGTTTCCCCACTAAAGGTATCCTATTCAGGATGGTAGAGGAGATGAGCAACTAAAGAGGTGGTCTATGAGTATCCCAACCCCCAGATATATCGATTGTCACGCTAGTTAGGAAACCCTTCGCTTTATGCCACTTGGAAATCGAATGACAAAGGGGGGACCTTGATCTATCCTAGAAGGAAAGACCTAAACCTAAAACACAAGATCAAACTATAGTGATACAATACGTAAGGTGTGTAGTTGATGGAACCCTAGATCTCTGGTTAATAGCCATCGGTAAAGATGTTTTGGACTATGCTGATTTAGACAATGTAAATCTAGCTGAAAATGTTTATATTTAAGTAGCCGTATAATTATTATGTAGATCTAGGTAAGAAGTGCTATTGTAAATGATCGAAATTGATACTCTGGGGGATTGATGGTGAAAAATGAAGATAGACCCAGAATAAGGATTTGAAGGACAATTAGCACAAACTAGCGCTTGAGAATTATGACTTGATGAAAAATATAACAATGTCTAAAAGTACAAGCCAATCCGGAATTTAAAACCTAGGAAAAACGACTTCTCTACCAAGGAGGGTGAATTGCCTAATGGCTAGTGTCTTGCTTTTGAGTTGGAAAATGGGGTCCAAAGGTGATGCTCTAGGAGATCTAGGGGTTTCAAGGTATAGTCGCAGATATACCCAAATCATGAAAACTAAAAAATCTAAGTAAAATAAGCTCGGTGAATTTTCCTACTTACTAAACTAGGTTTTTAATGAAGTAAAATATGTATCCCCAATTGGATATAAAAATAATAGGATAAATTTACTTGGAATCACTTACTTGGTTCTTGAGGAAATTGCCGAAGTGATGAGGACCATTCTCGCATAGATCAAGTGGAAGAATGATGAAATCCCACTTCAAATGAGACGCCCAAGGATCCACAAGTGCACCCTCTCTCCTGCCAAGACAAAGAATGGATCAATTAGATTGGCTAAGAAAAAGAACAATTGTTAACGACAGATAAAAGATGAAGTAGCAAGAGATCGTATGACAAAAATACTCCCTGCAACGACAAAATCCAGAAAGAGAAACAAGGTGGAGCCACTCCACAGGTGTGTTGCTCTCCAAATCGATCTCCCTATAAAACAATAAAAATAGATCCAAAAGATATGCCAATTATTCACCAATATCTTCCAATGCAAGTAGGAGACAACTTTAATAAATAACCAAGAACAATATTCAATCGTCACACAAGTAGTTGTGTCCCAAATTAATTTTCTCTATTAGAAATCCAGAGCCAAGAGTACAATATTTCTTGATGGGATACAATGAGGGAGTCTCTTCTTTATATAGCTTTTGAGAGCCCAAAACCCTAACTCACTTTATCATTCAACGATTGAGATTGAAACATCATCAACGTTGGATATTACAACTTTAACTTTAACATGGATCAATATAAAGGGGGGTGCACTTTTGCCCAAGGATTCCTTAGTAAGGCGTAATATATCAAAGTGCTAAGATATAACAATTTAATACATGGAAGGGGGCACCTTAGGGACATAAATCATTCTAGGCCCCTAATAATACAATGACATAAGATATAACATGATAATACACTAATGACCAAGGTGAGGGGTGCCCCAAGGGGCACGTCCTCCCTAGATAAATCAATAAAATGATGTGGGCCCCCATGCTGAGTGAAATTGTTGCAGAATGATCCGTAGAGCCATCATATATCATCACAAAGCCATCCCATGCCATTTCCTTGACCATCCTAGCCAAATCGATTTCCTTAAGCAATTTCATAGTCCATTTTATGCTGGTACAACCTCTCGGAACTAATAAAATGCTTATAACTCTTTGTTGGTTGCATATTGTGACAAATTGACTGTAAAATGGATTTGGAGACATAGGAGAATGGTAATTGTGACTACTCATACCCTCCAGTCTCTAACAACACCTAGGGAGAGCTATCCTCATCATCATATCATCATGAAAGCTTACCAGAATAATAATAACAGTGATAATAATCACTAAAACTCAAAACCATGGTCACATCCTGAAAACTGAGACTGTAGTATGTCTGTTGGGCATGTCTAAAACAAATATAGCCCATCTTGAATTTTGTAGTCACTGCCTTGGGAACCATGTTTGACTTGATCAACTTGGTTGACCTGGTCAAAATACTCATAACAAAGGCTGGGCACTAATTTGGATGATCTCGAATGCATCATGAATGGATGAAGCTCACATGATTATGTTAGTAGCCAAACTTAAAACATTAATAACACAACAATGGTACATTTACATAAATAAACATAGGACTTAAATTAGAGTAACCATAAAATCCTTCATAAAGACCCCTAGGTATGCTCACTTACAGACTTAGACACTTAGCTATGATGGGTGAGGTGATGAAACAAAGGTTCAAGATAAAGGGAGAGACTTGTTGACTTTAACACAATGATCTTTCTGACAAGGGAAAAAGGGAATCCACTTGTATTCATGATAAACAGAGAACATTAGGGAATGGAAGTGTCTCACAAATGGAATAAGTTGATTTGAGGAGTGCCCATTCAACTTTAACAGATGTCTACAACTCATATCCAAGCTTGACTCAAGCTTAGTGAGGATCTTTTCTAGGACCCTTGCGGTGAGTGCAGAAGAAATTGTAGTGAAGAGATCCTAGGGGACACTTAGAATTAGCCCTCCCTTACTCCATCTCACATCCCAACCCGTAGGCTCTGTGAGGAAATAATCATTACATTTCAGATAATATGGCCAACAATCTTTGGATTTAGCATTATTTAGCCACTGTATTTTTAGGCCTTTTACTTTTCATTTCATAGTGCCTTTCAGATGTGTTTAAAAACACAATTTGCAAATTTGTTCATGGGCTTGCATTTCAATATATATAGAGCATATAGCACACAATGCATGTAATGATGGTAGAACATATTGCTTCAAGTTTTCGCTGACAACTCCTCGGGAAACTAGGGGGACTATCCACAATTAGGACCAAACATCGGAGGCAACCGATTGGAGAGGTCAAGGCTTCAAAATCCCAACTCACCTAAACTTAGGAACTAACACCAACATGTTCTCCTGGCCCAAAAGGATCAAGGCTTTGGCAAGTTTTGTTGCACAACTTAGAGCCAAGACACAAAACAACATAGAGTTTGTCATCATAAATTTAAGTGGGGGAGAAAGTTGTCTTCAATCTCACAATTCAAAGTTCAAGTCTGGGTAAATGTTAAAATGAAAGATATGGATGGGTGGAGGAAGTGAATATGGTGCCAACAAGCAAGATAGAATAAATCTGTTCAAGGTAGGCAAATACAAGTGAGCATACATAATGGCCATACATAAAAGATCGTCTAGTCACTCATAACATAAGTCACTCAAACCAAATAGTACAACAGTAATCTAATGAATGTCAAGTTTTAACTACTAAAATAAACAATAGAAACAAACATAAATCCAAATATCACTTGTATACCTGCTCAACCATGTACATGTCTCTATCTGATGTGCCACTTTGTCACATATGTACCATCTCCGTTGCTATGCTCAAATGGACTATGTCACTACCAAGATCATCTCAATGGACTAGGAAATCTCAGTCATGGCAGAGGAGTGCTCTACATCTAGTGCTGAATATGGATCATGCTGATAATCAATCCATGCTATATCCCAATGCGTAAGACTGACTCTTAAAATAGAGAAAATATCCATCTGTTGCATCATGGTATCCCAACTACAATATATGTGATAACAATACCAAAGGCCTCTTTACTCAACATCATATTGGAAGGCAACGAAAGATTCTCTAGTAAGAACGACAATAGGTGGAAGCAACAGATGTTGGCCATATTTGATTATTGGTGCGTTGCTGCTATTTTCCTGGGTATCATCCTGAAGAACATGTTTTCAATCACAATGAATGAGAGTGCATCATTGCAAGAACATTTACTCAAGATCAAGGATATTAGATAACAGTTGCAACTATTGGTTAGAAAAGGGAAGAGGAGGACATGGTGGTAATGTTGTTGAAGAGTTTACCACCTGCTTATGAGCACTTTATTGAGACTTTGAAGTTTGAACATCACCACTATGAATGTTGACTTCAAGTTTGAAGAGTTGTGCAATAAGATATTATAGTAGGGCATATGGAAGACATACTTCGGTAGCAACAATGAGGCATGTTACAACTTTATTCAACACTTGAGTGGGAAAGTCCCAACCCATTAGTGCTATCAAGGAACAACTTTGGAAGAAAACACCATTGTTACTTCAATACTAACTTCAATACTAAGGTCAAGGGGGGCTTCCCCGGGGTTGATTAGGTAATTTTATGTTTGAGAGAGCTAAGGGGGATTGATTGTAACTTGGTCGGATAATGTGTAAATTACAAAGTTAATTCCCCAAAGAGTGCTTGAATATGTGAGAGTGTTAAAATGCTAAGTAGATCAAACACTTAAATGGAAATACTTACAAGATATCAACTTGAACAATAGAAACCCATGAACATAAAAGATCATCAATTTTGGAAATTTAAAGACATTGTAGAAAAAGTAAGCTCACAATGAATTGCTAATTATGTGGTTAGGGAGTGGGTTCATTAACTGCAAAATAGAAAGTATCCAAAACTTAAATTACATGAAGCAAGTTTTTTTTCTAGTCATGTTTGATCTGAATCGAATAAACACTGCACAAGTAGTGAGTACATATTAGACCAGCAAAGATAATTTTGTTACTGCTTGAGTTCAAGGGCTTTATATTTATCCCGAACCCAAGAAACAACTACAGTCATCTTCCAGAAAGTACAAAAGACAAGTATGAAAATATCACCAACAATGAGGCTAGAGCCAAAATGCTCATACAATGTAACTTTCCCAAACACTGATAAAAATTAGAGAGAAGGCTGGAGGACCTACAAAAATCTCCATTGAATGGGACTCCTCAAAATAGGGACTTATGATTTAACAATTTGAGAGCTCAGAGGGAAATCTCCCAAAGGAGTTGAAAACTTACACTTGCCACTACTAGGACGGTTCAAATCAACATGGGCCCCACCAAAGTTGCATCCAAAGGAGGGAATGCATATGGATATGAAAAAGAAGGTACAAAATCGACCCCACCCATGTCAACCACTTCACATCTCAGATAAGGGGATAAAAAACATGGAGAATCAAAGAAATCTTGATACTAATGTGTGATCGAAAGATCCCTAGAGGACGTAAGAGAAGTCAGAGATCCTTGAACACTCAAGGAGGATGAACAAGATGTAATGCATCATTAACTGTCAAGGAGATGAGGATACCCTGCACCTGTGCCCTCAACAAGTAGTCAATGATACTTTGCATTGTTGATATTTCTGAGCAGCATCGAGAGCCATTCTCTTAGAAGAATGGGGCCACCTGGTCTGGGACCACAGTGAAGACTCAACCTAGTGTTGAGTGACCACGGTGAAGACTCAACCCACGGTAGATATTTGGTTTAGGACCATGATATAGACCCAACTCTGCCCTGGGTAGACTCAACCCAGTGTTGAGTGACCATTCTGTTGAATGGTAGACATCTGGTTCAGGACCATGATGTGGACCAGTCTAGTACTGTTAGGCTCAGCTTAGTTCTGAGTAGAGGCGCTTGGTCTATTACCAAGTATTTGACCTAGGGTCAAATTATGTAGCCCATGGCTGAGGCACCTGGTCTGTTACCAGGAAGGCACTTTAAGCCCTAGACTGGGTCTAGGCATGTTTGACACTTTGACCCTTGATCTATGGGCTTTGTGTACTTCTCCAAGGCTTAGCTACCTTTGGTTAAGTTACTTTCGTACCAGATCTAGGTGTCACACATAGTGTGAGAAAAACATTAATAACTCTCTTGGTTTATGATGATGTACTTTTGGAATCTAAAGGACCACAAGGGCACTTGGAAAAAGGCTAAAGTCAAAAGTCAAAAATACATAAGGACTTTTGGACCACAGGTGAAAGTCAAAGATAAATAAGGACTTTTGGTAAAAGTAAAAAATACATAAAAGACCTTTTTGGTAAGAAGGTAAAAGTGAAATTAGGAAAAGAATAAAATACTATTATTTTATCTTTTCTAATTTCTGGTCCACTTACAGGTAACTAAAGTCTATAAAAGAAGATCAAGTCTTCTCATTATTACACACACTACTCTGCTCTCACAGGTGAAGTTGCTCCTACTGAAGATTTCATTGAAGATTGTTTTTAATGTTTTTTCCCCAGCTAGGGCATCATCATGTGAAGTCAAAACCCTCAGCCAAGGTTTCATCAGCAGATTCATCTTCAGACCCAGAACATTCTTTTTAGATCTGGGCAGCCACTTCCAGATCTTGGGCAACCTCACTATTTTCCTGGGCAACCACTTTTTTCTTCTCCATGGGCTGTTAATTTTTTAGATTGGGCAAGCCACTTTAGGGCACTGGGGCAGCCTGCTACAGGCATACTCGTGATGGTGTGGCTCACAGCCAACCCTCGGGCAGCCCTAGGGCATACCCACAAGGGCTGTCGTAGCCTACAACACCTCCGGGCAGCTTGTAGGCATACCCATGAGGGTGCTGAAGCAGCTCGAGGCTGCATAGACCCTTAGGGCAACCCATGGGCCAGCCCTTAAGGGCTTGGGCTAGCTGCTAGCCCTTCGGGCAGCAGCCTAGCTGCCACAGTAGGGCAACTTGCAGCTGCTGGGCAGTTGATAGACAATCGGGCACGAGCAGGAGAAGATCGGGCAACCCAAAACAGAGATCCGGGCAGGCAGAAAATTCCGGGCAGCCTGTGAAATTTGGGCAGGGCAGAAAAAAACAGTCACAGGAGGTTTTTGGGTAGCCTGAAATTAATTTTCGGGCAGCTGTTTCAAATTTTGGGCAGTAAGATTTCATTTTTGGGCAGGCCCTAAGTTGTTCGGGCATTTCTGAAAAATATTGGGAAGACTGATTTTTGACAGTCTTGATTGAATCTGGATAGCTGTCTTATTTCCTGGCAGTCATTGTTTGTTCTCGGGTAGGCCCTAATTTTCTCTTGGGTAGATCTGATATTTGCTTGGGTAGATCTGAAAATTACTTGGGCAGATTTGATATATTTTTGGGCAGATCTAATTATTCTGGGATGACTGTTATGGGACAGTCTTGATCATTTTAGGCAGATCTGGAAATTTGGGTAACTAGGGTTCGAAACCCTTGTCCTGTTTTTTGCTGAGAAATTTTTCTATAACTGTGGTTAAACGCAGATTGGGGTTTGAGGGACTTTTTGACGAATTTCTAAGTGATCTCATTTACGAGATGAGCTACTAATGCTTTTTGGGGTTTTTGTCCTTTGAAGGTTTCCCCAGTGAAAAACTCTTGTGTCCATTGTGCTGATGTGATGAATGTGTTTTTTACTGCACTTGTCATTTGTTATTTAAGTTGATTTGCAAATTTTTAAGTATTTATGCTAACGCTAAAATTCAACATGGTATCAGAGCTTAGCATGTAAAAAAAAACACAGTAAAGGGACTCTGGTGTTGTTTTTACTAGATCTTGGGATAAGATTTGCAGATCTAACATTTGACTAGGTGGCAGAGATGGCCACCAATGTTTTCAAACCAAAAGAGAAGCTCTATGGTTCAACCAACTTCAACTCCTGGAAGGCCAGGCTAACAACCATTCTAGATGAAATTGACTTGGATGACATTGTTCTTAATGCCACAGAAGAGCCAACAGCAAATGCTGGTATGCTTGCTTACAAGAGGAAGCAAGGTAAGGCTAGAAGATTCATCTATGATTCTGTCAGAGAGTCATTGATGCCCAATATCACATCCTTGAAGACTGTTATGATATGTTGGTCAACCTATATGAAAAGAATGCTCCCAGTCAGAAGCGAGTCTTGAAGAAGAGGCTACGAACTTTGAAGCTGGACAAAGATGAAAGCGTTGGTTCCTTCTTCACAAAGATTGCTCAGGTAAGAGATGAACTCATTGCTATTGGCATTACTGTTGATGATGATGACCTTGTGCAAACAGTGGTTGATGGTCTCCCAAGCTCTTGGGAAACTTTCATGGCCTTTGTTTGTGGACGAGAGAATCAACCAACCTTTGAAAGGATTTGGCATGATTGCATAGAAGAAGAAGGAAAGAACTCTGGCAAGGTAATCAAGGAGGACAACCTTGCACTGGCAGCAAAGACAAAGAAATTCAAGAAGCCTTTCCCTCAACAAAAGAAGGGAAAGAAACCTCCGGGCAAGTTTTCTGACATGTCAAAGGTGGAATGTTATAGTTGCCACAAGTTTGGACATTTTGCTAGAGACTACAGGCATAACAAGAAGAAACACAAGAGAAGGTTTCAAGCATTTGCTGCAGAAGCGGAGGAAGAAGAAGACGAAGAACCAAAGAAGAAGAAGAAAACCAAGGCTAACAAAATTGAAGAACCTAAAAGAGAGTACTACTTGATTTCTTCTCTAACTGGTTCTTTCTTAGCTTGCTCCACTTCTTGGATGGTCGACAATGGTGCCTCCAGGCACATGACAGGTAACCGTTGAACCCTCACCAGTTACAGAAAGAAGTTCACCACTCAGGTAGAACTTGGAGATGACTCCACCTACAATATTGAAGGAGTTGGCTCAACTTCACTTCAACTTGATTCAGGTACGGTTCTTCATATTGATGATATTCTTTATGTTCCTGGTTTAAAGAAGAATCTTTTATCTGTTGCTGGTTTAGAAGACAAGGGCTACAAAGTCCTCTTCATGGACAAGATGCTCTTTTTATGGGCAAAAGACACAGATCTAAACTTAGCAGTATAGATTGGGGTTCAAGAGGGAGGCCTTTGCAAGGCTTCCAAGGATTCTACTCATGCAGTTGATCCATGTGAGTTGTGGCATAGAAGGTTTGAACACCTTCACTACACAGTACTTCCAGGCTAACAGAAGATAGTCAGCAGAGATGTGGTCTTCCATGGGAAAGCTGTGTTTCAAACACAAGGGCTTTCAAAGGAAGATGAAGTACCTCCACTAGAGTTTTCAGTTTCAGAAACTCAGAGGGAGGAAGAGGAATTTGAGGATCAAATTCCAGATGTTCCAGAGGACACTGAAAGTCCTTCAGAAGAACTACTTGAAGTTCCTCCTTACAAAAGGAGATCAGCTCGGTACCAAGAAATGGTACAAGAAGGCGAGAAGCATAAAGCTCCTCTTGGGACTTTTTAGAGAAAGACCACAGAAGTAATCAGGTCTTATGAGTCAACTTGACAGTACAGAACCTCCATCATACGAAGAAGCAACAAGTCAACATGAATGGGTTGATGCCATGATTGAAGAGTACAGTTCAATCATGAAGAATGATGTGTGGGAAGTTGTTCCCAGACCAACAGGAAAGTCAATAATGACAATTGCTCCTGTTGTCAGGTATTCTACCTTTGGAACCATCATTTCTCTTGTTGCATTATTCGCATGGAAGTTACATCAGACGGATGTAAAGACAGACTTCCTCAATAAGGTGGAAGCTTATGTTGAACAACCTGAAGGCTTTGTGAAGAAAGCCTTGTATGCTCCAAAAGTTTGGTATGCGAGGATGGATGGATTGCTACATGACTTGGGGTTTTCCAAAAGTACAGCTAAGTCTAACTTGTACTTTGAGGTTGTTCATAATCATGTCTTGATTCTTGTTCCATATACAGATGACTTTTTCCTTACAGGTACTGAAAAATTGATAGAACAGTGTAAGAGGGAGCTTACCTTTGAATTCGAGATGAAAGATCTTGAATTAGTGCATTACTTCCTTGGCTTAGAAGACTGGCAAAAGCCAAGCAACATCTCCCTGACATAAGGAAAGTATGCAGGAGACATCTTGCAAAAATTTGGGATGCAGGATTGCAAGTCTATGGGCGTACCCATGATCATCACTTAACAAAGTTCGGTGACTCAGCTACCAGTTCACAGAGTATAGACTCTACTCTGTATAGACAACTTTTTGGATCCTGGATGCACCTCGTGCATACGAGACCAGACATAGAGAATGCTCTAAATCAGTGCATGTCCAACACTTATGGGCTCATGGTTACTTCCAGCAGTGGAGTAATGTTATCTAGATATTCTGATTCAGATTGGGATGGCAGTGTAGTTGACCGAAAAAGTACCTCTAGTTATTGCTTCAGTATGGGATCAACAATAATCTCTTGGGCCAGCAGGAAGCAGGATTCCTTAGCTTAGAGTACAGCTGAGGCAGAGTATATTGCTGCAAGTGATGCCTGTAAGGAAGCAGTTTGGCTCAGGAATCTAATATCTGATCTGTACGGGGGAAAGCAATGTTTTAAAACTCAAACTTAGACTTGGAATCGACCGAGGGTCAACTCGGACTCAGACTCGGACTCGGCAATGACTTGACAATGACTCGGGCGGTTTGATTTTAATGACTCGGTTTATTAAAAAACATATAAAATATTTAAATTTTAAAGAAAAAATATATTTTAAAGATTATAATCTATCATTCCAAAGCATTAGAGACAAAACATCCAAAGTATGATCATATATATACCATATAAGGGTGAACATATCAAAATTGCATGAAGGGTATTGTGCCAATTTGCAAGGCTGCAAGCAACAAATACATAACTCGGCCGAGTTAAAGGTCAACTCGCCGAAATCTTCAAGCCACTAGGTGCTTTAACTACTATATAGTGAATTTATTTGCAAGTGTTGGAGGCTTTCTACACTTGCTTGGGTATCTACCTTAGCACATACCAGTCCTCTATGAATAGTCCGAAATTGTAGACTTCTCACACAATCCGAAATTGTGGATTTCTCACACAGCCTGAAATTGCAGACTTCTCACACAATCTCGAAATTGCAGAGGTTTTAAACAATCCATTCTTGTGGCCCTTTTGATGGTTATTGCTGTAGTGAAACAGTCCAAAATTCGTGAAGGAGATCTCTTTATTTTTTTGGGTGGTTTGTAAACTATGGTAGCCATATAAGTGTCTCTTTTGTCTTTGAAGAGTTTGGGATCACCAAAGGACTGGTGGAGGGTTTCCACAGTCATTTGCAGTCAATGGTTAACATCTACACAGTCCTGTGACAGTCCAAATTTTGTGAATCATTGAAGAGGTCACAAACCAAGTTTTGAGCCCTCCATGTGACATGGTGTAGGACTTTTTAATTGAACATAAAGGTGCATAAAAGTCCCAAGTTCTTGGAGAGGGTTACAGTCTGAATTTATAAGGTTGCAAGACCTAGTTTGATGGTTAAAACCAATGTTAGGTTAGGTTAGGAGTTAGGTTAGGGGTAGGAGTTAGGTTAGGCAATAATTTTTAATTTAAAAAAAAATTGAAATCCGGGAAAAAATCGGCGAGTTGACCTTTAACTCAGTCGAGCTGACCGGTTTGGTACCGAACCGACCACCCAATCCGATTTGAAGGTTGGTTTGACTCGGTTAGGGTTCAACTCGGGTGACTCGGGCCGAGTCCGAGCTGGCTCGGCTGAGTTTAAAAACACTGGGGGAAAGCTTGACTCAACGATCATCCAGTGCGATAATCACAGTTGCATAAATCTTTTGGAGAACCCAGTGTTTCATGATAGATCGAAACACATTGATATGAGGTATCATTTCATCAAAGACCCAGTGCAAAGAGGTGCTCTGAAGTTGCAGTACATTCGTACGGGTGAACAAATTGCAGATATCTTGACCAAGCCACTGTCAGCATCAAAGTTCTTGTACTTTCGTGACAGGCTTGGTATGGCAGCGAATGCCTCTCTCGCTGAGAGGGAGTGTTAATTTTTTTGAGCAGCATCGAGAGCCATTCTTTTAGGAGAATGGGGCCACCTGGTCCGGGACCACAGTGATGACTCAACCCAGTGCTGAGTGACCATTCTGTTGAATGGTAGATATTTGGTCTGGGACCATGATATAGACCCAGCTCTGCCCTCGGTAGACTCAACCCAGTGTTGAGTGACCATTCTGTTGAATGGTAGACATCTGGTCTGGGACCATGATGTGGACCAGTCTAGTGCTGGTAGACTCAACTTAGTTCTGAGTAGCCATTCTCTTGGAGAATGGAGGCGCTTGGTCTGTTACCAAGTATTTGACCTAGGGTCAAATTATGCAGCCCATGGCTGAGGCACCTGGTTTTACTGGGTCTAGTAATGTGTGACACTCTGACCCTTGATCTAAGGGCTTTGTGTACTTCTCCAAGGCTTAGCTACCCTTGGTTAAGTTACCTTCGTACCAGATCTAGGTGTCATACATAGTGTGAGAAAAGCATTAGTAACTCTCTTGGTTTATGATGATGTACTTTTGGAATCAAAAGGACCACAAGGGCACTTTGAAAAAGGCTAAAGTCAAAAGTCAAAAATACATAAGGACTTTTGGACCACAGGAAAATGACCACAGGTGAAAGTTAAAGATAAATAAGGACTTTTGGTAAAAGTAAAAAATACATAAAAGACCTTTTTGGTAAGAAGGTAAAAGTGAAATTAGGAAAAGAATAAAATACTATATTTTATCTTTTTTAATTTTTGGTCTACTTACAGGTAACTAAAGTCTATAAAAGAAGATCAAGTCTTCTCATTATTACACACACTACTTTGCTCTCACAGGTGAAGCTGCTCCTACTGAAGATTTCATTGAAGATTGTTTTTTATGTTTTTTCCCCAGCTAGGGCATCATCATGTGAAGTCAAAATCCTCAGCTAGGGTTTCATCAGCAGATTCATCTTTAAACCCAGAACATTCTTTTTAGATCTGGGCAGCTACTTCCAGATCTTGGGCAGCCTCACTGTTTTCCTAGGAAACCGTTTTTTCCTCTCCATGGGCTGTTAATTTTTTAGATTGGGCAAGCCACTTTAGGGCACTGCCCTATCGACACTCACGGGTAGCCTGCTACAGGCATACCCGTGTGGGTGTGGCTCACAGCCAACCCTTGGGCAGCCCTAGGGCATACCCACAAGGGCTGTTGTAGCCTACAGCACCTCCGGGCAGCCTGTAGGCATACCCGTGAGGGTGCTGTAGCAGCCCGAGGTTGCATAGACCCTCAGGGCAGCCCACGGGCCAACCCTTAAGGGCTTGGGCTAGCTGCTAGTCCTTTGGGCAACAGCCTAGTTGCCACAACAGGGAAACTGACAACTGCTCAGTGCTGGGCAGCTGACAGACAGCCGAGCACAAGCAGGAGAGGATCGGGCAGCAGACAAGAAGATCGGGTAGCCCAAAACAAAGATCCAGGCAGGAAAATTTTTTTGGGTAGCCTGTGAAATTTGGGCAGGGGAGAAAAAAACAGTCACAGGAAGTTTCCGGGCAACTTGAAATTAATTTTCGAGCAGCTGTTTTAAATTCTGGGCAGTAAGTTTTCATTTTCGGGCAGGCCCTAAGTTGTTCGGGCAGATCTGAAAAATATCGGGCAGAATGATTTTTGACAGTCTTGATTGATTCTGGACAACTGTTTTAATTCCTGGCAGTGATTGTTTGTTCTTGGGCAGGCCCTAATTTTCTCTTGGGCAGATCTGATATTTGCTTGGGCAGATCTGAAAATTACTTGGGCAGATCTGATATATTTTTGGGCAGATCTAATTATTCTGGGTTGAATGTTATTGGACAGTCTTGATCATTTCCAAACAGAGTTGGAAATTTGGGTAACTAGAGTTTGAAACCCTTGTCCTGTTTTTGTTGAGAAATTTTACTCTAACTGTGGTTAAACCGAGATTGGGGTTTGAGGAGCTTTTTGAAGAATTTCTAAGTCATCTCATTTACGAGATGAGATACTAATGCTTTTTGGGGTTTTTGTCCTTTGAAGGTTTCCCCATTGAAAAACTCTTGTGTCCATTGTGCTGATGTGCTGAATGTGTTTTTTACTGCACTTGTCATTTATTATTTAAGTTGATCGGCAAATTTTTAAGTATTTATGCTAATGCTAAAATTCAACATGCATACCCCCCACTTCTTTTGCCTCGATGCTAAGCTTACATCACCCATGCTTGCCAAACCCCCCACTGCCTTAGCCTCAACGCCTAGCCCCAACGCCAAGCCCTAAATCACCCATCGAGGAACCCCCCTTCAACAACAAAGAAGGATCATATGTAATCTCTTCCACAAAACCCACCTTGACATAGATCGATCTATTGAACAAAGTTCAAGAGCCTCCATAGATTGAGCAATTACCAACAAAGGAAAAATGCGGGTAATAGTCTACGAGAGGTCGCCCAACCCATTAACCACTGGCATATTGACTTCAGGGATAATCATTTCCATGGTTGCATCTTTCTAAGTAGAGGACACTTGCTCAAGTTCGAAGGAACCTCACTAGAACATGGGACATCCCCAAAAGCAGAAGGACCTCCACCAGAAATCTCCTCTACAACTAAGATCGCACCCACCATCTTCTCATAAATCTTTAAAGGATCAGGGGGCTTCAGAATCAAAACATTCCTCTTCTTCTTGTAGGTAATAGTCCTTTTAGGGAAATCCTCTAGAACATGCACCATAGTGGCAAAAATAGCAGTGAAGCAGGATCTTTTCATAATCGAGGTTAATAGTCCACCGAAAAATCCCACACCTCAAGGATATGCAATATGGGAGAGTCCCATTAGTATCCATAAGCACAAGAATCTGGGGAATACCATCCCTATCGAAGGTTTTTGGATAAGCCTTTTGAAATTCACCAATAGAGTTCCCAATGGCTTGCAGAACCTTCTCACATATAAATTGTGGAGGAAGGCTCGCCCATTAGACCCAATGGAGTTGTAAATCATGGAATGCCACTGAAAAATCAAATTGCTCTGACCAAGGGATAAAGACCAAGCCCAAATCCTCCAAACGCTAAGGCCCCTTCTGAAAAACTAGATCACCATCCTTCTATTCAAAGGAGAGATTCTCACTCGCCCAAACAGAAACTCGTAGATTCTAACCGGCCAATGGCTCATCCTTGAGAGAGAGGGATTTCTACCACATAAGTATTCATATAAACCCTTTTCTCGCAATAGTTTAGAACCCTCCAAAATATAGGTAAAAGGAAGTGTTATGCCACATTCTGCAGGCATACTATTCTTGATATCTATTTTTTCTTTTGAGCAAGATGCACTCAACAATATTGAGGTCGATCTTTGTTGCTCTTCGGACTCCCCTTTGATGTTGTTGTTCAGGAATAAACACCCTTGTAACCTAGGGTCTGGGGTTACCAACGTACTTCTAAAACTTGCAGACAATCAGCTTTAAAGTACAGAAAGGAAATAGGAAGATATGTTGGACTCACCTTATTATTGATGGTTGATCCAAGCTTTGTCTTCTCCCGCTCTGCTTCTTTCCAAAAGCTTTAAGGGATGCACCTCCTTCACCTGCAAAGAGCAAATTCTCCAGGTACAATCTTACACATGTATATATGACAGGTTAGATGAATACTATATAGAGTGCTTAATCAAAAATATTCATCAAACATGATACATGAAAGAGACTCAACACAAAGTTGGAAGAAGAATTCTCTTTATTAACAATAGTGAATGAGATAAGTGTACAACCCAACTCCTGAGACAAGGACTCCTCTGCAACCAAAGGACTCTGAGTTCTACTGCTCCAAAGACTTCTGAAGATATACCACCAGCATAACTTTGCTCTCCAGGATTGATTCTATTAATGCTCTCCCAAAGGCCTCTATTTATACTTTGGGAAATAGAGCATTTTCGAAGGTTGAGGAGGTTGAGACAGTTGAGTTGGTTAATGATTAAGGCTCAACAAATCTCCATTAATCGTGTTTTATTATTTTTAATGTCGGATGGATGTGTAGGCGACTATTGATACTGGCAACCCGCGTATGACACGCGAGTTGCTTTAAGGGAAACCCACGTATAGATCTGTACGCTGGTTGCAATGAGCATAGTCGTGTACAGTACGCGAGTTGTCAAAGAAGATAGTCGCGTATGTACGCCAGTTTCAATGGACATAGTCGCGTATGTCAATCCACACATAGAAAAGTAAAATGGCAAGCTAGTTGGAGAGTGAATGCATCTCATGTCATGCCCATCTATAGTGTTTAGGCAACCTTGAATCCAAAAGTGTCCTTTTGTGTACCAACATATGAAGTGTCGGCACTCGGACTGTAATATCCCAAATCCCGATATTTTCTATTTCTAAGCAAATCTGCTGATACAACTGGGCATGCAAACTGCCATGCAAAAACCCCTATTTTATAGCAAAAATTAGGGTTAGGGTTTGTGAGATAGAATGAACACTTACCACTGATAAGTCGGCTAGATTGCTCCTGAGAGAGTATGCAAGCACCAAGAATTGAATCGAAGATGGACAGATATCTTCTGCTTCCGGAGAAACCCCAGCAGCAAGAACCCAAGTCAGGAAAGGGTGACGTTTTCAGTGAAGGAAGTGTCCGATG
Organism: Pseudotsuga menziesii; assembly: GCA_001517045.1. Classification (NCBI taxonomy): domain Eukaryota; kingdom Viridiplantae; phylum Streptophyta; class Pinopsida; order Pinales; family Pinaceae; genus Pseudotsuga; species Pseudotsuga menziesii. The sequence goes on from LPNX010835888.1 coordinate 288,321, forward strand.
ACGCTGCCGATTTGCAGGACTGATAGCCTTCCCGTGCCGGAGAGAATGCCTGGTACATGCGGAGTTTTTGAGATCTCTAGGCAGGATAGCGACTTGCTCCAGAGAGGCAGCTGCTCACGCCCCCTTGATCCCGAAATAGCTGGTAACTGCTCTAGATGAGCACGGACAGATCTGATAATCACTCGGTACCGGAGTATGATGCTGATGATGAGAATGGTGCCTGAGTTTCGGAGTAAAGCTGAGATCTGAAGGCCCAACAACTGATTAGGGCTTTCTGGCTGAAAACCCCCCCTTACGGCTGCACACATGTCCCTACAACGATCTATACCATATACTGGATAACTTATGAATGAATGTAAGAGCAAATGGTGAACCTGTATGGCTTACCCTGAATGAGACTAGGACAAATGTTTCACTGCCGAAATCCCGTTAGCTGAAGACTCCGTCTCCAACCCCAACTGCTGTGCGGCACGGTGTGCTACTATCCAAGAGCTCCCAAAATAATAATCATCAAAAGTGAAGTCTCCTTTCGCTTTATCCTCCTTTTATAACTTTCAACGGCGAAAACCCTAATCTTTGACCTAATTAGGTCACTTTATCTTCTAATTTGCAGTTGACTTGCATGCATGCGGATGGAGACTTTAAAGAGTGCATGCATCATTAAATAATGCTTGGATGGCATGCACGAAGGTGGCCTTTGGGCCCGGTGGCCCTTCTTGACCTAATGATGATGCCCTAGATCTTCTATGGATGGCATCAGTCCTTAGCTGATTCCCTAGCTGTCAGTAACCGCTCGAACCCACAGGAATCACATAGGTTAGCGGTTTTGGGTCTCAAGGCCTAATCGGAAGAGGACATTACAGTCCTCCTCGCTTGAGATTGCTTGTTATCAAGCAACTTCAAACTGGGATGCTGCAATACCTGTTCACCTTCCCAGGTGGCATCCTCTGGCGGTAGTTCTTTCCATTGAACCAAGTATTCTCTGATTACCCTGTTCCTGAGCTTCCTTTCTCTAGTCTGTATGATCCGTTTGGGAATCAGTATCAGCAGTCCTTCATCATCTAAAGGAGGCAATTCGGTAGATGGAGCAATGTGTTGCCCAAGGGTCTTCTTCAGATTAGATACATGGAACACATTGTGAATTTTGCTTTCCTGTGGAAGTTCTAGTTCATATGCCACCTCTCCCACCTTCCTGGTTATTTTGTATGGTCCATAGAAGTGGGGTTTTAACTTCTCTGCTCCTTTCTTCTTAAGTGAGGACTGTCTGTAAGGCTGGAGCCTTAAGTATACTAAATCCCCTACCTCAAAGCTCCGCTCAATCCTGTGTTTGTCGGCATACAACTTCTGTTGATTCTGGGCTGTTTGTAAATTCTCCTTCAATATTTTCAGAATGTCCTGACTGTCCTGTATCCAATCCTTAGGCTTAGGAGCCCTACTTTCTCCAAATGCCAAATCTGCATAGTCCAAGGCCTCGTAACCATATAATGCCTTAAAAGGAGTCATCCTAATAGACATGTGATAGGTAGTATTGTAGCAATACTCCCCTAGGTGTAGCCATTTGATCCAGGTTCGCTGTTGCCCTGCTACATAGTTCCTTAAATATCCTTTGATCCACTTGTTGACTATTTCCGTTTGCCCGTCACTCTGGGGATGATAACTCGTACTAGTAGCCAGTTCGGTCCCCACCAATCTGAATAGTTCCTGCCAGAAGGCACCCGCGAATCTGCTATCTCAATCACTGACAATGGTCTTAGGTAACCCGTGTAACCTGAAGATCTCCCTGAAGAATAACTCAGCTACTTGAGTTGCCGAGTAGTCTGATGATATCGAGAAGAAACGTGCAAACTTGGTCAGTCTGTCAACTATTACATATAAACAATCTCGCCCTTGGACCTTGGGCAATCTTAAAATAAAGTGCATGGAGATGCTTTCCCACTTCTGTTCTGGAATAGGTAGTGGCTGGAGTAACCCTGCTGGATGGGTGTTCTCAATCTTGTTCTGCTGACAGATGCTACATTCCCGGACATGCTGCATAATTTCCCCCTTGAGGCCCTTCCATGAGAACCTCTCTCTGATCTGCCTATAGGTCTTTAAGAAACCTTGATGCCCCGATAAAGGAGAATCATGGGCTACCTGAATGATCTTTTTCCTCAATGTGGATTTTGGAACAAGGTATATCCTGTTTTTGTAATAGATGATGTCATCAACAATCCTGTACCTGTCATCCTGAATTTGCCCGTCCAATAATTTGCAAGCGAATTTATTTTTGGAGTATTCTACTTAGAGAAGTGCCCTCCATTCTGTGGATATACTACTGAGAGATAATGGGGCGGGACGCCTGGATAATGCATCAGCTACTACATTATTCTTACCTTTTACATACTCGATCTCGAAATCGTAGGCTTGTACTTTGCTGACCCATTTCTGCTGTCGCTCATTCAGTTCCTTCTGCTCCAGGAAATACTTGAGGCTATTATGATCGGTTTTGATTTTGAACTTACTGCCCACCAGGCACTGTCTGAATTTTGTGAGAGCATGCAAGATGGCTAGCATCTCTTTGTCATATATGGAGTAATGGCACTCGTAGTTCTTCAGTTTACGGCTCTCAAATGCAATAGGGTGATGATTTTGCATCAACACTGCTCCTAACCCTTCCCTTGAGGCATCACATTCCACTACAAAGGGTTGTGAGAAGTCTGGTAATGCTAGAATTGGACAAGAACTCATAATAACCTTCATCTCCTCGAAAGTTTTCTGTTCCAAGTCTATCCAAGTGAACGCTCCCTTCTTGGTGAGATCTGTGAGGGGTGCTGCAAATTGGGAGAATCCCTTAACGTACCGTTGGTAATAAGTGCACAGACCTAAGAAACCTCTCAATTCTGTAACTGTTTTTGGCGCGGGCCAATCTATGATAGCTCGGATTTTCTCCATATCAACCTGTACTCCTTCTGCATTGATTATGTTTCCTAAATACAACATTTCCTTCATGCCAAACTCACACTTGGACATTTTCGCATAAAGCGAATGTTCTTCTAAAATACTCAATGCTTCGTCCAGGTGTTTCAGATGCTCTTCCCATGTTTTGTTGTAAATCAGGATGTCATCAAAGAATACGAGCAAAAACTTACGTAGCTGTGCTCTGAAGGTGTGGTTCATGCATGACTGAAAAGTGGCTGGAGCATTGGTAAGTCCAAAGGGCATGACCAAAAACTCATAGTGACCATAGTGACAGCGAAAAGCTGTTTTGGAGATGTCCTGGTCCCTTACCCTGATCTGATGGTATCCCGAACGAAGATTGATCTTGGAGAAGTATTGAGCTCCCCGAAGCTCATCCATGAGTTTGTCAATTCTGGGAATGGGATACCTGTTCTTAATGGTCTTTTTGTTGAGTGCTCGATAATCGATGCACATTCGCAGTGTACCATCCTTCTTTTTGACCAGTACTACTGAGGATGCGAAGGGGCTAGAACTGGGTTGAATATATCCAAGCTCCAGTAATTCTTTGATTGTTTTCTCAATCTCATCCTTGTATCTTTTAGGATGCCTGTAAGGAGTGGTGATGACTGCTTGTGTCCCCTCCTTTGGCTCGATGATGTGTTCAAAACCTCGGTTTGGTGGTCTACCTGATGGAAGGTCCCGAAAAACCTTTTCATGTTTCTGTAGCAAGGTTTGAATGTCACTTGGGTGTTGTGTGCTAGTCTCTGGGGGTTTCCTGAAGGTGACCAAACATTCTGCAGCCCATTCTGTATCATCCTGTCGGAGTACTGCCTCCATTCTCTATGACGAGACCGGTTTTGGGGGATAAGTGTTCATGCCCCTCAAAACTACTCGTTTGTCGTCTGGCCCCTGGAATTCCATTTCCATTGCCCTGTAGTCTGTAGTGTATTTCCCTATAGAATAAAGCCACTGAACACCCAATACCACATGAGTATCCGCTACATCCACTACATAGAAAGAGTCTGTCATCTGATACTTACCTAAGGCGACATTCAATTTTGGGATCCAGTAGTTGCACTCCATGCTGGAGTTCCCGGCTACTGCTATGGTGAATCCTTCGAACTTCTTGGTCTGAATACCTCTCTTGGCTACCCAAGCGGGGTCAATGAAATTGTGGGTGGCTCCCCCATCAATCAATACTCCTACTCTGTGACCCTGTACTACTCCCCTGACCCTGAGAGTATGGAATCTTGGTACTCCAGATAATGTAGCAATGACTCCCTCTGGTGTATCACCCTGGTGTGATTCCTCCTCAGCTGTCCGTAGTTCTTCTGTGGCTTCCTGCTCATAGTCGTCCTCATCACTGTCTGAATATACCTCAATGTAGTGAGCCTTCGCCTTCCCTGCACACCTGTGTCCTGGTACCCATGGTTCCTGACAGGTGAAGCATAGTTTCTTCCTTTTCAAATCTTTCCTAGTGTCCTCGTTTAACGAGTTTTTCTTGGGCACATCTTGCTGGAAAGGTTTCCTGTTCTTGTCCTTAACAGGAAAATTGGTTTTCAGTGGGAATTTGTTTTTGGGGACTGAATCCTGAAGATCTCTTGCTTTGCTAATGGCATCCTGCAGAGTGAGGGGTTTGTAGGCTTTCACCCATCCCCGTAGTGGCTTTGTGAGGGCCTCAGTGAATAACATAGTCAATCTGCTCTCTCACACATCTGTTACCATAACGACTATCCTCTGAAATTCTGAAATGAAAGCTTCTGCACTACCGGTCTGTTTGAGTTGAGCCAACTCCCTGAAATGTATCTCTGGATCTTTCCTGTCAAACCTCTCTATGAGCTTCTGAGTGAACTCACTGTAGGAATGTATGGTGTTGTGACCCAATGTCACCAATCCGTGGTACCACCACTCGTGAGCTTCTCCGTCCAGGTGAAGTGTAGCCAATTTAATGGCATTTGTCTCTGTCATGGGGTTGAGTTGGAAATAGGTATCCAACTTTTGAACCCATATCCTCGCTGATCCTCCGCGAGTCCCATCAAAGTTTGGGATGGTCAACCGGCCCAAGGTCTTTTGCAACTCATAGTTGTGATGGAAACCCTTGTTGAAATCCTGGGCCTGTTCCTACTCTTCATGTTGCAGAAATCTGAAAAAGACATGGCAGCATGAAACTCATCCCCTAAGTCTCTATACTCCTGTAAATAAGCCCCAAAGGGCTCGCTAGGTTCTACCTGCATGACCGGGCCCCCTACTATATCTGCTAAGAAGTGAGGCATGGTAGGCTTGAGAGAAGGTCTGCTGTATATGTGCGGAGTATTCTGAATGTTAGTGTACGCTATCTTTCCACTGCTGCTTGTAGATCCCCGATCTACCGGTGAGGGAGGTGTACTGTTGATACCTGTTTCCGGTTTCGCTGATAATCTGTTGATTGCATTGAGTACATCTTTTTGTCCTTTGGCTAAGTCATGCAATGCAGAGACCAAGCTGCGAAACTCTATCCGATCCTCCTCTTCTCCCATTCCTTTTTCCCTATTTGAGTCTATACATGTTTGTTCCATATCTGAATTGGTATCTTCTAGTTGGATATCCTCAAACTCCCCTGTTATCTACTCTTCCTCCTCCTATAGGTTACAAAAGGGTCTCCTTCTGTATTCATCTAAGTTTCATTTCTTAAGCCCACAGCTGGCCAAGAAGATAGCTCTGATACCACTGTAATATCCCAAATCCCGATATTTTCTATTTCTAAGCAAATCTGCTGATACAACTGGGCATGCAAACTGCCATGCAAAAATCCCTATTTTATAGCAAAAATTAGGGTTCGGGTTTGTGAGATAGAATGAACACTTACCACTGATAAGCCGGCTAGACTGCTCCTGAGAGAGTATGCAAGCACCAAGAACTGAATCGAAGATGGACAAATATCTTCTGCTTCTGGAGAAACCCCAGCAGCAAGAACCCAAGTCAGGAAAGGGTGACGTTTTCGGTGAAGGAGGTGTCCGATGACGCTGTTGATTTGCAGGACCGATAGCCTTCCTGTGCCGGAGAGAATGCCTGGTACATGCGGAGTTTCTGAGGTCTCTAGGCAGGATAGCGACTTGCTCCAGATAGGCAGCTGCTCACGCCCCCTTGATCTCGAAATAGCTGGTAACTGCTCCGGATGAGCACGGACGGATCTGATAATCACCGGGTACCGGAGTATGATGCTGATGATGAGAATGGTGCTTGAGTTTCGGAGTAAAGCTGAGATCTGAAGGCCCAGCAACTGATTAGGGCTTTCTGGTTGAAAATCCCCCCTTACGGCTGCACACGTGTCCCTACAATGATCTATACCATATACTGGATAACTTATGAATGAATGTAAGAGCAAATGGTGAACATGTATGGCTTACCCTGAATGAGACTAGGACAGATGTTTCACTGCCGAAATCCCGTTAGCTGAAGACTCCGTCTCCAACCCCAACTGCTGTGCGGCACGCTGTGCTGTTATCCAAGAGCTCCCAAAATAATAATCATCAAAAGTGAAGTCTCCTTTCGCTTTATCCTCCTTTTATAACTTTCAACTGCGAAAACCCTAATCTTTGACCCAATTAGGTCACTTTATCTTCTAATTTGCAGTTGACTTGCATGCATGCGGATGGAGACTTTAAAGAGTGCATGCATCATTAAATAATGCTTGGATGGCATGCACGAAGGTGGCTTTTGGCCCCGGTGGCCCTTCTTGACCTAATGATGATGCCCTAGATCTTCAATGGATGGCATCAGTCCTTAGCTGATTCCCTAGTTGTCAGTAACCGCTCGAACCCACAGGAATCACATAGGTTAGCGGTTTTGGGCCTCAAGGCCTAATCGGAAGAGGACATTACACGGACGGAGAAGTGCCATTTGGGTTGATAACAGATGTGACGTGATATGATGTGATGATCATATATGTGCCATGCCATGATGATGTACTATATGTTGTTATTGCCATAGTTGATGTATTGATTGTATAAGGAGTATAGCTAGTAGTATCACATTTTCAACTTGATGAGGGTATAGATTCTTGATTTACTTAGGTACCATTGAACCTAGATAATTCTTGGTAGTTTGCAAGAACTGTTACCCCCTTCTTTGTGTCCACATTATGGCCATTCATCCATCATCCATTCGACTTCATACCATGGGTTGCATCCTTTGGCCTAAGATTGATGAGCTGTCTCTTGACCTCCCCTCTATGACCCCTTCACCATGAAGGCCTCCTAATTTTCCTTTTTCTCCGGCATGTTTGTGTTGCAATGATATCTCAGACGATATATGAGGTTAGCTTGTAGACCCTCGTGGCTGACTATCATTAAGGGGAGTGAATTTCCATGGAGCAATACTCCTTCCTAGACCTGAAGCATGAAAGTCTTATTCCTCCCCATTCTTTAAAAGTGGCATAAAAGAAAGCTCCTAGTCCAAGATTCCTCATACCTGCAAAGTTAAAGAAAAGAAGACCAAGTCAAAGAAATAAATCAAGCAATAAAAGAAAGAAGCAAGTAGAAAACTTGTTAATGGGCCTCCAAAGAAAAAGCAAAGGCCAAGGTCTCTAGAATGAATAAGTACAAGAACAAAAGAGTCCAAGAGATCAAATGAAGATTAGTCCTAGAAGACAAGTCCAAGAAGGAGCTAAAGCAAAGTCAAAGTCAAAAGAAGGGGAAGTCTGATTGCTAAGGTTAATGGGGGATTACCTCATTACATATCTCCCATTTGCGAGACACCTCCCTATTGTTTGCCTACGTGGTAAAGATTCCAGAGATTCCCCTTTCCTATATCTCGAGTCAACTAAGTCATCTTTGACCATAACTCCACTTGTCCAAACTTGGTTAATTCCACCTAGTCCACCCCTTAGAAGAAAATAGTTCTTGCAATTACTTAGCTATTGTCGTGGTACTGGGTAGTTTGTAAATATTTTATTTCAGAAACATGTTTGAAGATACTTGTAGCGTTGGTATATTATCATGCATAACATGACTAATTATATAATGACACATTGTGATGATCACTTGCATCTGTTATGTATTGGTCCATGAGGACACCCTTTGTTGCTGGTCCACTAGGGAGACTTATGATCAATGCACATCTTTATCCAGTGCCATAGATAATTCATCAGTTCTTCTTCAAAGTTTCAAGGTTTTTAGTGCCAATGTATCAATATTTATAATGGTCATGAGGGGCTTATTGCATATCTTGAGTAGTACTAGGTATCCATAAATACTGAGAGCATATTTGGATACCCATTTGTCCACTTATCTAAGTATATGGCATCGGATTGGTAACTTTTGCCTTAGATTTGTTTGTTCCAAAAAGATGATGGGCCTTTCCCTAGAGATTGTAGTGCTGATTTTCATGGATGTGCATGAGAATTATATACTCATTGTTTTCCATATCTAAGAGTAGATCCGACGACCATATTTGTCTCTACTTTAGCCTCCCATACTTGCATGTCAAGGTGTTATCCCAAATTGGTCAGATCTATAGGGGTCATCTCCTTAGTGTTAACGGGCAGCTTGAAAACTTCATGATTATGCATGGGAACAATCTAGCCACTATCTCCTCAATGCTTTGGTACTTTTGGGAAACCATTTGGCCCTATTATTCAGATCTACCTTCATCCTACAAAGCATTGTCCATCTAGAGGGTTTTCCTAGCACAACAGGGTTTACACAAGCTTATTTCAGCACATGATAGACTAATGCTGGGCACACCTAAGGTTTTAATTTCAAAAAGCCTAAGTTGGTGTCTAATTGATCATTGAGATGTTAAAAAGTGCACTTTTGTTCTATTTCTCAGTTGAGGGTGCACTTTTTGGATTATTTGAAGGAAATTACTCCTTTTTCCCTAAGTCGATTTGCCTAGTTGAATTAGTGGCACACATGTTGAGGCATCTCGAAGTGATTTGACACATTGTCACACATTTGGAGGCACATTGGGATCTACTAATGCTCATCTCACCTCAAGATTAGATCTTAGCCACTCATCTCATCTCCTTTGACATGGATTGACCTCTCTTGCTCAAATTGTGTGGCCTAATGACTTCATCATTTAATGAGGATTTGACCAATGCTTGGAGTGGGGAAGCAACCCATGGTTTTTGGCTCTTGGTTTCAGCATTGCTAGTGGTTTTTGCTACTTGTATTGATGGAAACCCATGGTATTGGCATTGTTTTACTATTTTTGACAAGTCTAGCTACTAGCTAGGGATTTTCCCTCCTTAGATCAACGACTTGGTGGCTGGCATCAATTCTTGTTGTGAAGGGATAAATCTAGACCATATATCTAGATTTCCCTCATCTAGAGATCATCACTCATGTAACAAACTCTTGTAACTACTTTTGACATCATCTCAAGAGGAATTCCCCCCCCTTAGTTTATAAAAGGAGGGTTCGATCTCATTGTAAGGGTCAGAAGTTTGGTAAATGAAATAATAATACCATTTTTCTTGCTCTAGCACTTTGGCTCTTCTAAGTTGTTGGTGTAGATGGCGATCTAATTCATTTACTTGTTTGGAGCAAGACTTTATAAGGGTTTGAGGTAATTGGTAATGATTTTGCTTATGATTAATAGATTAGAGAATGATTGCTGAACATTCTTTTCTAGGAATGATAGTTAAATTATCTAATTTTATTGCCGCAATCTCATCTTATATATTTTAACTTTATTCACTAAATGTTTTATTAATCTTGTGTCAAATTTTCTTATTGGATAGATTGCTTTCTCCTCTTGATGATTGTAGGAATTCACCACAAGCTTGGACTATGGAGTAGGAGATCCATTGATTGTCTCAAGCCATCAAGAGATGGATTCCTTTGTCTTCCACTCTCCCTTGAAGATCTTTCAACTTCCTTCAAATTTACCATGACATCATTTTCCCAACAAGTATTTCCCTTAAGGCACTAGATCCAGGGTTTGGTAGTTTACATTTTGTTGCATTTCCATTTTCTTCTATTTTATATAATTTGTCACTCATTTCTGATTTTGTAGGTACTTGGACCTATCTTTCAAAAATATAGCCTAGGGATCTCAACCCCCCTCCTTTGTGAATCAAATTTTCAACTATAAACCGTAAGGAGCATAAGCTCATACACCCTCAATTAATTAAGTTAAAAAACCAGCACATCTAATCAAATATTTTGTGGTGTATTTTGATCTTACACTATAATTTTCAAGTGCCTAACTAGTAATCTATCCTATATTGTTAGATATGAAGTTATTGCTAGTTTTAATTGTTGTTATACTATCAATTTTCAGATCTAAACCTACAACAAAACTCATCTAAATTAGCCTCAAAACTCACACTAGTATTGTGGATCTAAGTCTTGATCATTAGATTGAAACCTAGGTGCATACTTACTATTACTAGCCATCCTACAGAGCTAATTAGACCTACATATCTTGTTTGTTTTTACTGTTGTTACATGCCTCATTTCATATCTGAAGCTTATGATAGTAGTTAGTGTTGATACATTTTGGGAAGGCATACTAACCTTGTGCATTTGATTTTGTTTTCTAAGATAAGTCTCATGGATGTTTACTATGGTTAGTAGTATGAATAACATTCAACACTTAACAAATATAATCCTGCCTTCTTAATTCATATTCTTGGCATGCTATAATATCATTTCTTGATCACATTGCTAATTTGCTATATTGTTGATCTTGTTGGTTAAAAAGTATACTATGATCTTAATGATTCACAAGTGATTTGCTTTCATTTGTTACGACTCTAAGCAATTCAAGATCTAATATAATTTGTTGCCTTGATATGTTAACGATCAATTTGTGAATGTCTAATTGAATCGCATAAGCATATTGACAGATGACTATGAGTTGTTGACTAAACCCTCATGCAACAATTTTTGTGAGCTCTTAAGCAATTCACACTTGTATCTTGGAACACTTGCTAGTTGTTAAATCCACATTTTAAACAAATACTTGTGTTAGCTTGAATCAGTAAACCAATTCGCACTTTTGGATTTATTTATGATGATGAGTAATTTCACATATTGATGCATGGAAATATTGCTCGCTAAGTTAATTCACACTATCTCTAGTTGTCACAAGTTTCTTGCTTTAAATTTTATGTGGATGATATTTTGATTCATATTGATTATTGCCATGAGTTTGTGACTAATTGCACATGATACTGGGTTAAATTGGAATATTGTATTTGGATGAAGAACATATATGACTAAGAGGATTATGGTATAGAGGATTCTTGGGTAGAAGACGTTTTCTGATGTTTATAAATAACCTTAGGAGTTGTCGTTGAGTGGGTAAATTTGTGGTTGAAGGAATCATACTATGTAGTGACCATTGTTGGGACATGTCTCCTTACATTCTCATTTGCTATAAGATGTTGGACATCCCGCTTGACTCCAATCTAGTACCCTTTCTTTGAGTAGTACCACATTAGACAACACCGATAATGAACTTGGACCCCATATATCTTGCATATATCAGGGACCCCTTGGGTATCCTGAAACCATCCTATTGGTAGTCTTGTTACTGTAGTGCATCGAAAACAACATTTGGAAAGATTACTCTTCACATACTTGGGAAGTTGGATGGTGTGGCCAAGGGTACGGTTTATCCTCCTTGGTTAGTGCTTAGAAATATTGGGTCGAGCATCACTATTGGACAACATATGTAGATTGAAGGGCTACAATGACTTGACACAACTTGTGACGTGAAAGCCATTTTGGGGTTGGGGGGTTTTATTATTTAAGAAAAGCCAATTGTTCATTGTTAACGTAATTCTCTTGTTTCATTTTGTTTATGGTATCATGTATTTTATTTACATGGTCATTTGGATCATATCGATTAAGTGTTAAAGTAGAGTGTCTTGAGTTAAATCAATCACATGTAGCTAAGCACCTCTTCCTAAAAAAAAGCTAGGCAAGTATCTTAGGTAACCTAAATCCCTTATATTTGGCCCGAGAGAAATCTTGGCTAGGGTATCTCCCTTGGTTAGTCTAGGCTTCTTTACTGCTAGTCTAGGAAACCTAAAAGAGGAGCTTCCACTATTAGTGACATGCTGGGAGGAAGATCTATAGTTGTGCCGAGTTAGTAGTTGATTCTTTGCCAATCCATTTACCGCTAGGTTGTGCATAAATAGGAAGATCGAGTGACTTTGCTCCATCTAATTTGGAAACAACACTTAGTTTTAGCTCGCATAAGAGAAAAATTGCCAGAATGACCATTGCTAGCCTTTGATCCCCTACTATCATCTCTAGCCGCCTCCGTGTTTTGCCAACGTTTGCCCCTGAAACCCTAGCCCTCACAGACCTTCCTATTTGATAATTTTTCTCCTTCCCTGAGCTTAACTCTGATTACTACTTTTAATAAAATTCCCAGATGCATACATAGAATTAAATCTCAGATCTGATTTTATAAGCAACAATACATAAACTCATTAACTTGTTAAACGTGCGCTGTAGAACATGAAACCAATCACACAGTACACATATTTACCTTGGAAACCCCAATGGGGAAAACTAGCAACCAGGGCTTTCTTCAATCTTGAGCCAAAGAGAAAAATATAGAATGTTTTACAGTCGTAATTTTACAAGTAGAGAAACTTGATGCCTTGGAAGGCGTGTTAGATCTGGGTACAAACTCAAACTCTGCAACAATTGCAACTGATGTTGATGAATGTGCCCTATGCTTTGCTTTACTCTGAAATGTCTGATGAATTGCCTATGCCAATCTCTAGAAGAAGTGACTCCCTCTCTCTCCCTGAAGAAGTGCACCCACTGTGCCCATCTTCTCTGCTTTGCTTTGCCTGATGAAGAAATGGGCCTCTCTATCTCAGAAGTGTGCCCTCTCTATCTTAGAAATGCACCTCTTTATCTTTGTCTCACTCAATCTTTGATGAGATATTAGTGTGACCTCCTTAATCTTTGAAGGAAGAGTTGCGTCAACTTCTCTCTGCTCTCCCAGCTCCAAGAAGTGTGCCCTCTCTCTTAGAAGTGCGCCCCTACTCAGGAATTGTGCCTCACCTCGCTCTCTCTCAGTCAATCTCTGATGAGATTGATGTGATGATCTCTCTCCCTCTCAAAATGATGCGCCCCCTCTCAGTCTCCGAAGGAAATGAACCCTCGCTCTCTCCTCGACCCTCTCAGCTCAGAAAGTGTGCCTCTCTCAAAGGGATGTGCCTCTCTTCTCCTTTGTTTGTATCATACAATTCTGTGCACTTTTACCCTCTGCTCACCTTTTCTAACTTACTGGTGAAATTAGGGTTCAAAACTCCTAATTTCACTTTTCATGCAAAATCCTGCATGCAAACCTTTTAATTGAAAAATGCATGCATGCAAATCTCGCATGCACAAGGTAAAAGTCTCAGAAACCTCTGCATGCTTCCACTACTAAAGCCATGCAGCCTGGTAATGTGTTTCTCACACACTACACTAATGCCTACCCTCTTAATGTCCCTATGCTAGGCATAGTCACATGAAGGAAATCTCGAGATACAAATCTCAACAGTCCCTCTTAGCGAGGGAGGTCCTTTTGACAAGTCCATCATCAGAATTCCTCTTCAAACAAATCAAACTATCTATTGTAGAAGCACCTTCTGACTCTGGAAACTGCCCCTCTACTGATCCTGTACTCCAACCTGTAGACATGTGCTTGACTGTAGTGCTTAGAGATGTCCCATTTCGCTCCTGAGCACTATCCAATTGTGTCATCTCAAACCAGCTTAACTTTTTGCTAGTACTAGTATGAGGTTCTCACGATTCTCTTTTAATTGAGGATTGACTACTCGGTACCACTTCAATCCTTGGAGCTTCTTGCTCTCCATCTCTCTCTGACACAAAACCTGTTATCCACCTAGATCCTCCTGATGTAGGCTGTCCTCGCACTATGTACTTCATATCCCTTTGATTTCCTATCAGCATTGGATCAACCAGATCCACTCCCAATACACAGGTGAATATGCGTTCCTTCTTGAACACTATATTGCATATCCATCTTGTTCTAGGGTTGGAATTGAGAGTATGCTTTCCTTCAACCTTGGTACAAATAGTATTTTTGATTCCTCCAAAAGTTCTCCAAACTCGAGTTGGAACCTTACTCGTCCCACTCGTTTTACTTCATGAATTGAAATTGCATCCAAGATCTCCCTGGACCCACCTACAAGCTTGTTTAGAAACCTCTACAACTTGCCTTGTTTGATGCCATGCCTCACCGCTACATCCAAGGTCGCTCCCTTTGAATATAGAGGCCTTTGTCCATCCTGGAACACCATGTTATATTCCTCATCCTCCAAAGCTGATACTGAGGGCAAATCATTCAACTTTGGTACATGCATCCCTCTTGCCATCTTCAGATAACCTTTTGACTCGAGTTAGAATCCAACCCATTCAACTCCCTCCATTTCATGCATGAGCTTGTCTCTGAAATCCTAAGTAAAACTTCTCATTTTCTCCCATCATATGGCTAGATGCATAACTGTACAAATTGCAAAATTTCCGGTTTTAAACCCAAACCAAGAAATTTTGGTTTCGATGCAAAAACTTTTTTTCTGCTAGTTTTTTCCCTAGTTGTACGGACTATACGGGTTTGTTCATATGACCTTGGAAGTCTGATAACACTGCTAATTCGAATCCTCTGAATAAAAAACAACCCGTAGATCTATGCTTCAGTGAATAAGGCAACCTTCTCTTTCTCAGATATGGTCTCTACTCTCACATATCTAGTCTTTGCTCTCATAAGTTTGATAGACCTGATGTGTTTTCTCATAGATTTGGACTTTTCTCTCACAGATTTGAAAGATCTGCCACAGATGTAGACTCTGCTCTCATAGATCTGCCACAAATTTGGACTCTACTCTCACAAATCTGATAAATTGTGAATCACGCCATCTTGAATCTAATTGATCTGTCAATCACTGTGCACTCTTTGCAATATCCCTGTGTAAACCCTTGGTTTCTCTTAGAGACAAGGCTCTGATACCGTGTTGATTTTACTCCTTTCTTGAGCTTAACTCTGATTATTGCTTTTAATAAAATACCCAGACGCATACACATAAATAAACCTTAGATTTGATTTTATAAGCAACAATACATAAACTCATTGATTGTCAAACATGCTTAGCAGAACAGGAAACCATTCACACAGTACACAAATATTTACCGTGGAAACCCCAATGGGAAACCAACAACTAGGGCTTTCTTCAGTCTCGAGCCAAAGAGAAAAAATATAAAATGTTTTACAATTAGAATTGTACAAGTAGAGAAACCTGATGCCTTGGAAGGCGTGCCAGATCTAGGTACAAAATCAAACTTTGCAAACAGTTGCAACTGATGCTATGAGGAATGCACTCTCTACTCTGTTCTACTTTAAAATGTATGATGAACTGCCTCTGCGAATCTCTGGAAGAAGTGACTCCCTCTCTCTCCCTGAAGCAGTGCGCACTATGTGCCCCTCTTCTCTGCTCTGCTTTGCCTAATAAGGAAATGCACCTCTCTATCTTAGAAGTGCACCCATACTTTGGAAGTGCGCTCTCTCTATCTCAGAAATGTGCCCCTCTACTCAAGAAGTGTGCCTCACCTCTCTCTATTAATCAATCTCTGATGAGATAGATGTGATGATATCTCTCCCTCTCAGATGGTGCAGCCCCTTAGTCCCTGAAGGAAATGCGCCCTCACTCTCTCCTCAACCCTATTAGCTCAAAAAGCATACCTCTCTCTCCCAGGTATGGGCCTTTCTTCTCCTTTGCCTATATCACAAGAGTCTGTGCACTTTTACCCTCTACTCACCTTTTCTAACTTATTGTTGAAATTAGGGTTTAAAATCCCTAATTTCACTTTTCATGCAAATATCGCATGCAAACTTTTTAATTAAAAAATGCACGCATGCAAATCTCGTATGCTCAAGGTAAAAGTTTTAGAAACCTCTGCATGCTTCTGTTATTGAAGCCATGCAACTTGGTAATGCGTTTCTTGTTGATTTTTCTGAGCAGCGTCGAGAGTCCTTCTCTTAAGAGAATGGGACCACCTGGTCTGGGACTACGGAGAAGACTCAACCCAGTGTTGAGTGACCATTCTGTTTAATGGTAGATATCTGGTTTGGGACCATGATATAGACCCAGCTCTGCCCTGGGTAGACTCAACCTTGTGTTGAGTAGACATCTGGTCCGGGACCACGATGTAGACCAGTCTGGGACTGGTAGACTCAACTTAGTTCTGAGTAGCCATTCTCTTGGAGAATGAAGACATTGTAAGCCCTAGACTGGGTCTGGGCATGTGTGTGGCACTTTGACCCTTGATCTATGGGCTTGGTGTGCTTCTCCAAGGATTAGCTACCCTTGGTTAAGTTACCCTAGTACCAGATCTAGTTGTTACATAGTGTGTGAGATAAAAGCATTAGTAACTCCCTTGGTTTATGATGATGTACTTTTGAAATTAAAAAAGGACCATAGGTAATGACCACAGGGGCACTTGGAAAAAGGCTAAAGTCAAAAGTCAAAATAAATAAAGACTTTTTGACCATAGGAAAATGACCACAAGTGAAAGTCTAAATAAATAAGGATTTTTTATAAAATTCAAAGGAAAAATAAAAGGACCCTTTTTGGAAAAAGTGAAAGTGAAATTAGGAAAAGATTAAAAATATTATTATTTTATCTTTCCTAATCTTGTCCACTTACATGTGAACGAAGGTTATCAAAGAAGATCAAGTCTTCTCATTATACACACAAGTTCTCTCTCACAAGTTAAGCTGCTACTTTTATTGAAGAAGATCTTTGCCTCAGCCTAGGGCATCATCAGCAAACCCTCAGCTAGGGTTTTCATCAGCATTCTTCATTTCAGAAGTTTTGTGACAACTGTTAAATTTTTCGGGCAGCCCACACTCTCTCTCTCTCCTCTCGGGCTGTCTGTCTTTTCTCCAGGAAGCTGTACAGTCCTCCGGGCAGCTCAGTTTTTCTGGGCAGCCAAGTGTTGGGGCCTGGGCAGACCCCTCCTCTCGGGCTGCCTCTGTTCGTTCTTCGGGCAGCCTTCTAGGGCTTGACCCTTCCATTCTTGCCTTCGGGAAGCTAGCAGGAGCAGCCGACAAGGGCTAGGGTCTGCTGCAGACCTATGGGCAGCCTATTGGACATACCCAAGTGGGTGTTGCTGCTACCCGGACTCTCCGGACAGCTCATGGTCAAGCCCTAAGGACTCCGATCAGGGCTGCTCATCTCTCGGGCAGCAGCACAACTGTGCAACAGATCATGGGCAGCAGCAGAGCTGCATTTTCAGGTAGCTGGGTAGCTTGGGCAGCCTGATATTTTTTTTCAGGCAGCAGGTAATTTTTCGGGCAGCTAACAGTCTGAGATTTTTACTGACAGCTGTGATTTTTCGTGCAGGAGAGAGAAAATCTCAGCCTTCTGGAAAAGGCCCTAAATTTGTAATTTTTGCAAATTTTGGGAATTGTAGGTAAAATTATCAGTCTGAGTTTTACTGATGAATTTCACTGTTACTGTGGGAAAATTCCAGATCTGGAATTGAGGAACTTTTTGAAGAATTTTTTGAGTCATCTCATTTACGAGATGAGCTATTAATGTTTTTGGGGTTTTTTTTTCCTTTGAAGGTTTCCCCAGTGAAAGAATCTTGTGTCCATGTGTGCTGATGTGATGAATGAGTTTTTTACTACTGCTAAATTGTTTTAAGTAGATCTGTAAATTTTTTAAAGTTTATGCTAATGCTAAAATTCAACATTTCTCACACACTACAATAATGCCTACCTTGTTAATGTCTCTTCATGCTAAGCATAGTCACATGAAGGATATTCCGAGATACAAATCGCAACACTATCGACCGTCGTCACCTCCTTAAGGTATCAGGAAGGAGATCGTTGTTTATTCTCAGACTGAAATCTCAAATTATTTGTGCTAGGTACAGAAGCGGAAATCCATAGATGAAAGTTGTTTAAAAGATCCATAGAAAACTTCAATCTGAATGGGAGAATCCATAGGAAACTTCCATCTTTCCTATAAGCCACACATAAAATTTTAGATGGATTTACAAAGCCAAACTCGTGAGGTTAGTTTTCGGTTCTCGGGTCTCCATAGAAAATTCTTCGGAGATGGATGCGAAGGAGATTTGAAGTAGTCTCTCTCCAACCAAGGAAGATGTGTTGTTTCAGAACTCATGAAGCAAGTTTTCCAACGAGATATTTGAAACACAAGTTCCTAGCCCAAGATGAGGTCTTGCTTGAGAGAATTCTGAAGCAAGATGTCACTTAAGGATTTAGATAAAGATTCTAGCTTTATAACAAGTGTTTAGCTTGAATGTGGACAACTTAAACATCATTAGTCATTGATCCATAATTATCCATGTATGTGAAGATTGGTGCAAGAGAAAAATATTGCAAGTAAAATGAAATTGTACTAGTAATTTCCTAGCATACACCCTAGCCTATGCATACTTAAACATGCAAGACTCTTAAAATGACAATTACAAGCAAGCAACAACACTAAAGCATATAATAAGTGAATAGATTCTCCCTACTTAATTCCAATGGTGCAATTTTACCTTTATATGGACTAGATCTAGAAATTTGACAATGAAAAACATACATGTTACCTCAAGATTAGCTAAACCAAGAATGCCTCACATGTAAGAAAGATCTCCAAAGAAAACCAAGAGCTTTTGATGCAAAATATAGCTTGATTCTCAAATCAACAACAACAAGATACAAATGAGAGAGGAGCCTCTTGTATAGGCTATAAGCCCAACAATCCTCCAATTAGAATACAATAGCTTGGGCTTGCTACCACACAAACTAGCATCTTGAGATTGAAATCCCTAAAAGCAATGATGGTTTATGGATATCTAAAAGGGGGCCATTGTCACCTCACTGACCCTCTTATGCTCTCTAGGCTAGTTCTTCTCTAGCTCAAGGAAGGAGTCCCTAAATAAGATGATTAAAGCTTGCAAATGGGTTCAAAGTTAAATGAAGAGATAGCTTTAACAAAACAGTTTATGATAGCAAATGAGAAATAAGAATGAATGGATTGGAGACTAGTGTTTACAGTTTTATCCATTGGGAAAATAGGTTTCAAACTTTCAAGA
Organism: Pseudotsuga menziesii; assembly: GCA_001517045.1. Taxonomy (NCBI): domain Eukaryota; kingdom Viridiplantae; phylum Streptophyta; class Pinopsida; order Pinales; family Pinaceae; genus Pseudotsuga; species Pseudotsuga menziesii. Next base: position 307,328 of record LPNX010835888.1, read on the forward strand.
TCAATATGAAGGATTTTAAAAGGAATTATTAGGAGGATTAGGGAAGCAAAGTACATACCCTAATCACCTCTAATAGCTTTACTAATTTTATGAATCTTGCAAAGGCAAAATACTAAAGTAGATACTTTCAAATGGTTTTGGAATGATATTGCCATGCAAGGGTAAGTGACCATATAACCAAGAGTTGAGATAGAAGCACGTTACCATTCAGGAAACACTTTAATTCACCGTCCAAAGAAACCAATAGATATTCAACTAGGTTCAATGGGATTTCTACCCAAGTCCAACCATGAACAATGAATGAGGAAGAGGCTCTCTTATATATGAGATGAGCTCAGCTTCCTTTACAATGAAACAATCTTGAAATCCTAGATCTAGCCTAGGATAGAGTAAAAAAATCAAAATACTCCACTAAACCCAAACCAACTCCTAAAAAATCCATAAAAAAGTGGTCAAAACCACAAGTACAAGGTCAAGGATATAGAAGGCCCTAAAAGGGGGGAGGGGCCTCCTCCAAATGGGGATCACATAATATCCATGTCTTAGCCTCAAAAGGCTCTTTTAAGATGTGTTCCAATCAATAAATGAAGGTCCATGAAATTTTAGGTCTAAGGGTATACGCCCTTAGCCTCTCTTCAATACCAACTACCTTTTCAAAACAAGGCATAAAGGAATTTGCTAACCCAACATACAAGGTATGGACCATCTCTGTAAACTGCAAGAATAGTAAGCATGACCATACAAAGGTGGACCACCCCAAAAAGACAACATAGGAGCATGTTGTAACCTCCTCAAATGATGGGCGCTATCCTCTTTTGACCATGTCAAGGGTCATATACTAGAGCATGCGTAGTGAACATCTTTAACCCAACACTGCCCATATAACAACAATTAGCCAAAAAAAATCCTTGTATATAGTGTGCAACGATTTCAACAAGAATGGTCTACCAGCTGTACAATGTGAAATGCTAGTGAAAACAATGGCAAGCAATGGCATGCATATCCCTCCAAAGGTTGGATGCTCCATAGAAGAACCCTTGAAGGTGTATTCGAAACCTAGCCATTTTCAAGCTCCGCCGCATCATGTTCATTCAAACCCACAAGTCACTACCCGCACAACTGCCAGTCAGATATGCGCAACACCAAAAATGGCCTAGAACACAGCAGTTTTGAGACTTGACGTGGTTTTAAGCTTTTAACTAATGTGGCTGTGGAAGGCCGTGAGTAGTATTGATGCAAGTGACATTAATTTCCTTCCTGCTTCACAACCTACAAACTTCAACTGCGTTGGAACTTGGAAGGGACAAATCGGCTCCATTGTTTTAAAATGCCGGAACAGTTTGCCCTAGGCTGCATATCATTTGCCACATATATGCTTCTCAATCTTGCAAGTGAAGGTGAATTCCAATCCAGGTATAACCTGCACTCTTGACTTCATTAGAGCAGTAAGATTATACTTTTGAGGAAAAAGTGCGGAAGACACAACAAGCCAATTAGCATCATACATTCGAAGCATGCTGAGTCCTTCCTATTTTTTTGGATCTGCAAATGAGGACATCAGAATAATCCACTTCACCATATTCTGCTGATAAATGGTGTAGGTGAGGCAAAACAATTTTCCAGTCTCTCCAAACCTCCAGATAGATGGTGAATATGTTCTGTTGTCCTGAAGACATTCTGTATTGCTAATGTTCATTGAAGCAGCACATCATGCTGTCCATTGATACTGCTGCTAATTTGTTCTTTGTTGGGGATCAAGGCACTCATCCAATGGTGCCAATTTTAGCCTTTAAAAAAATTGGTACCTTAGCCTTTAAAAAATATCATGGTTATGAAAACAATTTTATAACAGCTCCTTCCTTGATATCTCCTGAACATGACTTGGAGGCTCTTCTAGGAGGGATGCTCCTCTCTTGATGCATTTTATCTTTTGCATAGACTATCAAAACTTTATTGAAAGGCTGGGCATTCCATCCTTCAGATATTGGTCAACATTGGCGAGTTTACGATTCAAAAACATATCAACCCAATTGAAGAATCAAGGGCTGTTACCTACATTTTTCTTCTGTTGTCATTTCTCTGCTGTAATGGCTCATGAAAACAACCCTTCTACAGATTCAGCTCTGAAAAATGGAGGCCCAACATTAGCAGACAGCTGTTCACTTTCTTCTTCAACATTACAGACCACTGCTTGCTTGTAAGGCCTGTTACCCTGTAGCTTCCATCAGGTCAACAGTACCCTATATGCTGCACACAAGACTCTGTCTAAAGAAACATTGCAGTCTGCCAAGCTGCTGGAGGGAAAAAAGGGCTGGGAATAGCAATTCAGCTACAGGTGGGCTCTAGGTTTCATGGAATAGATGCCCAAAATGTTAATTTTAAGTGTCTTTTCCCTTCCTGGTTTCAAGTCTCTTGCTCATTATTTAATGCCCAACCCAATAAACTTTTCTGCTGTAGATGAAATGATTTCTCATAATCAAATTGTACATGAAACACTTGAAAAATTTACTGACAGAAATTTTAGGACAGACACACAGAAAATTTCAGACAGTATTTTTGGCAAATTGCCAAGAAAAACCCCAAGGGGAAAACCTGTTTGAAAGAGAGTTCTTTTTATTTCTTCTGAATGAAAGGTACAGCAAATTAATAATTTCCAAGTCCAACTTATCTCAACCAGCAGTCAGAAGGCTGCCTCAAAGACTGTGCACAGGCTGCCTGGAAATGCGTGCAACCTGTCTTGAAAATTTGTTCCAACCCAGCAGTGTACGAACTGTCAGAAATCAGACCGTACAGACCTTGAAATTCGTGCCCAGTTATGTCCTCTTCTTTCTTGGAATTCGTACCCATTGATTCTCTTAACTTCTGCCTCAAATTTTGTGCCCATGCTGCCTCAAAATTTGTGCCCAGATCTGCCTGGGAAATCGTGCAACCTGCTGTACAGTCGCTGCAATTAATACTGCTGTATGGTGCCTTGATTTACGTGCCAGCTGCTGGTAATTAATGCTGTCTCTCTCCTTGGAATTTGTGCACAATAAATGCTACCCTAGATGCCTCGATTTGCGTGCCAACAATCTTCTCTCTCAACTGCGTCATCCTCTTTTCAAGAAGTCGACTTGCTCTCTCAAATTTGATCACCAACTCTCTCGGTGTGAAAATGAGGAATGGGGTGCCATTTCTTATTGTTTCCCTTGTCTTTTCATTTCACCTTCCTAGGGGAGCTGAAAGGTCACTAGATCAAGAGCCCACATTTGATTTAGTGTTTTCTCATCAATGGATGAGAAAAATCACTTTTCTCTCAATTAAATATTTTCCCTCTCAACTCCACTTAAATTTATTTAAAAATCATTTTATTCTCTAAAGTGCATTAATTACTCATCTCAGGTAATTAATACAAGGGTCATGTAACTTGTCCCCTTTTTAGTGACTAAGGCACAAAGTCACTAGGGGAACACTTTCCTAGGTACAAAAATTCAACACAAAATGCATCAAACAACGTGTCACCTCAATTGAAAATGTGATATAAATTAGATGAGGACACCCATGGAAAAATGGAGTAGCTCTTAGGGTTTGATTTAATCATAAATTGACACATGTCAATATCTCATTGAGGTCACTCCAAATATGTGAATAACATGACTCAAATAATGTGTAATACCCCATAAAGACTGTTTAGAATGATTTAGAAGCCTTCTTGAAGAGGGTGTCCCCCATTAAGAGTGTAGATTCATGATCAAGCAAGAAAAAAGGTCGTTTTCTCCTTTGTGTCTTGTTTGATCCCTACCTTGCCATAAGTTGTGCCTTGGACATCTCCTATGGTAGAACATTTGCCTTTTAAGTCTTCTTTCTATCCCACGTCGTCCATCCATGTGGTCCCAAGCTCTAGGTTCAAGCTATGAATAGGGTACTCCATTAATGATACAACAAATGATAATGTAGGCCATGTAGCCATGCCTCCAAGTCAGTGTTATTGGAACCAACCGAACTGGTTGGTTTTGTACAGTGCCATATGAAGGGCAAGGTTTTAAAAACCAGAACCAGGAATCGAATCGGTCAAGGGTCAACTCGGACCGGAACCGGAACTGGTAATGAACCAGAGCGGTTTGATTTCAATGAACCTGACTATTAAAAAATACATGAAAATTTAAAATTTTAATCATAAAAATTATATTTAACATTCCAAGCCATGATTTAAACCATTAGACAGATAATATGCAAAGTGTACTCAATTCTACTCATATATTATATACCATAAACCATGTATGGGTCACAAAATGGCACCAAGTGCACTACATAGATGATAGAAGATAGTGTCGTAGTACAAAGCAAAATCTCATAGCACATATATCAGCATCTGAAATAAAATACAATATCAATGAGGCTCTATCATCAAAATAGCCTCTACAATCCAAAAAACATGATCAATGATGAGTCATGATTCATGGCTAATCAATCATCAAACTCAGCACCACTGCTAGAAATGCAATGCTCAACATCAACATTTGGCTCAGACTTCTCTGAGGACCCCCCTTTGGGGACATCTACGACCCTAGTAGAAGCACGAGCTGCATGGCTAGGGTGTCTAATGCCACCAGTACTAGTACCACCACTCCCTGCAATGTCTGGATCTGCACCTGTATCCATTGGAGTTGGTACTAGTGGATCTGCATCCAAAGCATCCCACCTCAACTCATCTTCGACTTCAATATCAAAATCAGATTCAAACTTTGCCAGCTGAATCTCCACTACCCATTTTGAGCTTGGATCAATATCCTCCAACATAATGGGATATGTATCAGGTCTTTTGTTTAGCAACTGGCTGCGCCTTAGCCGAAGGTTGTACTGCACAAAGACGAGATCATTTAACCGTTTTTGTTCCAAACAGTTTCTCTTCTTCGTGTGAATCCCACTCAAAGACAGATCAATTGTACTCACACTCGGAAGCATTGCAAGGTTGACTAAGGATTTGAATTGCAAACCTTTGCAATTGAGAACATTGGCTACCAAATGATTCCCACCAGCTGGCTGCAGAGACAAAGTTAGTTCAACAAATTAGATTGCAAATTGAAGTTTGATCTTAAAGTCTTAAACAGCTTAAAGGCTAAAGCTTAAACAATTGAACTTAAAGATTTAAAATTAAAGCTTAATTGTTTACTTGGTCTCTCCTCATCTCTTGCCTTCTTTGCTAGGGTTTTTCCAAAGGTGCCCGTGGCTCGATTGAAAGAGCTGACCTATCTATGTATCTCCATCTGCTCACTCTCATTAGGGACCATGCGCTCTAAGCACTCATACAAGCCATCTTTGACCTCACCTGTTACATCATCGCCTAACTGAACTTTGTAATGATACCTTGGGTTCAAGAAATACCCAGCTGCATGTATAAGGCGATAGAGTTGATTGTTCCATCTGTTGTCAATCTCCCAAATAGGGCCATACTTGGCCACTCTGTCTTTGTAAGCTGCCTTTATTTGCTCCTTTTCCTAATCCATAGCCTCATAAATGTAACCCATGGTCAATCTTTCCCCATCCACCAACCGCAACACCTTCACAAGGGGCTCAACAATTTTCACAACCTCTGCTTCTTTTTTCCAAAATGCACCATTGCATCTAGCCTACGAGCCCACTTAGATGAAATCCATTCATCACATGAAAACATCTTTTGCAAGTTCTCCTCTTGGGAAATGAGAGATTGCAGTGTCAAGAAGTGAGTTGCAGATCTCGTGATGGCAGGCCTAACAAGTTCCCTGTTCCCAGTGTTTTTCCTCATCAAATTCAAGACCCATGAATGGTTGTAGATATACTTTGTAATGCTCTTGGTCTGCTCTATAGCATCCTTGACCCAATCTTGTTTTCCTATATCCTCAAGCATGCGGTCTATGTAGTGTGTAGCACATGGGGTCCAAAATATGGTTTTGTGTTTGCTCTCTAACATCTTACCAGCAAGGACATAGTTAGAGGCATTATCTGTGATGACTTGAACAACATTTGTCACCCCCACCTTCGTAATAACTTCATCCAACAGCTGAAATAGCAGGTTTGCATCTTTCACCCTATCAAATGCATCAATTGATTTTAGAAACATGGTTCCTTGATGGAAAGAGACAAGGAAATTGATTATTGTACGGTTCCTTGTATCACTCCATCCATCTGACATGATGGTACATCCTGTAGTGGCCCATGACTCCATAAAACCTGCAAGTATTCATTTATGGACATAACCTCCTTCAAAAGTGATCCCCTCAAGTCATGCATACTAGGGCCTTTGAAGCCCTTACCAGCAACAAAAATGGAATCCCACATGGGTTGATAATAAAGTTAGCGAGCAACATTAAAGGGGATATCTGAATCATACCACCATTTAGGAATGTACTCATAAGCAACAACTTTGCATTGCTTTTTCCAATGCCCATCTAAGGTGGACTGAATTTGGGTCCATTGAACTTGAGAGTGAGAGGCATTGGCACTTGCAAAGGAAAGGGAAGGTGTTGAAAAATAGTGTTGAAGGGTCTTCTTCTTTTTAGGCTGAATATCACCAATGTTTGGATGAGATGGAATAACATACTGGAAGGGGTCCTTACCAACAAAAGAAGGGGTAGAGGAAGAGCCTTTAAACTCATTTAACCCGGACCTCCTCATAGTGGCATTGGCAAGGTATCTCTTCCTCCCTATCTCAACTTCTATCTCTTTTTGCCTAGCCTTATCTTCAAATTTTTTAAACTGATTTAACAAATCAATGCTTATGCCTCCAATTACTTCATTTGGTGCCTCACATGGAAGAACTTGGCCTCTTATTCTAGCCAAGCGTTGCTTCACCCTATGAATTCCTCCCCCACGTATATGTTTGTTGCAATATTTGCAAAAGACTTCACCATCAATAGTCTCAACATGGGCCCATGCAACGTCTTTTGCTCTTGGTGCCATTGTTAAAATGCAAGAAAATTCATTTTTCCAGGTGCAAAAAGGAAAAAAAAATTGAAAATTCACAATGCAATTTAGATTCTAGGAAAAATTGCAATTTACAATTTCAAGTATTTTTTGAGAAAAAAAAAGATTTTAATTTTAATTTTTAACTTAGCATGAGCATAAATGATAATATAGAGTCTGTAGCATGCTGCATACCTTGGTCCTTGAAGGAAAATTCGAGGCAGCAGGCTTGAACAGTTGAACTCCCGTCCAAGTTTCCAAGTTTCCACGGTCCAAACTTCAAACTTTTAACTGAGCAATAAGCAAACTCCAGTCTCCTCCACTCGCTGGTAATAAATAAGCACTGAATAGTCAGAGGCTCTGAGCAACAAAGAAACAGTCAGAGGCTTAGCTTGAGCACTCAACAAAGTCCTGTCTCCACACTAGCTAGCGATTGCAAACTCCAAACTCTTGACTCTATCTCTTTTATCGGCGGCTGCAAACTCCAAACGTCAAACTCCTGAATCTATCTCTTTCATCGGTGGCTGCAAAACACAAGACAAATAGTCCACGTTTTATTCGTTGAGTGAAATGGGAGGGAGGGTGGGTTTGTTTTATAGCGTTAGAATTCATTTAGTGTTAGGTGTTAGTTAGGTTTTAATTTATCTTATTAAAAAATTCAAAATTCAACCATTTTTTAGTCACGTGGAAGTTGGTCCTGCTTTCTCAGCTGATCGATCGACTAGTTACAGGCCCGGCCGACTATGACTGGTTTGGCAATGAACTGACTGGTTTAGGGTATGGGTCGGTCTGTTCATTGTCGAACCAGCCTTCGGTCCGGTTTAAGGCCTGGTGCGAGCCGTTGAGGCCATTTGCCGATCTGGCCGGCTGGTTCCAGTTCTGGATTGACTGGGTTAAAAAACACAGATGCAAGGTTCTTGGGACCACTTAAAAAGTTAAAACACATTAGAAAAGGGCAAAATAATAAAAATAAAAAACCAAAACCCTATCCCTTGCTGTTTAATGAACTTGATTGATTTGGAATTTTTGAGCTTGTGAATTTTTGAGTGTGTTCATCTTCATTCGACGTCATCCTTCTCGCAGGTTTAGAGTACTTCTTGGACTGATTTGGAGCTATTGATTTGCTGATTCAAAGATCAGATTTGGAGTCTTAATTTGAAGTGCTTGTGAAGGTATTAAAAGTTTAAAACTATTCCTATTGCCCTAATTTTCTTTACAATAACTTTGTTGTTTTTTCCTAGAAATTAAGATATCCCAGGGTTTTATTTGCAGATTTGTTTTTGTTGATAAAAATGTTAACATAGATTCTAAAGAGAAGAAGGATCCAACATAAGAGCATGGCCAATTGGTTGGGGGTGAAATGGTATGCAACCATTGTTGGAAGGAAATTAGTTGGGGGGGGGTATTGACAAGTTGAAGCAACACTTAGCACATGCGGGACGAAATATAAAACCTCGCAAAGAAGCCTCTAATGAACTAAGAGACTAGATGAAAGGTTATCTTATTGCTTTCCAAGTAGACACAACTAGGAGGATGAGGAATCTTTTGTTAGGATATTTACTATTTAGACACTTGGATTTATTTAAGATTAATTTGGTCTAATGTGTATTTAGGTAAAGTGTGCATTAGTATGCATTTGTACTTATGTAATTGAATGGTCACTATATGTTCTAGACATAGAGTGATCCGATTGTTCATTTTCACCTCGATCTTAATGGCTATTGATCCATGGCTTAACACCCAATTGGTCCATGATCTCTATTTGAAGAGCATGGAGGTTCATTTTCTTGATGATCAAATGCGACAACTCATATTCCTTTTGCATTAATATATTGCCTCAAGCAGATATTTGGTTGGGGTTGTGGACTATTTCCCTCTTTGAGGGTTTTAACCACGTAATACATCAGTGTGTTGATTTGTGATTTGTTTGTGTGAGCAATTGCTTAAGGTGTTCACCTTGTGTGGAAATGCCTCGTTTTTGTCGAACATGGTATCAGAGTGGTTATGAAGACCCACTCTGTTGTTGATCGAGAATCTTGATTCACTACGGCTGCATGCATTAAAATATTTTTGGATTTTGCTATCTTGTACAATTCTAGGTTGAGAGAGGCATTCCATTGTGTCCAGAGCACTTCTTTCGGTTGGAAATGCTTTTCATTTCACTCGAAAAGGTTTTTGTTTGCCCAAGTTATGACCATTTTACCATATCTCGATTCTTGATGTATATTGTTTACATTTATGGATTTTAAAAAAATCTCTCATATTGTTTCATATTTTAGCCTGGTTTTTTGTTTGACTCCTAGTTTGTTACCTTTTTGGTCTATGTATGCTCTTTACCATGCGATTTGCGCGAATTCAAGATATCATAAATAAAGTGAAAAGGGTTTTCTTGACTACATATGCTCTTTGTTGCGTGCCTTGTGCAAACTTACTAAACCAAAAACAATGAGAAAACTAAAACAACCAAAAAATGGTGACTGATCTTCCTCTCGTTTCTTGTAGAGATGGTGTTTGTCCTAGGTGTGTTCTCAACAAACATCATTCGAACAACTTTGACAAATGTTCCAACTTCCTCTTGGCATGCTTTGTCCCCCTTGCAATTCATAGTGATTTGCGTGGTCTTCTTTCTCTAGCTTCAAGTACTTATTAACTTTCATTGGTGACTTCTCTAGATGCACTTGGGTTTACTTTTTAAAACTTAAGAGTGAAGTTTTTGAGATGTTTTTTGCCTACAAGGTCCTTGTAGAAAAACAATCTGGACATCAAATACACAAGTTAAGAACATATAATGGAGGCAAATTTGTAAACAAAATTTTTACAAGTTATTGCATTGCACAAGGCGTTCAAATGTGACATACTGTTCCATACACACCACAACAAAATGGTGTTGCTTAGAGAAAGAATCGCACATTAAAGAAAATGGCAAATTGTATGCTAAGTCACCTGGTTCGAGTTCATGTTTGATTTCAGAGACCTTGAAATTCGACAAAAGTTCAGCAATGGAAAATTTTGCGATAAAATTCAACATAAAAATTGACATTAAGTTCGAATGATTATAAAATTTGGAAATTAAAAAATATCTAAGCTATTAAGCATCCCAACAAGAAAACTTATATTCTTACCCAATCACATAACATCCTTTCATCTTTGAATGTAAATATTAACATAGATTATTAAACTAAGTTGTACTCAACTAACAAAAAAATCATATCATATAAATAATATTAAGAAACTTAAATTTTTTTTTCTTAAATTTTAAAATAAACAAATTAATATAAAATCAATTTAGACAAAATAAAAAATTATTTATTTAGACTTAAAATCCTTTATGTAAGAAATTTATTATGCAATTGTATGCATCCCTTTTTTGGGTTCCATCGAATATCCTGAACACCACCAACACGACTGTGCATAAATGATGCCCTGCCTCTTAGGGCCTCAACAACTGCAGACTCGAGACTTGGCCACATGTGCTCTTGCGACTCACAAAACGAAGGCTCTACGCCACTTCACTTACAGAATGACAACGACGACCTTCACACTCCAATATTCACTCATGGAATGATTCACGACGGAGGCTTACTCGCAGACCCATGGAGGTAGTTTTGGTTGTCAAATAGGGTTTACATGCGGGCCATATGGGTTTATTCGCCTTTACATTCGTCGAATTTCAACGAACTAGTTAGCTAGGCACAAAAGTTGACGATTTTTCAAATTTCATGGCGAAAAATTGCTGAATCCGGTGACTTAGATTGTATTATCCAATCTAAGGGATTAGGTCCTCCTTTTTTGGCGAAGTCATTAAATGTGCCAATTACATGGTCAATCACATCCCCACAAAGGCTTTAAAAGATATAACACCAAAAGGAGCATGGAGTATATTTAAACTTGATGTAAGCCACTTTTGTGTGTTTGCTAGTGAAGCATGGGCTCACATTGCCAATGAAAAATGTAAATCATAACAACCTAAAAGTGAGAAGTCTGTGTTTGTTGAATATTCTGAAGATGTTGAAACTTACGAACTGAAATTGCTACCCTGTACGGAAGGGACGTAGCCAAGGAAACTCGCCGGCTAGAATTGATAAGAATAAAGATTTAATGCAGAGCTGTAGATCTGGATTTCTTAAAAAGATGTAGAGACGGTAACATTCTTCCAAAATTCGCCATTATTAATCACCGAAGAAGAAATTGTAGGAATAATCGAGCATTCGATCGCCTGGGCTTTTCCATCGTTCTCGGAGAGATTAGAAGGACTCGCTCTGTACTTGACAGCTTATCCGACAAAACTCTTAAACTTCACTTCATAATTTCTCACATTCTCAGAACTGACCTGTGGGTTATCGTTGACACCTGCGCAACTCTCAAAGCTGAGAAGGAAGGCTATGCCTCTAGGAAAAGACAGAATGACAAGTTTGAAAAACCTGTCAAAGAAGCACGTGGACGGAGTGAAGAGGCATGCGGACGAAGTGTAGAGAAATCTGCCAACAAGCAGGTTGTTAATCTTTCTAACCATGAGCTTAGTAAAGATGAATTCGCCGTGTTGAAGAAAGGACTCGGATTTGCCATCACCCCCAAGAAGATTCCTGTGGATAACCTTATCTGCAACATTGAAGATGCCATCCAATCCTTGTCTGAAGACGCGAAGGAGGAGGTGAGGCAGGACTGTGCGGTTATTTTGAGTAGAGCCAAACTGTCGAAAGACAACCATTCAAAAGGAGAAAGAGAAGCCCTAAAAAACATTAGAAACAATGACGACGTCGTGGTCCTTAAGGCTGACAAAGGAGGAGCCACGGTTCTTCTTAACAGCAAAGATTACGTTTCTAAAATGCTTGACCACCTAGGCTCGAGTGGTAGTTATAAGAAACTCAACAATAATCCAATTTCGAAAATCATCAGAGAAGTCAAGAAGGTAATTAAAGGATCCAGTCTTGACGATAGAACTAAGAATCTCCTCATGCTTGTAGGAGAAATCACCGCGAGAATTTATCGTTTACCCAAAATTCCTAAAGAAGGTGTTCCCTTCAGACAAATCGTTAATACAATTGGTTCCCCAATTTATGAGATTGCAAAATTCTTAGCAAAATGTTTGGGTCCCCTAGTTGGACACACCGAGTCCTTCATTAAAGATTCTAGAGATTTTGTTGAACTAATTTCGGAGGAGAGGATTAATCCCAATGACATCATGATTAGCTTTGATGTTGTTAGTTTATTCACCAAGATCCCATTGAATTAAGCTATTGAAGTCATTCATGAAGTCACTGACCCCGAGACATCAAAATTTGCAGAAGTTTGTCTCCGCTCCACGTTCTTCAGCTTCCAAGACGAATTCTACGAACAAACCAGTGGTATAGCAATGGGGTCTCCCCTTTCACCTATTGTCACCAATCTTTTCATGGAGAAATTTGAAAACAAGACCCTTGAAGCCTATCCCTTGAAACCAAAAATGTGGAAAAGATACGTGGATGACACTAATGCCATTTGGCCCCATGGAGAACAAGAACTTAATAGATTCTTGGAGCATCTCAACTGCCAATCAGATGACATAAAATTTACCATGGAAGTGGAAGAGAATGAGAGCATTCCCTTCCTTGACGTCTTGATCTACAGAAAACTTGATGGTTCTTTGGGACATAAGGTCTTTAGAAAGAAAACCCACACCGACAGTTATCTCGATGCGAATTCTCATCATCCTCCTACTCAGAAGCTAGGGATTATCAACACTCTAGCAACAAGGGCGGTTAGAATTTGTGATGACGAACATCTTAAAGAAGAGCAGGATAACCTAGCTAAAATATTTAGAAGCATTGGTTACAAAGAGATTGATGTCAAGAAAGCTATTAGGAAACCCTTAAGTAACCTCAAAAATCCCTAGCAACGCAATCATGACAAAAAGAGGGCCTATCTCCCTTACATTCAAGGCGTCATCGATAGGGTTGCCAAAATCCTAAGAAGGAAAGAGATCCTTACCGCATTCAAACCCCTAGAAACCATAAGGCAGAAAATGAGGGCTGTCAAAGACAAGATTAACGAACATCAACAGAAAGGGGTCTATAAGGTTACATGTTCATGTGGCCTTAACTGCATTGGTGAAACTAGTTGGTCTCTCAAGGTTAGAATTAAAGAGCATGGGGCCGACATCCGCAACCAATGTACCCGCACCTCAGCGTTGGTAGAACACTCTGAAAAATCAAAGCACCATATCTGCCTTGAGGAAACTTCGATTCTTGCTAGAGAAAACCATTATTACAAAAGATGGTTCAGAGAAGCGCTAGAAATAATCAAACACCCTAAGAACCTGAATAGAGATGGTGGATTTGAAGTGAGTAAGAACTGGGTCCCCTTAATCAAGCATCAAAATAAAAATTTAAACATAATTAAGATTTAGGTTCAAAACGAAAACTAATCATAACTAATCGAAATAATTATAATCAATAACCTTAAAAATTAAAAATAAAAATAAATTTACCAATTAAATCCATTAACGTAAAAGTAATTCTAAACAAATTGTTAGAATAAAAATAATTTAAAAAAATATATATAATCTTTAAAATACATTAAGCAACATAATTTAAAATTTAAAATTTTTTATTAAATTTTATTAATTAAAAAAAAAACATAACTAAAAATAAAAAACATAATTAAAAAAAAAAAAAACATAATTAAAAATTAAATCTTTTTTAATAAATATTTTCAAAATTTTTAATAATTTAAAAAAAAGTTTTAATAAATATTTTTAAAATTAAAAAATAATACACTTATTAACAAGTTTTAACACACATTTTAAAAATTTTTCTAACATATTATTTCAACTTAGTCGGCTTAAACCTACAACAAAGTCGGCTAAAACATAATTTAAAAAAAACCTAATAATCAAAACCTATTTAATACTCCAAAACTGTAGCTCATCTTTTTGACTTTTTGTCTTGATGATGGTTCCTGATTCGGAATCGAAACGTCCACATTCATAAATGGCTACTGCGGATTCTCTGGAACACTTTTCCATTAACTTTCATAGTTTTAGCAAGCCTTTTCAATTTTGGCAACTTTCAGAGACTCATGATCTAGAGACATTGGTAGAAGCTTTTGGCAATTTAGATTGGGATGCAACCATGAATGAAGTATATTGTTCCTTAATGGCGAACAATACTTGGGATCTTGTACTCTTTCGAAAGGATGAAAACTTGTCAAATGTAAATGGGTGTATTGAACTAAGCATGCATTAGATGGAAGCATTGAAAGACTTAAGACAAGTTTGGTTACCAAAGTATTTTCCTAAGTTGAAGGAATTGAATACAACGAAACCTTTTCCCCTGTTGCCGAGATAAACTCCATCTGCCTTGTTATTGCCCTTGCCACTTCACATAGATGGGGGGGTCCATCAAATGGATGTCAAATCCACCTTCTTGCATGGGGATTTGCAAGAAGAAATTTATGTGGAACAACCTCTTGGCTATGTTTATAATCATTCCAACCTTGTTTGTCCCCTTAAGAAATCTCTCTATGGTCTTGAGCAAGCTCCTCGGGCTTGGTATGCCAAAATGGATAGCTTTGTTCTTGACATCGGTTTTTTTAGATGTCATTCTGACCCCAATGTCTATACCACAAAATTAGGAAACCATCTCATAATCGTTTCTCTTTATGTTGATGACCTTATTCTTACTGGTAGTGACCCTAACTTTTAACCCATGTGAAATCTAGGTTTGAAAAGAAATTTGAATTGTCCGACTTAGGAAATTTGCATTATTTTCTTGGTCTCTAAGCCTTGCAAGCTCAATAAAGATTTTTTCTTTCTTAGTCTAAGTATTCTTGTGACCTTCTTCGTCGCTTTCACATGCAAGATTGTAAACTAGCCCCTTCTCCCTTCTAGTCTAGATTCAAACTTTCCCCCACCTGCACTACCCCCAAAGTAGATGCCACCTTGTACCATTAGTTAGTTCATAGGATTTTGTACTTGACTCATACTCATCTTGATATTTCCTTTTTCTGTGGGTCTTGTTGCTCAGTATATGTAAAAACCCCATGACAGCCATTAAAAATTTAGCAACAAGTATACTTCAGTATATATGGGGTACAGTTCAGTTTGGGATACATTATAGTTTAGGGGGGGACCTTTTTGTTGGTTGACTTCACTGATTCCAATTGGGCCGATGGCCTTGATGATTGGAAATCTATTGCAAGTTATGTTTTTAGTCTTGGCTTTGGACTTGTCACTTGGGATTGTAAGAAACAACAAGCTCTTGCTCTTTCTTCAATAGAAGCAGAGTATAGAGCCACAATTAATGCAAGTTAAGAAGCCCTTTGTCTTCGATAGATCCTTTCAGAGTTTTGATTTTGGCAATAACATCCGACTACCCTTGTGTGCCAGTTAGAGTGCCATCAAGCTCGCCAAAGATCTAGTTCAACATCAACGCAACAGACACATTGAGCTATAGATGCACACCATTAGAAAGCTTATTCAGGATCACGTCCTCGAAGTGCTCTTTTGCCTTATAGATGAAGTTGCATACATCTTCACAAAGTCTCTTACATAAGTGAAGTTTTCTACTTAGATCTATGTTAGGACTTTAGGAACTTGTCATTAAGGGGAAATAAGCTCTAATTCTCCTATTGTGTCACCTTTGTAAATCCTTCAATCCTATCCCAAGTTGTTCTTAAGGGGTGATTAGGATATTTAGACACTAAGGAGTTAGTTAAGATCAACTTAGTCTATTGTATGTTTAGGTAAAGTGTGTTTCATTAGTATGCATTAGTATTCATTTGTACTTATGTAATATAACAATTGTTATATGTTCTAAATATAGAGTGATTTGACGGTTCATCTTCACATTGATCTTAATGGTTATTGATTGGTGGCTTAACACCTAATTGGTCCCTGATCTCTATTTAAAGAGCATGGAAAGTCATTTGCGTGATGATCGATTGCGAGAAACTCATATGTAAATACATTTTCTCTTTGCATTAATATATTGTCTCAAGTAGCTTTTTGGCTAGGGCCATAGACTATTTCCTTTTTTGAGGGTTTTAACCATGTAAAACATCGATGTGTTGATCTATGATTTGTTTGTGTGAATGGTTGCTTAAGGTGTTAGACTTGTGTGGAAATATCTTGTTTTAATCGAACAATTTCAGATGATTCTTTT
Source organism: Pseudotsuga menziesii (assembly GCA_001517045.1). NCBI lineage: Eukaryota > Viridiplantae > Streptophyta > Pinopsida > Pinales > Pinaceae > Pseudotsuga > Pseudotsuga menziesii. Next base: position 323,389 of record LPNX010835888.1, read on the forward strand.
ATCTAATAGGTTGTAGAGTCTAGTTTTTACTAGCTAAAACTTTATACTATGCTTATTTTTTATTTCTAGTGGCCATTTAGAGCCTTTTTCTTTATGCATGTTAGTTTAGATATGGATTTCACTTTGTGCTATTTTGATTATATGCACCCATGCTATACACATGAGAAAAATTGCATATTTTGTCTAACGGTTTGGATTCACATGGATATATATAGATATGTTTTTATCAAAATTTGAGTATTTTATATATTGTTTGGTTTACTAGTTTTTGGGGTTGACTAGTTTGGTCACTGGTCAGTTTCTGATAACAGTGCTGCAAATACGTGTCAAATGAGCCTAAATGGAACCTCACGGTGAAACATGCCTCTAAAGGAGCCTCCATGAAACACACTATACCCTCGAGACCTTTGTTCTTGCTGTGAACGATAAAAAGTGATCGAGCAAGGTGGAACAGGGCACATGACCTCGAAGGCTTTCCCCGCAACATATAAATGCCATTGAACTCCAAGGATCTTCTACTATACTTGGTAAGAGAAGAAAACCAATGAAAATGTAAATATGACATGCATTTTCGGGCAGTAGAAACTATGACCAGTGTCCTCTTCTTCCTGCTCATGCCTATTTCTCACCAACACCATGAGAATAAAAACTGGGAGCATACACCATACAAAGAATGACATTTTCACCTGCAATAAAATGCGGGGAGAAGAAGGAACTTGAAAGAGTAGGAGAAGAAAGAAACCCACAAGCAAACGGCACTAATTAATACACGAACTACAAAGAATGGGCTTTGAGCTCACCTCTTCGAGTTCAGGTCTCTAACTATTAGCAGCAATACAGTGTGACTATGGTATCCTTCAACCTCTCCTCTAGGCTGTCGCAAGCTTGGCTTCTTCAAAACCCAACAAGAAGATGAACCTACACACTCCAAAGAATCAGTCCAAAGTCAAACACAGATAGATGAATGATGGGATATGTTGAGGGAGAAGGCTTTTACTTTCTCCCTTGTGTTCAGGTCTCTAACTATTAGCAGCAATACAATGTGAGTCTGTGACTATGGTGTCCTTCAACCTCTCCTGCAGGCTGTCACAAGCTTGGCTTCTTCAAAACCCAACAAGAAGATGAACCTACACACTCCAAAGAATCAGTCCAAAGTCAAACACAGATAGATGAATGATGGGATATGTTGAGGGAGAAGGCTTCTACTTTCTCCCTTGTGTTTATCCTAAATCCTGTAGCCACTTGTGTAATAAAAAATAAAAACAGTTCGTGGCTTTGCTTAGTGAAGTCAGGGAGCGTGGAGTAAAGTGGGGCGAGAGTGCAGGGGGAGTAGGACTAGAGTGGGGGTGGAGCAGTTAGAGTGTGCTGGAGAGTGTAGGAGAATGGTGGTTTGGACAGAGGCAGTGAGCACCTTGAGTGCCTCGGGACTGCAGTGCTAAAGGTGGTGGGGGACATTAAGGGATTGTGCTCACAAGGTGCTCTCTAAGCGGATTTGCAGTGGGAGCACCCTCGAAGAGGACACTTTCAGTATACCTGGTTATGAACTATATGCTAATATGACCTGGAGTCCTGCTGACCATTGTTAGTAAATTGAGGATTGGATCACATTTCTAGATTTCCAAATAAATTAAAATAAATCATTTCATTATTTTCTCAAACCTTTGCCAGAAAACGTTTTAAGCTAAGTGCATGTAATGCATTCCCCTCTCCTTCCCTATTTTTGAGGGGAAATGCTTTGAAAACTGGAAATAGAAGGGAAGCTCTGCAATGCTTATAGAGTGGAAAACATTGGGCATAAAATAGTTGAAACGAACAAAGTTTAATCCCTGAATATGAACATAATTAATTTACTGAGTATCCAATATAAGAAGGATAACAGGTTAAAATCGATAAAGGGAAAATATATATTAATTGAGTAATGAATAGATAAATGATTGGAACGCCATGGGATGGTATACTTATATACACATTCATTGGTCACCATTGATGATAGGTCATGTCCTTTCATTAGAATGTGACACTTCATTGTTTATTTATTTATTAATTGATGTGTATTTACAATTTTATATATATTTGTAGTTTATGTGTAAGTTGCCAGGAAACTTGGGTACGGGGACGGGGACGGGGACGGGGACAGATATGAGTATGGTGACGCCACCTTTTGAAACAGGGTACTTGGGTATGTTGAGGCTACTGTGTGTGTGTGTGTATTATAAAAATAAAACATGTCACAGTCACATGCATATTTCAGATTTCTTATAAATTATGAATTACGATTCATAATTCAATGATTCATTGAACAATGAACATTCCCGCTGAAAATTTGAAACCTAAAATTTGGTAAATCATAGTAGATATCAAGTGGAAGACTGGAAGTTATATAATTAATAATTATTATATGTCCATGACTCCATGAGTCCATTGTCATACTATCAAAATTTGCCTAAAGGCATTTCCAGACATGAAATAGAAAGTTCAAAACAATAAACAATAAGCAAGCCATGTCATCAGCATCCTCAGGACCAATGTCATCAACATCACTAAGGTCCTCTGTCAGCAAGCTCTCTAGATAGGCATCACTCTTAAGTTGAGGCTCCTGCTCATCAATAGTAACTAGAGGTAGTGTTTTAACTTTTTTTATTAAATTATTTCATTAAACAGGTGGTATTTCTCCCTCAACATCAGCAGATTTTACTTCTGCTGAGTCGATCGTACCCCTGGAGTACCCAAACATGGGGTATGCCATACCATTTAGCATGTAAGTACCTCTTTTTTTTATAACAGTGTCTTGGGTACGTGGAGCCAGTAAGGAGTACGGCAGGGGACGTACCTTATAAGTACCCAAGTACCTGGTACGGATACTGGTACAGGCATGTGTACCTTACCCCCTGGTACGGGTACCCATGCTACATAGATTTATGTCCATTGCAACAGCTTGATCCCACGTGGCTGACATAAGTTGTTAATGCAGATAAAATGGTCCCCGCAGAAGAAAAAACAGTAAAAAAGTAAGAACAGAAGGCACACAAATTTGTACATAAGCCCTTTAAATCTTATTCCCTTTCTGTTTTTTCTCACCAAGGAGCAGCAACAAGAGTTATTTTTTCATGATCGCCAATGTAATGCAATCTGTAAAAGGCTATTAGTCTACTATCTCTCTCTCTCTCTCTGCATTGTGTATGATGATTTATTGTTTGTGTTTGTTATAGCTGATTTGTTAAAAGTCAATATCTCTCATGTACACATTTTCTATTGTTGTTTCTTCTTTTCCTTAAGTTTGGGGAGGTTTGTTTCTGAAACCATTTCTATTTCAGAAAATTTCACCGTTTCCCTGTTTCTGGCAAGATAGGTCTTGAGCATTTATTTGTTGGGTGATCTTGACAAGTACTTACAAGATTTTAAAAACGTCCTTCCATTATGTAGTTTTAATATTGCATGATACCAATCAATGCACATTGGCTATATGAAGCAGACACATTTAGTTTGTAATGTTTGAGCTTGCACAGTCGACAATTGAATTATTCTGCTCACACAACCACCTTGGAGCCTGTGAAGGCAATGGTTTTATAAGCACTCAAGTTATGAATCTAACCTGAAAATATAGTCTTTACCATTTTTATTCGAGTTCTAAAAATATCTGTCATGATTGTTTGCACCAGATATCTAGCCATTCTTAGGGATGCTATACAATGGTTGCATACAAAAATAGATACTTGGTGTTCGAGATATTTCTAGACCCCAACAGAGAAAGTGGAAATGAGGATGAGGTGGCCCTCAATCGACTCAGTATCACAAAAGCCATCAAGGATAGTTTACTAGTCAATTTTGGAGAACATGGACTAGGTTCTTGTGTTGGTTATCTTGACGGTAATCTGAAAGACTTTTTTAACTGAGAAATATTCTTTCTGTATTTTTTTCAAAAATATTTTTTCTTCAGGGTGTCATTGATGCCATTATATTATGTTTTTAACAAGTAATGGACTTGCAATTGAAATTTAGGGTGTATGTTAATTTGCAGTTGTATGGCTTTGCACAAGTGATTTGTCCTTCTACTGATGAAATTTACTTCATATGAGAAAGAAACCAGTCTATACTGTACAGTTATCTTTTATCATGCTAAAACAAATGCAGGGTTAAACGCTATCTTTGTTTTGCATTTTGGTTACAGTGAAGTATTCCAACCCTATTACGAAATTGTGTATTGTGAGATGTTTGCGGAAGGACTACCAAAAAATTTGGTGTGCTATCACTCTCATTACAAGTATCGAGGAATGCTCTGCTTTCTTTAATTTGCTGGACTTGAGTGGTATGTATATTTCTTTTACCCTGCCATGAGTTTAATTTTAGGAATAAATTGTCTGAATCCTTGGTATTGATTAACGACAAAAATTAACTGGAAACTACCGGCTGTTTAGCTTAATGGAAAATGTACGCTAGAAATGTTAAATTATAACTTGAAATAGAATATATTGAGTGTTATATGTGAGTCACTGAATATGATTAATATTGTAATACAATGATAGGTTAGGGTTTAGTTGGCTTAACCACCTTAACCAATGGCTTAACCACCTTAAGCAACCTAGGGGTGCTCTATATTGATGTATTGAGAGAAGCCCAAAAATCTAGATCAAATAATTAGAGCCAAGAAAATTTGAATAAAAATGCAACATGTGAAGCAAATGAACAAACAGAGCAGAAAAAACTTGTGTATGCACAACATATTTAAAGGGAGCATACATTTCCTGAGCGTGAATAGGGGACATTAAAACCATAAGAAATTCACTTCTCCTTTTGAGGAGGTCTGAGGCATGGGCAAATTTTGTGGATAGGCTAGAGAAATGCTAGTGTTGTAGACATGCAACACTAACAACGAACAGGAGAAATCACACAGTAGCCAGAGAAGAAATAAGCTTGCAGAAAATTGTGTGAGTAAATGCACAATACAAAGAAAAACTAGTCCCATAGACATAAAAGAAACCAGATCCAGTAGAGTAGATGTAATTTCCAAAAAAATTCCAGTTTGAACAACTGATGAAATTATTTGCAGAAGGTTTGAGTTTGGAAGTGCAATGAGTAGTAGGGGGTGGGGCAGAACACAGAGATTTAGGTGGATCTACAATAGTTGTGGTAGAACTTTGGAGGGCAGAGCAACCCAGAATTGCATAGAAATTGTAGCCTAGTAGAGGTAGGGACAAATTGGAAGCAATACCAAGATAGATGATTTCATTTGAAGTTTGAAATTCAAATTGTTTTATTTGGTCACAAGGTGGATGCGTTTTTGAATTTATTTGGTTGAAAAACTTATTTATTAAGTAAAGTTCGACTAATGGAGGTTACTTTCTTTATGGAATTGACCATTCCAAGATTTAGATAATAGGTAAAAATGATTAAAAAAGACAACAACTTGAAATAAAAAAACCAAACCTCTGGAAAAGACAAAACAAGATGGTAAGAGGAACCCAAACAAATGAAATTAGACCCTCATAAAAGTAGGAAGATTAAAAACTTATATATGATGGTTAGAAGTCCCAAACAGGGGTATGGTAGACATGGCTGGTGGATATTTATAGTATACACAGTTAGTAGTCTCAAAATAGAGGGACTGAGAGTATATTGGTGATTGTGTAATTGACAACAAAATAATATTTTGCTAGAGGTTGGCAAGGAGAAGTTGCTAGGGTAACCATAAGATAATATAGGATAACATATTTTTATTACTGTCCAACAAGATGACCACAAATAGGACAAATGGACTGTTAAGTACAATAGTGCAGAATACAAAGTGGGAGCACAAAGGCTGCTCCTATAAGATAAAATCAGATCTAAACTATGCTATACTAGATAAGATTTTGTAGTCTAGTATAATGAAATGGGAGAGCAGATTGGTGACACAGAAACACTCAAGTGGTGCTAAGAACCCAAAAATAGCTACTCCAGTAAGAGGGGAGGGGATGATGTCTCACCAGAGGGGTGTTGATTAACCACCTCTGGTACTCCCACTCCTAACATCTGAGGCCAAAGAGAAGACAAATGGTAGATGGTTGATCGGAGGATCTGGAAGATCTGGTCTGAGAGGTGTCTTTCTGTTTGGATAGGGTAGGCTTGTGTTGAGATCTAGAGGTAACCCCATATTTGCCTATGGTGTGTGAATTGTCCCAGGATCTAAGATGACACCCCATACAGGCCTCATTGGTTGAGCTTGGTTGGTCTCTCTGGACCTCATCGATCTAATGTTTGATGAAGTGCTATTGTTTGCATGCCTCTTGGTGCTTTTGTTTGATGTGAGTATTGGAAAGAATGAAGTGATCAGCCTAGAGGCGTTTGGTCTAGGTGGGGGTGGCCAGATTTAATAATCTAAGGTCAAGGTCCGGGGGTCTCTTGCATGTATAGGGTTAGGCATCTTTGATTCAGGAATTGAAAGAAGATGGGGAGAGAGTTTTGAGACTCCCTAAAAAAGTAGTGAAATCACCCTCTAATCTCATAATATATGGGACACTTGAAGATAAAGTGCTCCTCCATCTCATTCTTCTGAAGATGGTATATCTAGCAGATCTTATTATTCCATGCTATATGATGATTTGTCTCAACTTGAAGCGCTGAGAGACCACCCAAAAGTGCCCTAGTGAAATATTGAGAGGACGCATCCAGTGTCCAAGTGTATAAGGGGGCTGAACAACAAGGTTGTCCTCTAGCCTCATGTAGTGTTTTGCATAAAAGGCCTTCTTGTAGTTTAAACCCCTCGAAGGATCTACCCAAGTAACCTAAATGTATTGTTTAAATTTTTGTTGACAAGGAGAAATTGTTAGGGCAACCATAGCACTATGAACTTTTGTTGGTAAGGAGACGTTGCCAAGGCAGCCATAGAGCTAGAATATTTACTAGCAAGGTAAAGTTGCTAGTGTGGCCATAGGCCTGGGCGATTGGAATTGAGAGTACACTCCAGGAGGTAGCCACTGTGCTAGATTGTTTACCAGATTGTGTTTTCTAGGTGAGAGGCATTACGCTAGAGGTGTCATGATTGTGTAATGAACAAGCAAAAGTGGTTGGTTCTACCTTTTATATGAGGGTGATGGGAATCTAAGGTTTAGAGTAGTGGTTGAAGACAAAGCATGTACCTAGGTCATAAGTGTTTTTTCTAGCAAACCAAAGGACACTATGGTTGGCTACTTAGGTGACGTGGTGGATGGGAGCTGATCAATATGCAATCTTTAGGCTTGTGTTAGAGGGGTGTGTTAGACAATACCACACAAATATAATCTATTGAGTGTTATATATAAGTTGCTTAATATGTTTAGTGCAGTCCCATTGATGTTCTAATATCATGATAGACTAGGGTTAGGTGGCTTAATCACTTCAACCAATCTAGGGGTGCTATATATTGTTGTATTGTGTGATTGCTAGATGAGAAGGTGGTATATGTAATTGTAGGGGGCCCACCTTGGATTCCTAGGTATGCACTTGCTGCAGCACATTATGAATATATATGACATTTATTGTTCTCTTTTTATTATTTTTGTTATTTTATATTACGAAAACCGATAAACAAGAAACCCTAGACAGGGTTATGTCACCGAACGCATGAGAGCTCAATATCACACAACACAATGAACGATGATATTATTATGAGGTGGTATAATCATTACAATGAGGGCACTTGCTTTTATAAAGAATTTGACTGATCAAAACCCTAACCCTAATATGACTATAACACTAAGATGCCTAAAACCCTCGCTTTCAACCTAAGTCACTTTAAGTGACTTTATTACTTGTGTAGGCTTGTATCTTAACACCCCCCCCCATAAGGCGTACATTGATGAAAGGTAACAAACTGAAATTCAATACATATAATTAAATGAAACCACATAAACCGAAAGAGAAAGCTAAACATTAGAAAACATTTGTTGGAAGCTTCTTCTCTGAACATAGTTCCTTGACCAGGTTGAGCTCCATCAAGTTGGCATGTAACCTTCAGAAAGGTGTAGTTCTTGAGTACCTGGATTCCACCTCCCTAAATCCCTGAATCTTGACTCTCACGAAGTCAATTACTGGACAACAATCCACATGCATGTTGCAAAACCTCACTAGTAGACTGCAATCCACATGCATTTCTCAACCAAGGAGGGATCTTTCCCTAGATCCATAACTACTGAACTCTCTAGGCAACCATCCATACTGAGCTATTAATTGATCCCTTTCGTGTCTTCAAAGCATTGGCTTCTTTAAAATATATAGAAATCTAGTTTTCTTCAGGAAGACAAACACCACGGGCAATGTTTGGTAGTTCTTCTTTGATAACCCCGACAACACGAGTTGTATGACCCATTTTCGGCCTCAAAATTTCTTTTCTTTGCCATTAACTGAATTATTAGCTCTCGTACCCTAAAAAATCAGTCTATATATAATAGGCTCTTTCTTTGACAACATATAGTCTACAAAATTCTTATTTCCCTTCATATTCATTTATGTAATTCTCAAGAAAGTCCAAGCTTTCTTTGGAAATATTAAAGGCACATAGCAGACTATAAATATGCTCCCTTAGAAGCTGGAATTCAGATTCCTTCAGGGGAAAATGAAATAGTTTTGAAACATTTACAATATTACCTGGGTCTCTATTTCACTCATAGTTTTAACAATCGGTCAGATTGGTTGCAGAATCGACTGATCCTTTAGTATGATAGGGGTTCGGTTCAACTCGGTCACCAAATCAGTTCGGTTAATGGGTTCGGTACCAAACTGGCCGATTTAGACATCGAATCGATCAATTTGGTACCAAATCGGTTTGATCGACCTAGTTATGTAAAAAATCACCCCTTTCTGGGCATTTAACGTGGAGCCTGCAGACTTACAAAACAAGGCGATTTCATTTTTTTGGACCAAAACTGGACCCAATTTTTTTTTCTTGGGGCTCCTGCCCTTGAACTCCCGCAAACCTTCAAGCCGAGGGGCTCCATGAGCCTCTTGGGCCACCCTTATATTCCTCGGCTGGGAATCCAAACATGGTCGAAAAAATAATCATGATACATAACCAACATATTGATTTATTGTTGTGGAAGTTTAGAATTGGAGTCTAGACTTGGAGAGCCGCATGAAGTTGAATTGAGTCGTGAGTCGTGATTGTGTTGAAGATTGAGACAATAGTGGACTGTGGGACTAGGGAGTGGTCCGTGGGGACAATAGTATTGCACAATACACTTTGTGCCATTTTGATCTATTGAGCCTTATATGCTATATAGTATAACTATATACATGGGCAAACTTTGGGTATTTTGTCTTTAATGATTTGGAATCATGGATTAAAATCTTGAAAATGTTGTTTTTCTTTGAAATTTTAGTATTTTATGTATTTTTGAGTCAACCGATTCATTAAATTCAAATCGATCAATTTATGACCGATTCATTACCGATTCCGATTCCGAGTTGACCCTCGACCGATTTTGAATTTTAAAACTATGGTTTCACTACATATTCCGTATGGAAATTGTATCATTTTCAACGATTTATAAAATCTATTAAAAATCTAAAAAAAACCCCTTCACTGGATTTTCCTTCTATCACAGATTGCGGCAATAGCTTGATTCCTATGTGGCATATGCTTCAAATCTAGGAGTTCGATGATTTTTGATGTTTGTAACATTAAAACAGAGGTTGTATTCTCAAATGTGATGGCTTGATGGTGGATAATAGATATTGATTCATGTTTCTTTTCCTGTTTTTTTTTGGATGGTAGCTTCAAAATCGTGATGGACTTGGCTTCAAAAGATGGCGACATAATTTTCCTTTTTGGATGACAACTTCAAAATCGCGATGGAAAGGGTGTCAAAAGATGGCGACATAGGTCTATGGTGGCTCGAAGAAGAAGTCACGGGCTTTGATTTAGACAACAATGACCCATTCTCGAGGTATGTATGGTGGCAGTGGTCGTTTTGAAAAAAACAAAACGACGGTTGACTTTAAATGCAACTCGCGGCTAATGACTGCATAGATTCTATTGGCTCAATTTTAATTGACAGTGAAAAATTATGCGGCTCAACAATTTGGAAGGCGGCTCAGTGCATGGCGGCTTCTTCCCTTCTTTTTTTAATTTTTTAAAAATTTATTCTCGGAGCGGTGTAAAAAAATCTTGCAGTCAATGTGGCAGCTCTGAAAATCAGCTTCTAATTAGATGTGGCTCATACGACAAGTAAAAAAAATTGTTGTTCTATTAGATTTGTTTTGGCAATTTTCTCTTTGCGGCTAGATCGTGGGTATCAAAGAACAATAGGGTGTTTATAATCCTAACCCATTTTTGTTGATTCTCCAGATCATCTATGATGGAAGAGAAGATACTTAATGGAATAGTTGTAGGTGGTCTCCCACTTTGATACCATATTACAAAAATCGATAAACATGAAACCCTAGATAGGGTTACGTCACCGAACCTAAGAGAGATCAATATCACACAACATAATGAACGATGATATTATTACGAGATGGTACAATCCTCATTACAATGAGATACCTGTTGATTTTTCCTAAGCAACAACGAGAGCCATTCTCTTGGAGAATGGAGGCACCTGGTCAGTTACTAGGAAGAGGAACCAGTCTAGCACTGGGGGAACACAACCTAGAGTTGAGTGGCCATTCATTGAATGGGTGCACCTGGTTAGTTACCAGGAAGATGAACCAGTCCAGCACTGGGGGAACTCAGCCTAGAGCTGAGTGGCCATTCTTTGAATGGGGGCACCTGGTCAGTTACCAGGAAGTGGAACCAATCCAACACTGGGGGACTCAACTTAGAGCTGAGTGGCCATTCTTTGAATGTAGGCACATGGTCAGTTACTAGGAGATGAATCAGTCTAGGATTGGGGGACTTAGCCTAGGGCTGGGGGCCATTCTCCGGGAAAATGGAGGCGCTTGGTCAGTTACCAAGTATTTGACATTGAGTCAATTGATGCAGCCTAGGGCTGAGGCACCTGGTCAGTACCAGGACATCACTATAAGCCCTAGACCGGGTCTGGGCATGTGAGGCACTCCTACTCTTGATCTGTGGGCTTTGTGATCTTCTCTAGGGATTAGCTACCCTTGGTTAAGATCCTTAGTACCTGATCTTGGTGTCACAAGGAGTTCAAGATAAAAGCATTAGTAATTCTCCCTATTTATGATGATGTACTTTGAGGGGGCATGAAGGACCCATGTGACCACTTGCATTGACCATAGGACACTTGAAGAAGACTAAGAGGCTAAAGTTAAAAATACATAAAGACTCTTGTACCACTAAGAAGTCAAAGTGAAAATACAAAAAGGTCTTTAGTGCCACTAAAGGTAAAAGTAAAAAAGGTAAAAGATTAAAACCTATTATTATATTCCTATCTATCAGGACCACTTCAAGTGAGTGAAAGGATATAAATAAAGTTCACTTGTCATTCATTTGGACACACTTAAACAAGATCTGAATTGCTCTCATCAAAACATAGATTCGCTGGTGGTGTCTCTAAGCAAGCGTTTAGAGTAATGTTTCATGCCCTAACTTGGAGGCCTAGCTGCTAGGACATCCTTCCACTCCACTCACAGACTAGGGTTCTCCTCCCTACTCCTCTCTACCAGCAGCATAACAAAATTTGGGCAGCCTCCTCTCTCTTCCGGGTAGCCACAAAAAAGTATTCTGGGCAATGAGCAAGAACTCTCGAGCAACCTGTTTATCTCTTGGGCAGCCCATTCTCAGCTCGGGCACCCACACGAAACTCGGGCAACAGTCTTATACTCATTCGGGCAGGTTTTCTCCCTCTTGGTCAGTCACGGTAACATCTCGGGCAGTCTCAAAAGAAACTCGGGCAATTTGTTTCTTCTCTCGAGGTGACTTCTCGTCTTCTCTGACAGACTCAAAAATTCTGGCCAGCTCTTAGACAGGCTGTTTCCTACCTCGGGCAACCTGGTGTCATTCACAGGGTTACAGGGCATGGTTTCAGGCAACTGGGAAGACATCCGAGCAGCCAAAGAAAAGCCCTAATCTGTTCTCGGGCAGCGAAAGAATTCTGGATAGCTTCAGTCGTTCTCAGGCATCCCTTTACTGTTCGAACAACAACAGTTTGGGAAGCAACATTTGGTCCGGGCAACAGAGAGAAATTTTGGGCAGCAAGCCCTAATTTGAAGTTTTTGTAAATTTTGTCTTAATGGCAAATTTTTGGTAAATTGTTCATGCCCGCTAGGGTTTGACGAAGTTTGAAGAACATTTATCTCAGAATTCAGAGATTTCTATTCTTGCTACTACAAATTTGGTCATCTCATTTAAGGGATGAATTACTAATGTTTTTGGGGTTTTTGTTCTTTGAAGGTTTCCCCATGAAAACATCTGGTGTTCATATGTGTTGATGTTTTGTTTACCTACTGCACTTGTCTTATTGTTATCTATCTCACAGTCTGCAAAAATTAAAGAATATATGCAAATGCTAAAATTCAACATGGTATCAGAGCTTTGCATGTGAAGACCCCAGTAAGAGAGAAGATCACTGTTGTCTTCCTAGACCTTGGGACATTTTGCAGGCTTAGATAATTGACTTGTGAAGCTGAGATGGCCGCCAACACTTTTAGACTGGAAGAGAGGCTTGAAGGCTTAACCAACTACAATTCTTGGAAAGCTAGGCTCATGGCCACCCTGGAGGAAAATGACCTTGATGACTTATTCCTCAATGCCATAGAAGAACCAACATCTAATGCGGACATAATTGCTTTCAAGAAAAAGCAAGCAATGGCTAGAAGGATCATCTATGACTCAGTGAAGGAAACCTTGATTCCAACCATCACACCATTGAAGACTGCTAAAGAATGCTTTGATGCCTTGACGAACCTGTATGAAAATAAAACACCTAACCAGAAGAGAGTATTGAAGAAAAAGGCTTCGTACACTGAACATGAACAAGGATGGAGTTGTACCCTTCTTCACAAAGATTGCATAAGTAAGAGACCAACTTACTACTATTGGTATAACTGTGGATGATGATGATCTTGTATAGACTGTGTTCGATGGTCTTCCCAATTCTTGGGAAACCTTTCTGGCAGCTGTAAGTGGACGTGAAAATCAACCAAATTTTGATAGACTTTGGCATGACTATTTGGAAGAAGAAGGAAGAGTTCAAAACAAGGCAACTGGCACTAAGGAAGGAAAACCTTGCTCTTACAACTAAGACAAGGAAGTTCAAGAAGCCCTCTACTCAGAAAAGGAAGGGAAAGAAACCACAAGGTAAACACTCTGATGCTCCAAGTTTAGAATGCTTTAATTGTCATAAGATTGGGTATTTTGCCAAGGATTACAGGCAGCCCAAGAGGAAGTTCAAAAGGAGGTTCCAAGCTTTTGCAGCAGAAGAAGAAGAACCCAAGAAGAAGAAGATTACTAAGGCTACCAAAGAAGATGAACCTAGAAGGGAATATTACCTGATCTCTGCTCTTTCTGGATCTATCATTGACAATGCTAACTTCTGGTTAGTAGATAGTGGTGCCTCCAGACATATGACAGGTCATTGTGCAACACTCACCAACTATAGAAAGAAGAAGTTCACTACTCAAGTTGAACTTTGGGGTGACACCACTTACAAGATTGAAGGAGTTGGCTCAACCTCACTTGAACTTGAATCAGGTATAGTTTTGCATATTGATGATATTTTATATGTTCCTGGTTTGAAGAAAAACCTCCTCTCTGTTGCTGGCTTAGAAGACAAGGGCTACAGGGTCCATGGACAAGAAGGTCCTACTATGGGCAAAGAATGAGAAGCTAAGCTCAGCTGTACTGATTGGGGTTCGAGAGGGAGGTCTTTATAAAGCTTCCGGAAATTCCACCCAAGCTTTGGTTCACCACACAGTTTATCCATGTGAGCTGTGGCATCGGAGGTTTGGGAACCTCCACTATACAGCACTTCCAGGCCTTCAAAAGATGGTTACAGGTATGTAAGAGATTTCTCCTAAACAAGATGGTATTTGCAAGGGTTGTGCTCTAGGTAAGAACACTAAGAAATCCTTCTCTAGAAGCAAGAATAGATCTAAAGGAATATTGGATTTGATTGCCTCTGACATTTGTGGGACCATGTCTTCACCCTCCCTGAGTGGGTGCTTGTATTATGTTTTGTTCATATATGATTATTCTTGGAAGTCCTGGATTTACTTTCTCAAAGTCAAGAGTGAAACTATTGACAAGTTCAAAGAGTTCAAAGCTCTGATTGAAAATTAGACAGGTAGACACATCCGTATCCTAAGGTCAGATAACGGAGGTGAATATGAGTCTAATGAGTTAGACGACTTCTGCCAAGAAGTAGGAATCAAAAGGGAAATGACAGTGCCTTACAACCCTCAACATAATGGGGTTGCATAAAGGAAGAATAGAACGATTTGTGAAGCTGCTAAAGCTATGTTGGCTGACCTTGATCTTCCTTTATCTTTTTGGGATGAAGTTGCATGTACTGCTGTGTACATTCAGAATAGAAGCTCTCATGCCATCTTGGGGGAAAAGACTCCAGAAGAAGTCTTCACCAGCAAGAAACCGACATCGATCACATGAGGATTTTTGGCACTCCTGTGTATATTCATGTACCAAAAGAAAAGAGGGCTAAGCTAGAGCCTTCCGGAAAGAAAGGTATATTTGTTGGTTACAGTGACAGCTCGAAAGCTTACCGCATCTATGTCCTTGGACAGAGGTACATTGAAGTTAGTAGAGATGTGATATTCCATGAGGAAGCTGTGTTTCATCAAACACAAGAGCTTTCAAAGGAAGTTGAAGAACCTCCTTCTGAGATCCCAGATTCAGAAATTCAGAGGGAGGAAGAAGAGTTTGAGGCTTAAATTCCAGATGTACCTGAGGAACCTTGAATTTTTCTAGAAGAACTACTTGAGGTCCCTCCTTCCAAAAGGAGACCTTCCTAGTACCGAGAAACGTTACAAGAAGCTGAGAAGCATAAAGCTCCTCCCGGGACTTTCAGAGAAAGTACTCGGGTCTTATGAGCCAACTCATCAATGCTGAACCTTACACATACAAAGAAGCAACAAGTCAACAGGTATGGATTGATGCTATGATTGAAGTGTATAGTTCAATCTTGAAAAATGATGTGTGGGAAGTTGTTCCCATACCGATAGGAAAGTCAGTGGTAACATCAAGATGGCTTTATAAAATCAAGCATGTTGTTGATGGTAGCATTGAGAAGTACAAGGTTAGATTTGTAGCTCGTGGCTTTACCCAAAAAGAGGGCATAGACTATGATGAGACTTTTGCTCATTTCTCTAGGTATACTATTATCAGAACCATCATATCTCTTGCTGTTGTGTTTGGATGGAAACTCCATCAGATGGATGTAAAAATAGCCTTCCTAAATGGCAAGATTGATGAGGAAGTCTACATTGAACAACTAGACGGATTTGTGACTCATGGGGATAAATCCCATGTGTGTAAATTGAAGAAATCCTTGTATGGGCTTAAACAGGCTCGGAGAGTTTGGTATGCGAGGATTGATGGACACTTTCACAACTTGGGGTTCTCCGAAAGTACTGCTGACTCCAATTTGTACTTTAAGGTTGTTCATAACCATATCTTGATCCTAGTCTTGTATGTAGATGATTTGTTCCTTACTGGAGAGGAACAATTGATAGCTCAATGTAAGAGGGAGCTCACCTCTGAATTTGAAATGAAGGATCTTGGTTTGATGCATTATTTTCTTGGCCTAGAGGTCTGGCAAAAGTTAGGCGAGATCTTCCTAACACAAGGGAAGTATGCAGTGGACATCTTGCAGAGATTTGGAATGCAGGACTCAAGTCCATGAGCATGCCCATGACAACTAACTTGAGGAAGTTGTGAGACTCAACCACCAGTTCACAAGATGTGGACTCTACCCTGTATCGACAACTCATTGGATCTCTGATGTATCTCCTACACACGAGACCAGATATCTGTTACACAGTGAATGCTCTGAGTCCGTTCATGTCCGATCCGAAGCACATACACTGGGTAGCTGCCAAACATGTACTCAGATATGTGCGAGGTACCATCACTTATGGGCTCAGGTATACTTCCAGCAGTGGAGTAATGTTAGCTAGATATGCTGACTCAAATTGGGCTGGCAGTGTAGTAGGCCGGGAAAGTTCTTCAGGTTACTGCTTCAGTATGGGATCTGCAATGATCTCGTGGTCCAGCAGGAAACATGGTTCCATAGCTTAGAGTTCAACTGAAGCGAAGTATATTGCTGCAGGTGATGCTTGCAAGGAAGCAATTTGGCTTAGGAAACTACTATCTGATATGTTCAGTGGAAAGCTTGACTCAACGATTATTCATTGTGATACTCAGAGTTGCATTAAGCTTTTAGAAAATCCGGTGTTTCACGATGGATCGAAATACATTGAAATGAAGTATCATTTTGTCATAGACCTAGTACAGAGAGACACTCGGACGCTGCAGTACATCTGTACAGACGAACAGATTGTAGATATCCTGACCAAGCCTCTGAGAACAACAAAGTTTGTATACTTTCGTGACAAGCTTGGCATGGCAGAGAATACCTCTCTCGCTGAGAGGGGGTGTTGATTTTTCCTAAGCAACATCGAGTGCAATTCTCTTGGAGAATGGAGGCACCTAGTCAGTTACCAGGAATAGGAACCAGTCTAGCATTGGGGGAGCTTAGCGTAGAGCTGAGTGGCCATTCTTTGAATAGAAGCACCTGGTCAGTTACCAAGAAGATGAACCAGTCTAGCACTGGAGGAACTCGGCCTAGAGCTGAGTGGCCATTCTTTGAATGGAGGCACCTGGTAAGTTACCAGGAAGTGGAACCAGTCCAGCACTGGGGGACTCAACTTAGAGCTAAGTGGCCATTCTTTGAATGGAGGCACTTGGTCAGTTACCAAGAAGATGAGCCAGTCTAGGACCAGGGGACTTAGCTTAGGTCTGAGGGCCATTCTCCGGGAGAATGGAGGCGCTTGGTCAGTTACCAAGTATTTGACATTGAGTCAATTGATGTAGCCTAGGGCTGAGGTAACCCGGTCAATTACCAGGACATCACTATAAGCCATTGATCGGGTCTAGGCATGTGAGGCACTCCCACCCTTGATATGTAGGCATTGTGATCTTCTCCAGGGATTAGCTACCTTTGGTTAAGACTCCTATTACCCGATCTTGGTGGCACAAGGAGTTCAAGATAAAAGCATTAGTAAATCTCATTGACCACTTTCATTGACCACAAGACACTTGAAGAAGACTAAGAGGCTAAAGTAAAAAATGCATAAAGACTCTTGTACCACTAAGATTTTAAAGTGAAAATACAAATAGGTCTTTAGTGCCACTAAAGGTAAAAGTTAAAAAAGTACAAGATTAAAACCTATTAATATATTCCTATCTATGAAGACCACTTCAAGTGAGTGAAAGGATATAAATAAAGTTCACTTGTCATTCATTTGGACACACTTCAATAAGATTTGATCTGCACTCATCAAAACGGAGATTCGCTGGTGGTGTCTCTAAGCAAGCGTTTAGAGTAATGTTTCATGCCCTAGTTTGGTGGCCTAGTTGCTAGGGCATCCTTCCACTCCACTCACGGACTAGGGTTCTCCTCCCTACTCCTCTCTACCGGCAACAGAACAAAACTAGGGCTGCCTCCTCTCTCTTCCAGGAAAACCTCTCTTCTCACGGGCAGCCACAGAAAAGTATTCCGGGTAGCAAGCAAGAACTCTCGGGCAACCTATTTATCTTTCGGGCAACCCATTCTTAGCTCGGGCACCCACACGAAACTCGAGCAACAGTCCTATACTCATTCGGGCAGGTTTTCTCCCTCTCGGTCAGTCACGGTAACATCTCGGGCAGCCTCAGAAGAAACTCGGGCAGTCTGTTTCTTCTCTCAGTGTGACTACTCCTCTTCTCTGACAGACTCAAGAATTCCGGGTAGCTCTTGGATAGACTTTTTCCTACCTCGGGAAGCCTAGTTTCATTCACGGGTTTACAGTGCATGGTTTTGGGTAGCTGGGAAGACATCCGAGCAACCACAGAAAAGCCCTAATCTGTTCTCGGGCAGCGAAAGAATTTTGGACAACTTCAGTAGTTCTTAGGCAGCCCTTTACTGTTCGAACAACAACAATTTGGTTTGGGCAACAAAGAGAAATTCTGAGCAACAAGCCCTAATTTGAAGTTCTTGTAAATTTTGTTTTCATGGCAAATTTTTGGTAAATTGTTCAAGCCTGCTAGGTTTTGATGAAGTTTGAGGAACATTCTTCTCAAAATTCTACGATTTCTATTCTTGCTGCTACATACTCAGTCATCTCATTTAAGGGATGAATTACTAATGCTTTTGGGGTTTTTGTCCTTTAAAGGTTTCCCCATGAAAACATCTGGTGTTCATGTGTGTTGATGTTTTGTTTACCTATTGCACTTGTCTTATTGTTATCTATCTTACAGTCTGCGCAAATTAAAGAATATACGCAAATGCTAAAATTCAACAAGTCCTTGCTCTTATAAAGAGTTTGAATGACCAAAACTCTAACTCTAACCCTAATATGACAAACCTTATGAAGCATAAAACCCTAAGTTCCAACCTAAGTCAATTTAAGTGACTTTATTACATGTGTATCCTTATATCTTAACATTTTGTTTATATGCACTGGTATATGAAATTTAATACTATTTACTTGAGTTTATAAAAATGAAGTGAACCAAACTAGTTCATTGATTAGATATCTAAAATAAATAGGGTAACATAAATGAATCCATAAGGATAAAAATAATGTATTGAATATAGAATATGAGGGATCATTATAGTGGCATGCGACTTTGTGTATAAATATACATTGAATGGTTATATAGTTGAATAGACATGCATTTTAGACATGTGACCTTTAGTTATTAAAATTGTTTATTATTATAGGTGTATTATGTTAAGTTACATTGCCACCCCTTCACAGATACTTTGTCCTCAAAGCATAATCTAGAAAAGGCTATATCTTCGTTCTTGCCGGTAGTGTTTTCACTTGATGCTTTGTTGCTATTGTTTTCATGGTTGAAGATATGAGATAGTACAATCTTTGAAGTGTTGAACAAAACTATAGTATCATTGAAGGGTTAGTGCAACCTAGTAGAATTGTATAGTACAATTTTTGTGGTTAGGATGATGATAAGATTTAGCAATGAGCTTCCTTTTGATATACAAGAATTGATGCCTTACTATTCAATGGTGTTTGAATGCCCTTGAGCTTAGATACAATTGCGTTGGTGGCTATGGATGGGTCTTCAACTATAACTGAATTTGTAGATGTGTCTTTTATAATTGAATTGTTTCTTACCCTTAATTTTTGGATGCTCTAATAAAACTTTATCAATGGAAACATTTGGTTTTCCTACATTGATGGAGTATGTGAGTTTTTCTTTATCTATGGTTGGGAGTTTAACTTCAAAAAACTTCCAGGATTCAACTAGATCAGTGAATGTTTCTTTGTTGATGAGTTGTTTCCTATGATGTGTCTTTTTCTTGGATTTTAAATTATTGAGTTGTGCAAGCAGGCTTTGATACTTATTCCTTAGGCAAGATATTTCTTCGTCTCTATTTGTCGATTAGCTATTTCCTTTGTTGTGTCTTGGTTTTTAACTTCTTGATTTGTACAAGTAGGATTTGATAGTGATTCCTCAGGCGAGAAATTTCTTCATCTTTCTTTATGGGGACTTTGTTCTAAGTTCTTAATTTTTCATTCACTTCTTTTTGATTTTGTTGTAGATTCTAATGCAAGTTGCATGAGGGAGCAAAATATTATGAATTAATGTATTGCAACATTATTTCTTGGTTAGGTGCTCGATTGCTATGTACCTTTTGTTAGGATGTTTTGACACTTGGGAGTTAATTAAGGTTAACTTGGTATAATGTGGCTTTAGGTAGAGTGTGTTTCTTTAGAAAGCGTTAGTATGCATTTGTACGTATGTAATCCGATGGTCATGATAAATTCTAAACATAGAGGGATCCAATGGTTCATCTTCACCGTGATCTTAACGACTATTGATCCGTGGCTTACCATCTGATTGGTCCATGATCTCTATTTGAAGAGAATGGAGGGTCATTTGCTTGATTATTGATTGTGAGAAACTCATATGTAACATTTCGTTCCTTTGGATAATATATTGCCTGAAGTAGTTATTTGGTTGGGGCTGTGGACTGTTTCTCTCTTTGAGGGTTTTGAACACATAAAAACATCGGTGTGTTGATCTATGATTTGTTTGTGTGAGTGGTTTTTGAAAGTGTCCGATCTTCCAGAAATATCTTGTGTTAGTCAAATCTGTATCATATCTCTTGTGTACTTTTGCTCCTGTTGTTGATCGAGATCTTGAATTGGTGTTGTCGTATGTATCAAAGGATTTCAGGTTTTTGATATTTTTGTGTTTTTTTTGGTTGAGAGAGGTGTTCCATTGTGTTTGGAGTGTTGCTTTTAGTTGGAAACGCTTTTCGTTTCACTTGAAAAGGTTTCTGTTTGCCTAAGATACAACCATTGTACCAGATCTAGAGGTATACTATTTAAATTTAAGGATTTTTTCTTTCTAAATCTTTTTTCATATTCTTTTATATTCTAGCTTAGTCTAGCTTGATTTTTTTGTTGTATTCTCAATTTTTTACCCTTTGGGGGTTTTCTTTACTGTATATGCTCTTTGTCCTGTGCTTTGTGCAAACTCGGTAAGCGAGAAACAATGATAAAACTTACTTTTTTTGGGTATATTAACCAAGTGCTAACCCCAAATCTGAGAAATTTTGGTTTTAGAATTTTGTTTTTTGTTTTTGTTGTTAAAATTAGGGTTAGGTTAGGTTAGATTTTGAAGAAAAAAATTTAAAAATTTATACTTTAATATAGAAACTAAATTTCTAAATCAGTGCTAGAAATTAAAATTGTATAGCTGTCGTGTGTAACCAACCAAGATAAAATTAAAACATAATTTTCATCTCTTTCAACTTTAACATTCCTAAAGGTCCCTATTTTAAAGTTGAAGCATGCAATAATAAAATAACCGGTAGAGCAGTAGTAGCAGTAAAAAATATAATAGCAGTAGTAGATCTAACTCAATATACAAAAAGAATAAGTTTGATAACTTAATTCCCATAGGTTCGAGTGGGTACTGCATAAAAGGAAATTGGCTGATGACATTTAATACTTAGAACAGATCGAGACACTCATTTGATATTAAAGTCATCAGTTTGATAAAGGAAGCCTTATTTCTTTAGGCTTAAAGTCAACATGAAATTAGAATTGCATGCATGCAAAAGTGAAGCGTAAACCCTAAAAGTACATGCTATTCTATTTAAGAAGGGTTATTGGACCAAAGAAGGCATCTATGATTATTATTGTTGATTTGGAGTTTTTGAGCAGCAATAGCAGTAGTTGGGGTTGAAGACGACGTCTTCAGCTAACGAGGGTTCGACAGTGAAATTTATCTGCCCTAGTCTCTTTCAGGGTAGGCCATCCAGGTCTACTATCAACATTCACCATACCCTTCCGTACTCAGTGATTTCGCACCAACAGAACTTCTTTTGCAGGTTCACGTTTTACAGCTGGGGTTTAGTTGGAAAACTCAGAAGGAATCTCTTGTAGAAAACTGAGTTTAACTGCTTGCTGGTTTAAATGAACATTTAGTGTTTTTCACTTCAGCCGGTTTTGCATAGGCTTGAAGCTACTTACAAAAATTTTTCTGAACAATTTTAAACACACAGAAAACTACTAACAGGCTGAAATAAACTTTTGGATAGTCACACAATAAAAGATTTGACTCAGAGATTTTTGGCTAATCAGCCCTGGAAAAACCCCCACGGGGAAAACCAGTTAGAGAGAGAGAGATATTTTATTTTCTTCAGCAAAATAATGGACAGAAATACAGTAGAAATACAACTTATCTCCACCACAGACTTTATCCCAAAATCTGGAAACTTGTGCCCAGCAAACAGCAGCCGTACACCCTCGTTTTCCGTGCCAATAAATTGTAGACCGTACACAGTAATCCGTACCAGCAATAAATGCATCGTACAGTCTCGATTTCTGTGCTATATTTAATGTTGTCCGTACAGCATTCAATGCAGGCCGTACAGACTTTAATGACCTCGATTTCTGTGTAGGAAAGTGCCTCGAAACTCGTACTGAGAAATAAATGCAACCGTACAGCAGCAACAGGCCGTACTCTACCTCGGTTTCAGTGCCATCCTCCGATGCCAGAGCTCACAAAGCTCACTGCTGCTACTATGTGCCAAGGCACACTGTGGCTGAAATAATAGCTTGTACATCTTTCCACACCTAACCTCGATGTCCATGGCACTGGACATACCTGTAGCCTTGGGATATACCTGTACTCTCCCATCTGAAAAGCACACCCCAAGACCCCTGTCCTCTATGGTGGAAACTGATACAAGGTTCTTTTTCAGCCCTGGGACATACAACACATCCTGCAGAGTCATGGGACTCATAGACTCCCTCTGAAATGTGATGGTCCCCCGACCAACAGCTCTCACAATGGTGTTGTCTCCAAGGACAACCTCCACATCTCTACCTGCCTCTGATAACTCTGAGAACACCTCTCGAGCTCCAGTCATGTAGCTCGTGGCTCCACTATCAATGTACCAAGTAGATGAGGTGGATGGACCCCCCTGATGTCCTGCCAACAAAGAATGCTCACTGTCAAGATCCATATCTGTGCTGGTAGCCAGAGAGACTCTCTCTCTCTCTATCTGTCCAGCATACAGGGAAAACTCCCTCAGGAATGCAACACTAAACTCATCAATCTCTGCTGAGGCTGCCGTCTGCTGTCCCTGCCCCTTCTTCTTCTTCTTGCTTGGACACTGTGAGGCATAGTGTCCAAACGCTTGACAAGCATAGCACTTGATTTTACTCAAGTCCTTCTTCTGTCCACTCTGCTGCTGCTGCTTGGCCCCACCCTTCTTGGGACCCTTCTTCTTCTTACCCTTGGCTGCCAAAGCCACATCCTCATCATCAGCCCATCTCTGAGAAGTACTACCCTGTACAAGACCTCTCCTGGTCTCCTCCTGCACAAAGTCATCCCAAAGCCTCTCCCAGTCAGGTAGGTTCTCTCTGCCCACTATAGCTTGCACAAAAGCACTCCAGGACTTTGAAGCCCCATTCACTGCGGTGCGGACAAGCTCTGTAGGGGCAACCTTCTCCCCAACTGCTGCAAGTTCATCCCGAACTGCAGAAATCCTAGTAAGGTAAGCTGTGACTCCCTCACCCCCATTCATCCTGATACTCTTGAGTTTTTCTCTGAGAACCATTTTCCTGTTCTCATTAGAACTCTCATACAGGCTGGTTAAGGCTGTCCACATCTCATGTGCCCTACCCTTTCCTGAAATGTGAGGGATAATGTGATCTTTAACCGCATCAAGAATAATTCTTCTAGCTTTGCAATCCTTCTTATTGAAGGCTGATAAGGCTGCTGCATCTGCAGATGCAGGAATGGTGATCGGATTTGCAGTAGTGTTCCTCACTATTTCCGGCCACAACTCATTCTCTTCTAGTAACAACAAAATTCTGGCCTTCCACGACACAAAATTCCCTCTCCCATCCAACCTATCCTCCAATCTAAGTTCTGTAGCCATCTCAACAACAACTCAACAAAGTGCTGTTCACTGACAGAAGTAAAATAACAAAAATTTCTGAATCCTGGAAATTACTGTGTGTCTGCAAAAATCACTGTTTTCTGCCCCCTTTGCTCTGATACCATGTAGAAAACTGAGTTTAACTGCTTGTTGGTTTAAATGAACATTTAGTGTTTTTCACTTCAGCCGGTTTTGCATAGGCTTGAAGCTACTTACAAAATTTTTTCTGAACAATTTTAAACACACAGAAAACTACTAACAGGCTGAAATAAACTTTTGGACAGTCACACAATAAAAGATTTGACTCAGAGATTTTTGGCTAATCAGCCCTGGAAAAACCCCCACGGGGAAAACTAGTCAGAGAGAGATATTTTATTTTCTTCAGCAAAATAATGGACAGAAATACAGTAGAAATACAACTTATCTCCACCACAGACTTTATCCCAAAATCTGGAAACTTGTGCCCAGCAAACAGCAGCCGTACACCCTCGTTTTTTGTGCCAATAAATGGCAGACCGTACACAGTAATCCGTACCAGCAATAAATGCACCGTACAGTCTCGATTTCTGTGCTGTATTTAATGATGTACGTACAGCATTCAATGCAGGCCGTACAGACTTTAATGACCTCGATTTCTGTGCAGGAAAGTACCTCGAAACTCGTGCTGAGAAACAAATGCAACCGTACAGCAGCAACAGGCCGTACTCTACCTCGGTTTCAGTGCCAATAAATGCAACCCATACAGCATTTAGTGAAGGCCGTACTCTACCTCGGTTTCTGTGCAAACATTAAATGGTTGTCTCGATTTTCAGTGTGATCTCTCTTCTGGAAAATCGTACCCTTCTTCTCAATCTCGACCTCCTTGCTCAGCTCTCTCTTCTTCTCATGCAAAAATGAAAAGTGAAAACCCTTTTGCCTCCCTCAGCCTTTTTGAGTAACCCTAAGTGAGTTTCTAATCCATCGGTGGAAAAGAAATCTAATCCAATGGATGAGAATCAATGAGAGTAAAAATCCCTTTTATTTATTTCTCATAAATAAAATTACTCACTCACTTAAATTTATCAAAAAGTGACTTTATGGTTATAAAGTCTCATTAAGTGACATTTAATGTGAGGGTCACCTTTTTCCCTCTTTAAGTGACTTAGGCAAAATAAAGTCACTTAGGGAACATCTGCCTAGGTACAAAAACTGACATCTCTAGGATCCTTCAGCTCAGTCTTTTCTCTGCATATTTCACCATTCCCCTCAGTAGGCTTAGTACATCACACTGAGGGATTATCAACCCATTGTCAGCACACTCACGGCATCCAACAACAACTTTTTAGGGGAAGAGGAGACGTCACCCTCGTTAGAAAAACAATTCGCTAGGGGTCTTGGAGGAGTCGGATCTGCTGCATGCTTCAGCCAATCTCTTCGGGGAGGAAAGAGTATCATCTCCACAAATTCTTAGCAGCAACAACCTTCTCATTCACCAAAAATGTCACATTTCTCCTGAAGAGGGCACACGTGTGTGGCTGGGTGTCAATCTCAGGAGAGCAACACCATAATCCAGCTCGCTTGCATGCACCATATTTCTGGAGGACTATCAGCGTGTTTATCAGTGGTAAGTGTACTTCTTCTTACCGAGAATCTTGCCCTACGTCTTCTCCAGTTTACCTATATTTTAGGCCATTTGGCACGACACCTTGCATGCGTATTTTATCTAGTATTCTTGTACCAACTTGAGTGTACGAGCAAACCCTATAATAGTAAAGCAGTAGAATATCAGCGTTTGGGATATCACAGTTACGGGGGTTTCTCCTTCATGGTTTCCCCGAGGAAAAATATTTGTGTCTCTTGTCTCTTGTGATTATTGCTGTGCATGTTATTCTCTTAGATAAGATCCTAAATCATATTGAATAAACTGTAAAAATCTATCAAAGGGGAGGGCATTGATGGATCTTCTACATTGTTGGGGTTAGTTGGGTCATGACATCCTCTCCTAGCTCATCACTTCACATCGATGGAGCCCTCTACATTATTTTGTCATTATTTTTAGTCTTTTTGTGGTTTAGTCCCTAGCTTGTGGGTGACGAACCCTAACTTTTAGTTATTTTACTTTTTAGTAAGGTAGGCTCTAAAGTTAGATAAGTCTAGGAATCCTCATATAAAAAAGGTTCTTAGCATTCATTTGTGACAAGACAAGGGTTCTAATTATTACTTCTTTCTTTATCTCTTGGTATATTGGAGCATTTGAGTGAGGCACCCCTCTCTTTTCGGCATGATCTTAATGTGATGAACATTGAATGATGATATTTCCAGGGTTTTCTATCTTGCAAGATTGATCCAAAAAATAGTTGTCATAAAGCGTGGGAAAGGAGGACCTAAGAACCATTTGTCTTGCTCTTTCCTTGGTTGATGTTGGCAAGATCTGTCCATTTTCTTGTTGGATGTTTCTTTTGCACCTTAAGCAAGGTAAGTTATCAAAATTACCTTCGCATTTTCAGCAAAATTCTCTTGTATTTTTATTGAAAAAATACTGAAAAATATAATATTGGAAAAACCCGAAAAATTAGAAAAATTCATATCTCAAAATATACTCAATATTTGAAACTTATGTTCGGACAGAAAAGTGTGCCCTAGCTGAATTAATGGTGAATCCTTAAGGGCGTTTTGTTCTTGTGGTGGATTTGTTAGTTTTATCGTGGTTTGAACTTTGTGCATGCTAGGGTTTCTGTTGTGTAGATTTATTATAGCTGGTACAGCGGGTATACTCGTTGTTTCTGCCAAGTTGGAAGGCCTGCAAAGCAAGGTTTTGGGCCTAGATCAACCCTTGGGGGGTTGGAAGTTCATTGGGGAACGTGATAAGAGGGACCACCATATATTTTAGGGCTGTTCTAAGGCATGCACCAGATCTGATTTCACATTTTCAGATCTGATTTATGGCCCCTTCATCCTATTGCATATCCCCCTCACCTGCATACTTCAAGGTACATCTCATACGGCTAGTTGGTATTTGCATTGATTGGTTTTTATCAAATTTTTGGATCATTATTTACTGCTGCATTATTATAACAGCAGTAACATATAAGTTATATTTCTTGGAATCCATAATTAGGTGTTATAAACTTATAACTCCTACCTCTCTCTCAGTGTTGTTTATGCTTCATTGTTTTGAGTCCATATGGCATCAATCATTGCTGAGAAGTTTCTGGGGAAAGGTGTTTGTGTGTTATTTAAGCAACTGCAGATATCTATCATTGACATCAGGGACCCCCCCCCTCCTTGGTCTTAGGAGTTGAGCTAAAGCGTTAAGGAGCTAGGCTGTGGGGACATTGGGCTCTATCTCCTCCCATGCTTACAACTCCTTGCACCTTGATTTATGACCTTGGTCAGGATACTATTTTGAGCGGTAACACATCTGATGTATTTCAACCTTTGACTCAGTGGGGCACCCCCCTCTTCTTGGGCAATTAGTTAAGGTTTGGAGGTTGGTTAGTCTAACCACTTCAAATTTTAATTTTATGTATTTTTTACTATGTCTGGAGGAAATTGTTGTTTACTCCTTCCTAGGATAGATCTAAGGTTTTAACCTAGGATATAATTGTTTTATTTGAATATTTGTTGTGCGAAAGCTCTATATAAGAGGCTCCCCTCATGTGTAAGTTGTTGATTGGAGAAATCAAATTCCTTATTGTCTTTAGCTATTGGTGTGTGTTGGAGAGTTGAAACCTATCTTATGATATGAGGTAAATGAAATGAATTGAATGAAAATCTCTTTGCTTGCTTATATGTTTTGGTAAATAATGGAAATCTTGTCGTTTGCATTTGTTGAGACTAATTGCAGGTACTATTTCATATTTGCTAGAGCATATGCTAGATCCCTAGCTAATGATGTATGCCCAAGGATGACCCTTTTTTGAAGAAATTCTGTATCAAACCCAAAGTTCTAAGGCTGTTCTTGACATGAGTTTTCAGAAATTTCAGTCCTAAAAACCTATATATAACAGCCCATTGATATCTGTCCTCATGACCCCTTAAGCCCAAAGCTGAAGACACTTGTCCTATCCCAAACCATCATCCAAAAACCTTTACAAAATTTCCTTTATTTTTTTGTTTTGACTTTAGGGATATAAAGCTTGCCTTGTTGCCCTACAAACCCTAATGTTATTTAGATAAAGCGATTTAAAATTATACACTTGGTCCTTTTTCATTTAACTCGCATTTTCACCTGCTTGTTTTGTTCCATCACCGACCCATAAACCATTTTGTTGTGCTGTGCGTGAGGCATTGTTGGATAGTGTTGTGTGTATTATGTTCTAGGTGAGGCTTGAGGCTGGAAGTGAGGTGTGAGGCTTTTGCTTGTGCGTGGTAGTGTGAGGCTAGTGCTGGGTACTGAGTAGTGCACTGATGAATCTTGGGCATTGAGTTGGATTTTGGATAATGTAACTGTTGAGCATTGTGTTGGATAATGTAACTAGACCGTGAGATTTGGCTGAGCCTAACCATGACAACAATTCTGATTGGGCGATTCTGTGACTTTTCCTTGCTACTGTTGCTGCTGCTGCTGCTGCTACTACTACTACTAATCTATTTTTAAAGCCATGGTCAAGCCAAACACCAAATTGATGTATGAGGCCCCATTGTTTGTGGTACAAGAGAATCCCTCCTGCATATTGATTTGACTGCTTTAGTCTATGGAGGTGTACCTACCCTATACCCTTTGGATTTGAACTTGTGATCTCCAAGGAAGAAACACATGTTCTTAACCCTTGGAAACTTGCTGGGTGTGAATTTTGAGGAGATGAAACTGTGGGCAGAGCTAAACTCTGTGCACATGCAACCTATTATTTGACTCAAAACATTGGACTAGTTCGACATTCCTACAATTTGGAGGTAACTGGAGGTTGGTAACTTGTTTAGTTTTTCATTTCTACGATTTGAGTTCATGTATGTATTCATTTTTATGTTTCATATTTTGAAATCATCATTGATTCAATGATTAAGTGTTAACTTTTTTTTTTTTAATTTTTAAAACAGGAACGTTTATATTAAGTAACAGTGGTTTAACCACTGGAAGAGCCACAAAATTCAATGCCTACATAGTTCAGCATCAGCATAGAGTCTTAATACAACTGAGCGCCCTTGTGATAGCGGCAAATTCAACCCAAGCGAGAGCCCCAACCAGACAGTTCTACGATAATCCATAATTCAATACTACTAACAGAGATTTATACAAACAGAAATAGTAACATAGATGCGAACAGAAAATACAAAGTTCCAAAATCGGGGCTGCAAATAGAAACTACGGGCGTCTACGGCCGAATCCTCTAGAACGTGTAGATGGTCCAGAACTTCCTTGCATTTCCAATCTTGCCACCTTCAGCTCCAGCCTTTCCACCTTGACTTCCAGCTCCGCCAAGAACCTGATAAAAACCTGCTCGGTCTTCGAAATCCCAAGTTCAAATTCTTTTCTGAGGTGAATTAAGTCTTGGTCCACATTTTCCAGCCTACGTCCCCCTTTGGTATCCATACAATGAACCAGGCGTTCCAGCTTTTTCACCTTCTTTTTGAGGGTCCGCAGCTCCACATCCAAGTTCCTGTTCGAGGAGGACACAGACGATTTAGGGGAGGAATCCATGGAGACAGCAAGCAGCAGTCAACACCCAGAGCCAGCAGAAGCATAAACTTCACAAATTATCCAGCGGTGTGAAATTAACAGCCATCCACCACCTTTGATAGTTCCAGGGTCGGTCCTCAGCATCATGCAAACAGATGCGGTTGTATTGTGCAATCTCATTGTTTTAATGGCGACGATAGGCGAAATCAGAGCAGAATGAGGAGAGTACAGGGAGGTACGCAACCTCCCTTCAAGATGCAATAAACCAAAGCGTGACAGCCTCTTGGTCCCACAATTCCTGGAGCGTGGCAGCATCAATCCTTCACGTGTCCACCATGTCTCCACCCGTGCCAAAGAACGAAGTGACATCCATCTGCTCCCACCATCAGCCACGCGAAGATCAGCAAGATCAGGGACATATGGGTGTCTAGCGCTTAAGGGATGGGGTTCAAGGATTTGCTACCATTGAGGTCAAGAATCCCTCGGGTCAATGAGGAGGCCGCATTGGCTGCTAAGTCAACACGAGCATTATTTTTCCGTAGAACATGGAAGGCATCGAAGTTTTGAAAAGAGGAGCGAAGACTGGATTTTTTTAACCATCTGCTGGATCTTAATGTCTTTAGGGAGATTGCTTGAGATTAGGGTTTGGATGACAAGTCGAGAGTCCCCGATCACTACAATGTCCTTTAAGCCCTGAGTTTTGGCAATTTTTAGTCCCTGCCAAAGTGCAAGTACTTTCGCCATATTATTTGATTCGATTCCCAGCCCCCAAGAGAAGGATAATACCTGGTTTCCATCTGGGGAAAGGATTACCCCGCCCCCCCTGCCTCCCCAGATTAAGTGTTAATATGTTATATTCCATATAATTTATGTTTTACTGTTTTAGCTTTCATTTAGTTAAATTTTAGTTTTTTAGTATTTTGGGCAAGGTCTTCTATGTCGTAGACCTGGATGCCCCTTGTGATGTTCCATAGAATTTGTGGAGAGCTCCCACACGTCCCCTGGGTGCATTTTCTTGTTTCCATGTCCTAGAAGCTTGGTGGAACATTGGGAATTTCTTTTTTTACATGTATTCTGATTTCCATTTTGTTCCAAGTAAAAATTATTTCCTTGATGCCACTCCTTGTTGGGTAGTCAAATAAACCATATGAAGCTTTAAACTTTCAAAGCATTAGGACGTGCTCAATAAATCCTTTTGACCACGATTAGTCATTTGTGGATATTAACAATTAAGCACCACTCAGCTAGTACTCACAAGTATTGCCTAGTCGACCTTCGGAACGAGTACTCGTTGAAGACTTGGCCCAGACTTGCCATAACTTGCAGACCCGCCAGACTCGCCATGACTCGACGCAGTCGCCACAACACAGGAAGAAAAGCCCTGCGGAAAGTTGCTTGGATGTTAATTTTTTTTTGATTTTGTTGACTGTTTTGGAGGGAGAACCGACTGTTTTAGCCACAACACCACTAAGCTCTGCGGTTCAGAATTAATGGGTTCCATAATGAATCGACAGGAAAGAGAGGAAGGAGAGGGGAGCCTAGTATAAGCCCTGTTGTAATAAAGGAAACCTCACTTGCTTATTGATCTTTGGGGGAGGGAACTACTCCACAAAGATAGATTTTTATATCTATTTATTCCTTATTTTATCTCGGCTAAAGCTACAATTGCTCGTCAAATATTGCAATCTTACGTAAAATACTACATAGAAAAGTTAAAAACTCATTATCCTATATGTTCTGCTACTCTTATGCTTATGGTGCTTTTTAGGCAAGCCGTACATGTCAATAAGAGCTTAAATCATCAAATACTACAATTATTCGTCAAATACTAGTTGAATTTTTACATATTTATAAGAAATATCAAGACTTATTTGTAAGTAAAAGTTTTTAGAAATTTTATTAAATTCTTAATTTATTTTTATTTTTTTTATTTTATATTTTCTATGATTAAAAAATTTTTATTTTATTATTATAAAAAGTAAAAAATATATAATAAAAGTTTTCCATGAGATTTTTATTGTTTGTATGATAATATAAAATATTAAAATGTTAATATATAATAAATAAGAAGTCATGATGAGCAAATAATTTAAATAGTTAAATTTTTACAAATTTAAAAATATAATTAATACTAAGCAAAAGTTATGTTAAATGTTACTGTTCTAAATTTTATTTTGTTTTGCTCGTACTTTTCCATTATATTGTATTATCATAGTTTATAAATTATGAGATGATGTCGTGGATTATTGTATAGATTGTAGTTTTATAACTTATATGGATTGGAAATGCCATTAACCTTTTTTTAACCCAAATTTACCATATTTTATGTTTTTTTCCTATTTGCCGAGTCTTTTCCGAGTCTTTTCTGAGTCGACGAGTCATATGCCAGCTGAATCTTTGCCAAGTTCGAGTGGTGCAACAATGGATATTATACAACATTGCCTTTTACTTCTTTTAATACAAGCTTGATTTCATGCAATGATTACACCCAGTCCTATGAACCGTCCACTTTTCCTGTGGTACTGAGAACTTGGTGTTATGTATAATCCAAAGTTAGATCACATATAGGTCCTTGAAAATATTATTGAAGATGCTATTGCACTTCTACCTAGTAAAGTGCACCATGACTCAAAGGGGGCAGCCCTTGAAGAAGCACACGCAGAACTCCATATGAAGATAATGAAGAAATACATGAAGCATATGTTGAAGAACCTTCCCATTGAGGTACCTATTGATAAGTATAACTTGGTTATTTTGTATCCGTGCTTTGCTGATTTTTGTATTGATAATATATTTTGTATTTTTTAATGTTTGCCGTGGTTTGCCGATTTTTGCTGATTTTTTCACCGATGTTGCTGAAAAATTGTTTGTTTTCGGGACCCTCGCCGTTTTTTTGCCGATGCTGATGTTTACTTCATTGGATAGGGGTTTTGTAAGCAGTTATTTTTCTCACATTTATGAAGACACACCTTTTCAAGATGACAGAATTGAGAATTCCCTTAGTGTTAATGAAAGTTGATTATGATCGTGGAAATGATATTAGTGATGAGCCTTTTCACCATTTGGATCATTGTTTGGGTGAGGAGTCTTGGACACTTTCTAGTGTTCCCATCTATGATACTTCTCATGCTGAACATACAGATTCTGAAGACCTTGGGCAGCTTATTGAAAATGAGATTTTCCATGACCATTTTCAGCCATGTTCATACGACCATGTTTTGGAACAACATTTAGAGGAAGATTTACAGTCATATGAGTTGGGGCCAAAGTTTAATTCCGCGATCAGTAATCCTACTCAACCCTCATCCTTATGCTTAATTAATGGCATTGTAAATTTGAAGGAGCCTAACTCTTTCTCTTGAGGGTATTATTGGTGATTTTGCATGTCATTGCTGCTTGCTTCATAACTGTAATAGACCAAGTAAGGGCTGATGCCTGTTGTATGCATTTTCCCTTCTTATTTCTCTGTAGCTGCTAGTTCTTTTGTTTGATGATCCTTTTGCGTGAGTATTTGTTATTCAATATTATTGTCATGCCATATTCTTTTCACCTTACATCACTAAAAAGATTGATAATCCCCATGGAACATATAGAGCTGGTTATGCAACTATGGTGTTAGAAATTATGTCCAATTATTCAATAGCATCCAAGCATCATAAAAGAAATAAATCTGACCTTTAAACAGCGTGAAAGTAAATTATCGATGGCTGTGACAGTTGCTTGATAAACTCAGACTGGTGTACATAACTTCTGGGCAGAATCTTGCAAGAGAAAACACCCTACCAACTATATATTCGCTCAGCTTGATAGACCACTTCTAACTTTAAAGAGTGCTGCCTTTAGAATATAAATACGCCCCTCCTTTTGCTTTTTCACGTGATAAGGGAAACTTCTGGCTGTAACAGCGTATTGGTGAAGCTCGATTTCCCTTTGAATGTTGGCGAGTTGCAAATCAAAGTTAAGGCTGTTTACCAAACCTCACGTCAGATGGAAGGTCACTGCTCTTGGAAAATGGAACAATACTTTGATCTGGGTTTACACACTGCTACAATAATTGACGTCTTTGCTAACATATTATTCCACAGAGTATAGGTACTTGCTGCTCCTTTTAACCTCCACGATCTCTGGGTATATGTTGAACCATGAAGCAAGGATGGGAACGCTACCGCCAACGATGGTGACAGGCTGTAGAGTAACGCGTTGTCCCAATAAATCGTTTTCTGCCCAGCCTGTTCAACCTTCCATTTAGAACCACGATGGGAATGATTATTTTAATGTATAACACAGCCGTCAGGAGAGCCGTCACTTTTCCACGTAAACGCTGCCAAGTCAATGCTGTCCTCGCTCTTTATATAAACGTGTCGTCATGTGGTAGTTTAACACACAGTCGATTTGGCATAGGAAACATGCCAACCCAGGGTGAGTGTGATCTGCTTAACATAAACGCCTTTGAACGAGTATTCCGTGGCCCTAGCCTCTAGGGATAGACCACGATCTATAAAATGCAGACAACGATTTCGAGGAAAGAACTGCCATTAACGTGACTGTTAGCAACGATAAAATTTACCATTTGTTCGTATTGCTTCAAGGGTAAAGTGCCTTCTAGTTCGAACATTTCGTAGTCCACGCGTTTAACCATACACAACGAAAGTATTTACCTGCTCTGTTACGATTCCACTGGAAGTAGCTGCCCAACACAGCCTGCCAATGATACACAAAGGATATACATGATTTGCCTGGAGTATTCACAGCAGTAACAGAGGAATACATGGATGAACAAGATCTGATAAACGCTGCTTCCAACACTTGATAAATACGCCTTCTTGAATGGAGTTAGGGCTTGCTCATTAATAATACTGAAAACTATGCTGTAGCATCCCAGTACTCAAGCTTCCTAGGGTAATCCGCACAGCGACAATTAAGCTCTATCTTCACTCCAAACTCAACAATACGTAACAATGAACACACAACGATAGATCCATATGATCTACCAATGAATATAGCTAGGATGGATAGATTTCACTATTGAAACCAGTGAATGTCAAGGGCTTTCGTCCTCAACACTGATTAGGGCTCACTGAGCTCTCAAGTCAAATCTCAATAATGAATAATAACAATGGATCAATAAGGATTCATTTTTCCTTCTTTTATAGAGTCGAGATTGCATGAACTTGCTTTTGCATGCATGCAACTTAACCTGAATGACTTGCTTTTGCATGCATGCAACTTAAATGAGGCATGTCGCATGCAAATTGAGTTATTGCCCGCATGCTCCGAATGTTAGTTGATAATTGCTTTGGTGGCCCTCTTTTATCTACTAATGACTTAATATCAGTGCTTTGGTTGTTTTTTATCCCATGTGGCACCAGTCATTAGTTAATTCATTGTTTGTCACAAACCGAACATTACAGTCCTTCGTCGCTAAACATTGCTTGTCCGCAAGCAATACCAACGTAACTCCACCATCAATCAAACTGAACCAACTAAATCTAGGGATGATCCTAGGGTCCCAAATTATTCTAGGGAATTTGTAGCACCATCTGCTCAAAGCACTGCACTGCACGGTACTATCACAAGATATCTCATGGAAGCATCTTGTAAGCAGAGTAATCAACCATTG
The DNA here is from genome assembly GCA_001517045.1 of Pseudotsuga menziesii. NCBI lineage: Eukaryota > Viridiplantae > Streptophyta > Pinopsida > Pinales > Pinaceae > Pseudotsuga > Pseudotsuga menziesii. The sequence goes on from LPNX010835888.1 coordinate 358,169, forward strand.
TGTAAACTCGGTCAACCCCTTAGAGAATCGCTCTACTAAGCTCTCAATCCCTTGCACCTAGAAATACATATTGATCCTCTCACCTCTAGCAACAGCTGATACGTTTGTACTGCCAGTCACTATAATTTCGGGATTCCAGGTTAGTCTCATAAAGGAACCACCACGTTCACGTTGCACCACTTTGACACAACAAAAATCAACAAATCTGTCTCTTTGTAATACCCTGTAAAGCAATCTATCAATCTTGCATATCTGCGTCGGAGATTGATTGCTCTCAAGCAATCCACACCTGTATACCAACCATTTTCCATCTATGCTTGTCTCCACTGTCATATGCATCTGTATGCTTATACAAATACCTGAATCCCATAGAATTTTGAAGAAGGTGCTGCCATTCTTCTTCTGCCTCAGTACCAGATACACAATTGGAAGAGCATCGTCGCCGTACAATGCCTGAACCTATGTCGTATCAATGCTTTCCTCTTCCTGCATGGTGTGCTCCATCACTTTGTCAAGCTTTGATGTATGATTAAAAGTCCCCCCTAGATCCCAATGCCAACTTGGGCATGTTTCTTCCCAAATGTCCAAGGGTTCCTGCGACACTACACCCTTGGATAGGAGTGTCTTCTCAAGAATCATCTACTCAATAGGACACCAATTCTTAATCTCTCTTCAATCCAACCCCTGAAAAGGACCTTGTGCATAAGCACTATCACAAGGGACCATCCCACTAGGCTGACATTGTGCTCTTTTAATTTCAACTAGAATTCTTATATACTGCTGCCCAATCTCTTGGTCCTGACCAACGTCTAAAAACCATCTGGTAGACTTCACTCCTACCTCATACCAAACTTCCTCTCCATTATGCAAATGTGGACTCAAGGTACTACAGTCCTTGTCTATGTACTCCTGAAGAGGACTGCTCTGAAATGCAATATTATGCTCCTTCTGCTGCTCCATCAAGGAATCGAGCTGCTCTTCAATATTGGAAAGCTTGGTAGTTGACTCGGTACATACAACTTGAAGAATTGTAAGCTCAACATATCGCTATAATATGGTGTCCTAGAGTATATCTTGGTCCTCTCTTTCATTGCTAGAATGCTTTCTTTAAGACGTTCAATCTTCTTTCGGCGACTATCATCTGGGAGCTTTGTCTTATGTTCATTTAAACTCTGCCTAACCTCCATGTGCAGCTGCCCACTATTAGAGCTGCTTTACTCACTTCCCTGTACCTCATCCTCATCACTACCCGGTAGTATCTCATGCTGTGACCTCCTCATGTTTCTCACCTTTCATAAATGCCTAGACTTCTACTGTAGATGATGAAGAGTGTACCAACCCCAACTCACCACACGGCGTGTCCACAATCTGACTATTAGATGTGTTGGTGTCGCTCGACTCACAAGATAGCTCTGATGCTATCTTCTCATGCACATCCTCATCATGTATTGTCATCTCCATATCAAGCTCACCATCAACTTGTACTTCATGCTCATCTGTCTCCACTTCCCCAACTATGCTTTTAAGGAGATCTTCATCTAAATCCTTGGGTCGACTCTCGAACTTGATGGTGTAATAATCTTGAAAGGACAATGCTGCACATACCTCATCACCCAATGCTAGATATTCTTGATATCGAGGCAAGTGTTGAAGTGTTGCTAACCTTTGCAAATGTTTAGACAAGATCCTTCTCATTGTCTTCATGTTCTCATAGGCTAGCAAGAAACTTGTACTTCGACATGTATTTCACCAAAATCATTGACATGCATCAACATGCACTGACATGCACCTTTATTCAATCTGCTATGTGTCCACAGCTGGCGAGGAGCATGATTTGATACCATTGGAATTTTTCAAGAAAGGGCTGATGTTGTTACCATAAGCATAAGAATAGCAGAACATAAGAGAATTTCCTCTGAGCCAGACTTATTGATGGGGATATAGCATGGACCATTTTTGTAGCATGAGCCATTTAGAGCCTTTGTTTTGCAACAGATACAAAGTATTTCCTTGCCAAGACTGAGATCTCCTTGTCCATTGAGGTGATTTTAGTAATGACCTAGTTCATTTCAGCAGATCAGATGCGGTACACATAGTTGCAGAGGGGCCTTATCAGTTGCAGACAAGTATATGTGGTGAGATAAGATATATGCCTCTTTGGTTTGATTTTGCTCTATGATATATGTCAAACACCTATGCTTGTCATGTTAGGATGATTATGGTGACCTATGCTTATATGTACTAATGCTTGAACTTGTGTTATGACTAATCAAGGAACTTAATGTGAAGACTGTTGCTCATGCTATGCTCGTACAAATAGTAAACCTTAGTGCTAGGTTGGTTACATGTATCACTTGTCCCCATCCATTCAGTATCATCCATTGATTTTATCCCATGACTTAGACTGGTTGAGACCTATGAGATTGAAGATCTTTTGCCCACTTTGACCTCCAAGCATGATGGATCCCATGTTGTTTTGTGTCTCGGCTATGAGTTGTGCAACAAAACTTGTCGACGCCTTGATCCTTCTGGGATAGGAGAACCTGCTGGTGTTGGTTCCTGAGCTTAGGCAAGTTGGGTTTTGAAGCCTTGACCTCTCTAGTCGGTTGCCCCCGATGTTTGGTCTTGACTGTGAATATCCCCCCTAGTTGCCCGTAGAGTTGTTAGCTAAAACTTGAAGCAATATGTATACCATCATTACATGCATTATGTGTCATATGCTATATATTATGAAATGCAAGCCCATAAATAAAGTTGCAAACTGTCTTTAGACACAACTCAAAGAGGGCTATGGAATGAAATTATGAAAGGCCTAAATAAAGTAGTTGATAAACAAATGCAAAATCTAAATACTGTTGGCCATCTTATCCAAAATGTATTGACTAATTCATCACGGAGCCTGCGGGTTTTGATGTGAGATGGAGTAAGGGACAACTAATTCTTAGTGTTCCCTAGGATCTCTTCACTACAGTTTCTTGTGTACTCAACACAAGGGTCCTAGAAAAGATCCTCATGGAGCTTGATTCTTAGCTTGGATGTGAGTCGTAGACATGTTAAAGTTGAATGGACCATTTTTAGATTAGCTCATCCACTTGTGAGACACCACCATTCCTTATTGTTTATCTGTCATGCATATGTCATTGTGGTTGTGTGTATTTGTTATCATTCGGAGAGATCAGAGAGTCAAAATCGGTCAAAAGTCATTACCCTTTGCCTCGACCTTTTTTTTCCATCCTCACCCAGCAATAGCACATTGTTTACACTTTGTAAGTATGGCATGAACAAGCAGACTTCTAGAAAGTTTTGAGATTCTTTAGAAGCACAGGCAAATTTTATCACTATTATTATTATTGTCACCATGATTATGAATAACATTGATTTAAGCTTGGTTTTGATATACACCATTGGAGCATTTCTTACCCTGGATGCTTACATGATCATAGTGATGCAGTATCTCACCTTCAGTTTGGGTACTTTGACCTGGTCAACCTAGTTGACCAAGTCAAGCACGATTCCCAAGGCAGTGACTCAACAAAAAACATGGTCTATATTTGTTCCAGACATGCCCAAGACCACTATTGCGGTTTCAGTTTTGAGAGTTTGGCCCTGGTTCTCCTGAAAAGTGATTATTATCACTTTATAATTGGCCAAATGATCAAATTTTATTATAGATGGCAGTATGTTTGGTTCTCCTAGAGCATTGTAGTGTTCCAGGGGGTATGCGTTGTCACTTGTACCATTCTCTATGTCTCCAGGTCATCCAGTGCAGTGAGGTTTCCCCAGTTCTCAGCCTGAATGAAGTTATGACGATTTTTATTATTTTCAGAGGATGTACCATTAAAAAATGAACTAGGAAAATCACTGAGGAAATCGATTTGGCTTGTGTGGTCAAGAAAATGGCAAGGGAATGCTTCCAGATGATTTATTATGGCTCTCCGGACATATCTACACTAGTTTCATCTAGTTTGATCTTCCAGATTATTTTTTGGGCTCTCATAGGGAGAACGCCCCCCATAGGGCGAAATTGGACAAAATGGCCAAAATAAAAGTGTATAAATCAAGTTGTATCTTTAGAAATATGTATGGGGGGGGCCCTAATGACCCCCCCATGTCCCTTAAGTGTTAAACTTGCAAAAATAATGATTTATCATGTTGTAAAAATGGGCTTTATGAGGTAATTCGCCCCCTCTTGACTTAGTCATGTTGATCCATGTATTGATTCGTGTAAAAATAATCTCCACCTTTGATGATGTTTTAATCTCAACCTTTGAATGAAAAAGTAAGTTAGGGTTTGTGTCTCTTAAAAGCTATATAAAGACGAGGCCCCCCTCATTGTATCCCATTGGGAAATTTGTCACCATTGGCTCTTGAAGAATAATAGAGAAAATCTTTTCTGGGATCTCTTGTCTTTTGTGGATGATTGAAGAATGTTCTTTGTGATTAACTGACATTATTTCTCGCTTGCATTGGAGATCATTGGTGAATCTGTAACAATTTTTTCTGGATCCATTTGTTTGACAGGCAAGGTGATTTGGAGAGGGGCGCACATGTGGGAGACACCCACCTTGCTCTTCTTTTTGGATTGAGGGATACATGGATTTTTTCTATCTTATGATTTCTCACTCTCTTATTCGTTTACTTCTCGTCAGCATTTGTCATTTTTCTCGTCGTTCTCATTGTTATTTACTTGGCTTAGCAGGAGAGAGGGCGCATTTGGCTTCCTTGGGTGTTTTCAACAAAGCTGGATTTTCGTCATTTCTTCACTTGATCTATGCGGAAATAATCTTAATCACTTCGGCATTCATCCTTTGAAACATCAAAGGATGAAACAATCTATGCAGAAATAATCTTAATCACTTTGGCATTCATCCTTTGAAACATCAAAGGTATGTTTTTCCTAGGTAAGATCTATCATTTTTCTCAGTATCTGATTGGGGCTGCGTTTTCCTTTCATCAAACCCTCTTTTAAGACCCTCATTTCGTAGATCTGTAGGTTCTAGTTTGCAACGAGCTATAAAACTTAAAACACACTTTGGAATAAACATAAAACCCCTAAGTCTTAATTTTCACCATCATCGAACTCCATTTGCCCATCTTAAGCACTGGTTTGCTTCTTAGGGGAAGACGCCCTCCTTGGGAGGAGTGGGTATTTCAGAAACCGTGAATTGAGTATTGCTGGTTTCGTTTTCATTTGCTTAATCCTACATCCAACAATCAATTTGAGTATCCAATTTCATTTAATTTCACTGTTTTGCCCTAGATCTCATTTTTTTGCTTAAAACCCTAGGGTATAATTGGGGCTTTTCACTTTGATGCTCGAATCTCTTAGTAATTGTTTTAAACTCTAATCAACTATCCCTCTAAGAGATTCCACCAAGTTTCCCTGGATCATCTACTCAGTTTTCTTATTTTTTGGCTATCTTGGTCATAGGGACGTTCCCTAGGCTTAATATTTTCACTAAGTCCGAAGTGTCGATATCCTTGACTGGCGTGACATCTAAGTTCTTTCAAAGGTCTTGGATATCGCAGGTTGCGACTTTAGTTGCCTTTCGTCTGCCGTCCTGAATATGATCACCTTACGGGGCAACTACAAGATTCGTGATAATAGGAACCTTACAATAACGAAGATCCTATTGCAGCTATGCATAATGAAGATGTGTTCCATTTCATCCTCTTAGACAGAAAAGGGAGTGTTAGATATGGTCATCCCCAAATACTTTGAAGACAAAAACAACAAAGAGAATGAGTATTTTCATTGCATATTTTTGGAACCTCTTGATCCTTTGTTGCTTGGTAATATCTTGGATGAAGTTACATGCTTGGAAGATGGACTGCCCTGTGTTGATTCCAGATTGGATTGTCACATTAGCCCTGTTCAAGAATGCATGGAGAAAGCCTAAGGACATACATACTATTCTTACCATGGTTTTGGTACTCTTGTTTATGCTCATGATTTCATACTTTCTTCCACTCATCTTATCATGCATTTTTCTACTCATATTTACTTGATGATGGGCATATTCTTGTTTTGGCTAGTAACCAAACAAAGGGGAAGATTCAGTTGCATTGATAAAATGAGCATTTGGCATTGGATTTATGATTTCACCTAATGATTGCTCCATCTCATGCAGTAGGATAGAGTAGGATGAATAAGCTCTTTAGCATGAGCATTAGGATTGCTAGTTTCCTTTTTCATATACGTGATTGACATTTTATATGATGGTATCCATATGATTTCAAGTACTTATGTTTTCTTGGTGAGATGGTTGGTTTTGTAGACCATAGATTCTGGAGTTATTGCATGCTTTCCAAAGATCAAGCACATGTCCCCATATGGAGCGAGTTGTTACCACCCAGTTTGCACTAGGATGATTGCGAAGACTAAATATGAAGATGTACAAAAGGGATTGCAGTGCTAGAGCTCTACCAAGCATACATACCTCTTCTTCTTCTCATTCTAGATTGTATCTATATGTTCCATATCCCTTGAGAGGGAATTGTAAAATGAGATGATACGAGTTCCCTCTTTGTAAAAGGCTAGTTCATTTAGAATAGTCGCATTAATGTTGCTTTGGGGTGTTTTTTTTATTGAGATAAGATTAGGCCCTTGTTGTCTGAGTTTGTCAAAATTTTTCCACTCATGCCTCTAAAGCCAAAGCAAGCCTTAATGTCTTTTCCCTAACATGGTATCTAGTCTAGTGTCAATTTGTAGTCCATATGTTGCTGCCTAATCCGTAGCTGTGAAATGTGAGAAAACTCTTAACTCACTCGGTGCCGCCTTGGGGGCAAGTTCAGGTTGGGTGCAACTATCACCACAACAGTCAACCTCTTTGTTTATGCCAACTCTTAAAAAGAGCCAAGGGAGGTGGTCCCTAATAAAGTAGTCTACCGATAAGTAAACTATGGGAGTTAAATGAAGTTACAATCAACTACTTGGGAAATAAAGCATGTAAAGAAGATCTAGTCTAGATATAGAAATAACACAAGAACTTAGATTTGCAACCTCACAAGCACATGCAATTCCTTGCAAGCAAGGCCATACATCTCATAGTTTAGTCATATGAACATGTAAAAATTATAATTTAGGTGTCTTAGGGGTGCATATTGTATTGTATTTGATTTATGTGGCTAAGGGGTTTGTTAAACACCTCAATATGATGTACTAAACCCTTTAGACCACTTAATTTAGCCCATCACACCCCTTGGAGACAAAATCCCATGATTTTTGCATGTTTGAGACAAATTTTATTGATTTTAGGAGGTTGGTAAAAGAGAATATTTCCAAATTCGCCCCCCTTGAGGGAGGCGTCATTTTTTATTGGATTTGGTCTCAATCAATCCCTATTTGTCCCCTCCTTGTCTCCTAGGTGGCTCATGAGGAGCCCTTAAGCTCTATTTAACTTCATGAGGTGTCAAATTAAACTCTAGCTAACTTTGAGGTGTCATATGATGCTCTAATTCATTCCACTTCATGAAATTTGGCCTCCTCTTTCTTTCTTTTTTTCTATTTAAGCAAGCTCTCACCTTTCTTTTTTTTTTTCTTCTATTTAAGCAAGATCTCCCCTTTCTTTTCTTTGTTGTTTGTTAGTGAAGCTTATGCTCAAGCTCTTGTACTCTTGTTCTATTGGAATTAATAAAGAAGGCTTTAGAGGCCAGATTTGTGTTGTGCTCTCATTGTGTGGATGCCATTGTTTCAAGCTTAATATATGAGGTAATTGTAGTTAGTTAAATTACATTAATTTCTTATTGCTTGCTTAGGCCTTTGAAAGGGTATTATCACCTAGTAGGGCAAACTCTCTTTAGATAGTTTTCTATTGAGAATTTGTTGTAGATTGTTAGAGAGGTGTTTAGATCTAAGTAATTTTTTTTCAGTTGTATTGGTACTTGATTTCTCTCTTGTAGGATGCACTGGAAGTAGTGAGAAGCGAGATCCGATCGTCCATTTGTTAATTGAGCTAACGTTGCAGGTCTTCATCCATCGAGAAGTGGGTGATGAGACTTGCACAACCTCAAGCTTGGTGGCTTCAATAGACTAGTCCCTCAGCACACCACTTTGGAGCTCCATTGCCCATCTAAAAGCATTCCATGGTTTTCACTCAACTTTCTTCAATCAAAAAATCATTTTTTTCTTTGTTATTTACATGCTTGACTTAGATCTATAGAATTTTAAAAGCCATTAGAGGAAATTTCAACTCAAAATGGGCCTTTCAACCCCAATTCAAATTCCATGTCATCATGTGATAGCCAATGAAATTGCTTTAAATTTGAAATACCGTATAGGTCTTAAACAATTTTTTAATATAAATTTGGGGATAGGTATCATAAAAAAAACTACTTTTTTTGTTCGGATTTTCGACATATCTCCGTGTGTTTTTACTCAAATTTCGAGCGAGAGAGCTCCTTGGATGCAGAATTAAATTACGCATCCAACGAGTACCCACATTGCATACTTTTGATGGATCCCGCTACCCCAAAAATAAGAAATACCTGAAAAAACATGATGATAACATCATCATCACGCCGCCCCACGAAATTCCCTAAATTTAGAGGGTGGTCTCCACGCGTCTCGAATGTACGTTTCCCCGCTCCTGCGTCCCCTCGTCTCAGAAACTTGGGGGAACATTGCTATTTTTCAAGTAGATCTGAAAGTACATTTGTTTCAAAGTGCATTTAATCAATGTAGATCATTAGCCACCTAGACTAGTGCTTAAAATTTAAAAAGGCAATGTGCTTGCATATTTGAGTATTTTGGCTCACTGCCCGCTGTCTGAACAACGCATAAACAATGAAATAAAGTTCATTTAAGTCCTTTTTTTTTTGGTGTTTTAACCTCTACAATCCCTAGTTTCAAGTGTGTTTCCAACAACACAGTTTAAGAGGTTATTTGAGCCCTAGGTGAAAGTCTCTTGTGAGCCTTTTGGCTGCTGCTTATAACACTTTTCTTTGCAGTTTTTTAGCAGCCTATGAAGATCAAACCCCTTTTGAAAGAGTTGAGGTCCAATTGGGAACTCTTTCTGTCTCAGATTTGACCGTTTTAGATCCTATTGTAAACTTACTGATTCTTGTACTATAAAGGATCAGTAAGCTTTCTCAAAAGTCCTTTTGGACTGTTGTAAATCACATGAGATTAGTGGCATAGACCACCATCCGTCACATCCCCCTTGTCACCTGTGTCAATTTTGTGTTCTTAGTTTGTAGTTTCCTTTTCTACAATTTACTCTCCATACTTAGATTATATTTTCATTTCTTGCATCTAAATTAGATTTATTTCCAATATCTAACTTAGATTAGATTTTTCCTTTCTTTGTCTAGCAACCTTTAAACATACGCTAACTTAATATAATTGAAGGGTTTCAAAACTTGTAAACCCATAGTCAAGATAAAACTATCACAATCTTAAATCTAAAATTAATGGTGGGACCAAGCTCTACACCTTCACTTCGACTAAGGCATACCTTGGGATCCGAGATCTTCTCAGTGTTTTTGAACCCCGGTTTTCCTTGTTGGTCGTCGACTGTTCTCAGACTTGTCCCCACCAAGCAAGAGTATTTCTTTGCCTATTAGTCGCATTTTTCTTCTTTGCTTTTCCTAGAATATTCTGCTAGTTGTTTTGCTTTTGTAGATTAGTTGTTATGTGCAATGTAGTTCTAGGGACTAACTACAATCTTTAGTAATTAAATCACATTTAATTTTTGTTGGTTCTAGGAGCAATTTAAAGCACATTTTGATCGTCGTATCATATATCGTTTTATAATCCAGCACTGCAAGTAGTATCTAGTTTTGCTTACATATCTCATTTACTTTATGCTTAAAGGCATTGGTCTTGTCTTGCTATATCTTGTTCATGCTTTGAGTACTAATCAAATATCTTATATTTGCTTCTTGTTGATATTGTAGATATCTATATCTTGCTATATTTGCTTTAATTTACAAGTACACATCCATATTCATATCTTTTGTACTTGTTGTATTAACTCCTAAGTTCTTTTGCTTGAAGCCTTAGATTATTTTTATACAGGGACTACCCTCCTTGGATTTGTTTAGGAGTTAGCCTAAACGGAGGAGTAGAGTGTTGAGGTGATTGTGACCCAACTCGAGGCTTGCCCCCAAGGCCGTATCTAGTGAGTTAGATTTTCCTCACCTGGAGGTGTGGATTAGGCGGCAACAAGATATTCCAAGCAATTTGGTCTTATTACATAGTAGATGGAGAGGAGTACGCTACATAATACCCAAATACCTAATTACACCAAGTAATACTTTAAATGCCTCATTATTACATAACTTTTATTGATGAGATTTTATTAGACTTTATTATAGGCAAATCCTAATTAACATGTAGTGCTAAATATGACCATTATTTCTAACATGCATGGAGCCTTGTATGGATTCAGTGCTTATTCTGGTTATTGGCTACCTCAAGATGTTGCATGAAGTATGGGGCTTGAATTGATTCTGAGGCTGTAATAGTGGAGAGATGGGTTGTGAAAATGGACATTCGAATTGATGGTGATTGCCTCTTTAGGTTTATCCAAGGAGGCCTGCTTGATAGTTTCTCTACTAACCATGCTGGTTTTCTGCATTATGGATGGGTCAATGGTCTCCAGGATGATGTTGGCAACATTGTCTCTGCTGACTGGGGCATTGATCTGGATGCAAGAGTTGAAAGAATGGTCGAGGGCCCTGATTTTAATTGGTTTGAATACTAAAAGGAGTCTTCAACTGCTGTACACATTTCATATTCCAAACCCTCACAAAGTGGCCATAACTGCAGATGCATTGGGGAATGTGGTACACTGTGCATAGCAGTCTCTACATGTATACTTTTGAATGGGTGGAACCTGTTGGTTTCAAACTTTATCTATTGTTTTGTCTCAGGGCGTTGTGTTGTTTTCGGTCGATTAGTATCTTGTCTATCTAGTAGTACATTTGCTTATTTTGCTAGTGTAAGTGGATCAATTGTTAGTTCTTATGAAAGACTGCCCTTTGGTATCCAACCTTTTTTATTTCAAAATTGTGTGCAGTGCAAGCACAATCTATATGAATAAAATATGTAGAAATTTCAATAAAAAGTGTGCCAAGCAATGTGACAAGTTATAAGAGTAAGGGAATCATTAATAAAGAGAACAATGATTGTTGTGAATATTTTTGTTTATCATGTGATGCTCATCTTAAGAACATTGTGGAAGTTCCTTGCATGATTTATCTTGAAATATATCACATTCAATAAATTCATACCATGGCTTATAGTTTTGTTTACTCGAGAAATGCATGAATAGGTTTCTGCATTATGACAAGTGATATCTCAAAAACTTTAAAAATAAATATTTAATGGTGGCTGAAGTCAATTTTGAAACTACTGAAGTAAGTTTCTGTTTTAATGTGCAGGAAGCATCAGAGCTTGCAAAAACTATGCTCTTAAGTATGACAAAGCAAAATTTGAGCAATATAAGCTCATGAGAGGAGATAATCTATCTGAGCTCATACTCACACTTGTAGATAACTGTTTTAGACAACTTGAAATTTTGGAAAGGTAAAGTTGGGTGCATAACAGTTTTACATACCCTTGGAAATTAATCAGGATATTTGATTGTTCTTAGTTCAATAGTGGGTTTCATATATACCATTGAAAAATTTCTATGGTGCAGTGAAATTTCAGTTCTCCTTTGTTGAAACTTCCACACCATTTTTTAATTTGTTTTTGTATTTTGTGTTAGGGTTTTCATTCTTATAAGAGTTTTGGCCGAGGTTGCAAGCATGGCTAGGTTGTAGACTTCCCTCGTTGAACATGGGTTTTTGAGTTGGGCTAGTCTGAATGTGGCTAGTATAAATCATTCTGCTTGTTTTATATCTCCTATATCTCCTTTCTTGCATATGCGCTACTTAGTGCTTCAATCAGTTGTATGGTCAAATAAGTTCTATGTTTTCAATTGTAGATTAATGTTTGGAGTCATTATCATTTTTTGTAGATTTGCTAGTAGGTAATAGTGGGGCCCAATCCTTGAAAGCATTTGTTCACGAGTCATCAGATTCCTTGGAAGGTTTGTTTTTGAGTGAGTATAAATTATTGATCTTACAATGGTCAACATATTGATACCTATTGATGGAGTTGCCCCTCACAGCTACGGGAGATGAATTTCTCTCACTATTGTTTCATATCTGGATTGAATTTTATGGAGTGAAGGCGTCTATGTTGGGTGTCATATAGAAACAATGCTAATTTTATACCAAGGTATTCATTTCACTGGAGTCAAGAAACTTGGATTTGTTAATTCATTTTAGGCAAAGTGATGATGGATCATGCTCACCTCAAGACTTGAAAGTTTAGAAGATTATGCATAAATTTTGTTTGTTGGACCGCACTACATTTTTTTTTGAATTGTGTGATGCTTCTACTATTTATGGTTTAAGAGATACAATATTCAAATTAAAGAATTTTTAACTACTTTGAACATTGCGTATGTTTTCAGGTTTAAAAATATTCTAAAGTAGATCAAGTTCACAATGATGTAAAAGCATGAAAATGGTGGATAGTACTATACACCCATCACGTTGAGAAGAAAACAAAATAAAGAAGCTTTACAAAGAAATATTGGGTGATAATCATATGCATCAAATGATTTCAAATTTTTGGATTATGCTATTTTAGCATTAGGCCCCAAAAAGATGGTAAAATTCCAATTGTTGATTTTGATCAATTAAAGGTTAAAAAATAGATGGAGAAATTTTAATGGGTAGAAGTCCATTGCACCATGTTATGTAGTGCATGTAATTCACACTTCATGCTAGCCATACATATATCTCCACAAATCCCTGCTTGGAGTTTGTGTTGTGTTCTATCCATGCATGGACCCTTTCGATATAGATTTTTTTGATCACAAACAGGCTATGCCAATACCTACCCTAAGATGACAACTTGAATTCTGACACACCTGTATGGTGATTTCATAATTGTCAAAGGCTCTCACCTATGATTCAAATAAATGACTAGCGATCCCTGACCTAGCTTGAAGGCCTTACTTGATAACTTGATTACTTTAGGGTCACTAGGAGGTCTCCTTGGTTGGGTGATCAGTTTTGGTAACATAGATTCCCATTTGGGTCTATCTCTAATCTACTTGGGCATTGTTGTCCTCCAAATGCAACTATATTGTCCAAGTTTGTTCAAAATTCACTTTTGGAACCATGGGTGTACCCCCATCTCTAGTATGCATGCTCTCTATTTATGAGTCAAATTTGGTTAACTTTGATGCTCCAGTTTTTCTCTTTTTGTGTCTTGGGCAGTGTGAAGGGTTGTGTTCTTACTGCATTTTCCCTTTGTGTGTATGTCAATTGTCTATTTTCTTCATGGTCTAATGGACTCGTTTTGTTCTAAATCTATGCAATTGGCTCATTTTCACCATGGTTAAGGAGTCGAGCCTTTTAGTTTGAATTTTATAAGGACAATTTTGTACCTATGACTTATGGATAGTGTTGATGTCACACCCTAATGGATAAAGGTGTATAAATGGGCTGCTTCTCGTCTTCATTTGGTCGATTTCAGCTCTCTCAATTTTTTTTATACTCTTTTTAACTCATTTCTTAGTTTATTGTATACAACTCACATTTTATGGATCTCCTTCAGCAGTTTCTTGCTTCCATCCTTATTGCTCAAGGAGATTGTATGGCCGATGTCCACAATACTCACTTGTTGGTTCATGTCTTCTCTTGTACTTTTCGGTGTGTAGATTGTGTCTTCTTGTGTTTTGGATCATCCTTCTTCCTACTCTTTAATTAGGCTTTTCCTTGCACTTGAAAGGGTTTCTTTAGCAATCAACATGTGATGTAAGAGGCTTCCTTCCATAGAGGGCAAACATGCATAATATCTTTCTTTATTTCATTCTTGGTAGTGTATTTTCTTTATGCATTGTTTGTTGGCTTCATGTGTGTATGTATGTGCGCGCATGCGTGCACACAAGGGCATGTGCATGTGTTTGGAGAAATTAGGGAAACCAATCGATTTTGTAAGAGGATTGCATTTTGTGTGTTTACTTTCTCTTGCAAGATTTCAAGATCATTATTAGGTTAGGACACTTGTCAAACTTGCTAAAGGATTGCTAAAGGAATTAGTTCACCATTTTATTTTAGTTCTAGATGCTTGAAAAGCAAAGAGAAAACTGGGAATGAACTCTAATGCTTGTTCAATATATTTATCATTAATAACTACTTGACATGAACCCTATAACGTTCTCATTTTTTAGTTGTGATATTTTCTTGTATTTTCAAACCTAATTTAAAATATGGCGTTACTAGTGGAACCAATTATATTTGAAGATATGTTTTATTTTTTATTTTTTAAATCTTGGTAATAATAATATTTCATTTTTTTAATAATTGTTGTTAATGTGTAGCTTTATGTTTTCTACTTTATATTTTGATGACAATTCCCTACTTGATAAGAACCCTGTCGAGTTTTCATTTTTTTAGAGGTAATTATATGTAGTGGCATTTTGGCCCAAGCCCAAATTTGGTGTTACCATATTTACTATTTTTTTTTTGTATTGTATGTGACAAGGTATTGATGTATTTTTTTAATGGTTGTATTTTGAAAATTTAAAATTCTTTCGTTGACATGTTTTCAATGTAATTAAACCTATATTATCTTTTTTTAAGTTAAAAAAAATTAAATCACATATAAATTTTATTTTGAAAATAATATGAAACATAGGGACCTCAAAATAAAGTAAATAAAAAATATAGTTGGTGTCTAGTTAGATTGCGACTTTAAAATTATATTATATAAAATATCAATATTTAACTCTAATTTTTTAAAGAAAAAATCATATTATAAAAATCACATCATAAAAGTACATAAATATAAAGAACTAAAATTAAAATTAAAATTCTTCCAAATGGAATCACAAACTTATGCTTTTTACCCTTTCAGTAATACAATAGCTAAAAAAACGCATCAAGTGTAAAAATTTTCATCACAAGAAGACATATCATGTGAAAATACCATTATATGGATTTAAAATTAATTTTCTTTTCTAAAATTTGGAGTTTCTTTATTTCATCATTAAATATAAGTGCAGATAAAATCAACCTTCAATGATGAAATAACTTTGGCAAATGCTTTAGATGTTGAGTTACAAAGTAGCCATATAGATGAATAAGTTGCTATAAATTCAAGTAGTTTTATTTCATCGTTTTGTTTTCTATGTATATCTAATGTTGTGAGGATTATTCTTAGATTTTCTACAATTTTTTAAAATATAATTTTGTTTTAACAATTTTTAAATTAATAACAAAAACCTTTTGTAGAGTATTTTAAGATATTAACAAAAAAAACGGTATTGTAATTGAGTTGTATTTACATCCACACTCGTGAGAAACAAATAGTTTATATTTGTTGGAAACCTAATCCTCGGATTATGGTTCCAAAAATAATGTAAATAGATTATAAACTCAACCATCAGATACATTGTATAAATAAATGCTTTGGAAATGAAGTAAAGTGAATTGAGAGTTATTCAATCTTACAGTGGTATTAGAGCACCACTTGCCATAAGCCTTGCTTGTTTTGTTTCAGTTTTGGCAACCTGTATGCTTGCTAGTCCATTGCTAGACTGTTGACCCATTATTTTGTCTCCTATTCTGATTCATGCACTCAAAGTTAATTCTGTTTGCTCACTACTTGCTAGTTGCTAGCCCACATGCATTCAAAACTAGCGTTACTCCCTTGACCTACAATGTGGTTTGAGGTATCAAACGACCTCTTGGATATTGCATGCATTATCAATTTCATGCGTGATTGTGATTGCACTTTGCCAAAACGTTTGATTTTTTACCTACACATTTTATATATGTGCAACTCTATTTCCTCTCGACTTGGTCTCACTCTGCTATTGAGTATAGCGTTCTCATTTCCACTCCCACTTTTGTTGTTGTGATCGTCTTTTCACTTCCACTCCATTATTTGCTTTTATACATACTCTTTGTTTATGTTAAGAGGGTTGTGTCTCTCTTTTTACACCTATGGCCTTCGACTATAAACTGAATGTTGTAAAACTATTGTGCTTTCTGCCTGGAGAATTGAAGAATCCACATACTGTAATTTTGAGAGATGAGATTGCAACCTATTAATTACTACGTTTTTGTGAAATACGATTTCTGCTTTGAGCGACCTCCCATGTGTAACTTGCGATTTCAATGAGATGGACGTATGTTGAAGAGACGAGACTTTGATCTCACTCCTGAGAACTGCAAACATATAGCTATAAAGATTCACACCATCTCATAAATGCGTGAAGAGTGATTGCTGGGATGAGCCCATGCCTACTGTAAACTCATGCTCTTGCTCAGTTGCGTGGAGGTACTATGCTTTATTCAGTGTTGAAATTGCTCATCGAATATACAAAAACCCTAATTTGACCTAATTTCTATGCATGGAGTATGTATGAAAATATTGTTTGTATGTATGATATGGCTGTTGAATGAGCCCAAGCACATGCGTTATGTTGTGTATTTGATGAGCCGTACCTATTGTATATGCCTTAAATAACAAGCTGTTGTTGTATGAGCTCGAACTTGGAGTCTGAGTTATGTTTGTTGTGTTTTTGATAACCTATGATTGTTGTATATTTTGATGAGCCGTAACTATGACTTTGCCTACATATTTGTTGAGGACTCATGCTCTTGCTTAGTTGCGTGGAGGTACTACACTTTATTCAGTGTTGAAATTGCTCATCGAAAATATAAAGATCCTAGTTTGACCTAATTTCTGTGCATGGAGTATTAATTGAAATATTGTTTGTATGTATGATATGGTTGTTGAATGAGCCCAAGCGTATGCATTATGCTGTGTATTTGATGAGTCATACCTATTGTATATGCCTTAAATAACAAGCTGTTGTTGTATGAGCTCGAACTTGGAGTATGAGTTATGTTTGTTGTGTTTTTGATAACCTATGATTGTTATATATTTTGATGAGCCATAACTATGAGTTGGAGAAATAGATATTGCGATTTTGAATCTTGTCCCGAAGATTGTTGCAACTTGCTTTTGTTGTCTTGAAGCTTCTCACATCCACTTAAAGTTTGTAGCTGAGAATTGATGCTCTCCTCCACCACAAGTCTGTTGGTGGAACACGTAAACATTGACCTTGAATTCAAATGCGTGGAGTCGTGTCTTGAATATATCAAGACATGGAGTTGTTTCATTTGTATATGAGATCATTCCTGTGACTGAAGATCGAGTTAAATACTACTTGGAGAGTGTGACACTGCTATAAGTGTTGTGTTTTCTTCTTGAAGATGCATTTTAAGACTTAAGCTGTGACAACATGCTGTAAGAAGATTGTTGATAGTTGAAGATTGACTTGCTGAGACTTGACTCTTTGTTTAATTGTTCGGCAGTAAGGAATAATTTGAAGATTGCTGTAACTGTTCATCATGATTGCATAAAGAATTGAATTGTTGAGGATCGTTTCTCTTCCATTATGCTGCAAGAATTATGTTTTGAAGTTTGCAAAGAGCTATATTCAAGTCTGCATGTGGCACCAACTCTATTGCTACAATTCAATTGTGAAGTATATTGCTGCGACTTGCACTATTCTTCTAGAAGTTTTTTGTAATATAGTGATATTGTAATTGTTGAACAAATTGTAAATGTATTTTTAAAATCTAGTAAGAAACAAGGATATTGCATGTAATGGCACTTTGGAGCTACTTAGATAGTGTTGCAGAACTATTTTGAGCAGTTGCAAAATTATTTGTAATAGATTGCATAATTGTGTAATAAGCAACATAATCATTTTGTAACTTGTAAAGGAGCAGGAACTTAAACCTATATCCCATATTTTTTTTCAAATATTTTGGAAGTTGCAAGTTTTCGATTAAAGATGTATTCTTTGGTATCTTGTGTTGATGATGTCTTCACTGGCAATGACACATTCAAAATGGTCAGAAAGATCAAGAAATCGAGCAAGCTTGTTGAAGAATCCCTTTGCTTTGTTCAGAAAGAAAGAATTATCTTAAAGACTCTTCCAAGGGAGATAACAACAAGAGAGGATGATGAGCCGAATAATTATTCGCTCACACAAAGAATTCACCAAAAAACTTGGTAAATTAGATAAGCCATGAGACAGGTATATATTAATGATAAGATAAGAGATGATATGTTACAATGGTGGCCCTGCCTTAAATATGGCTTGGGCAATTTGATGTTGAGGAGACGCCTCATTTCATAACTTAACTTAGTTAAGTTAATTATTAATTATTTAATTATTATCTTATTTTATGTTCGTTACATTGCCACTCTCTTAAAAAGGCTTTGTTCTCAAAGCCTTATAATGTTGTCGCGTCTTTCTTTGCGATCCCGTGGCTGATGAAACATGTTGATACGAACTGCTAAGTGTAGAGCATAACTTTCGATATGTGGATGGGTCAATCCATCCTAAATTGATTTGTTGTTGATTGTTGGGTTTCCCTATTGATTTGTCATCAGGAGCTTTGATCATATTAGTATCATTATCTTTCGACATTTTCCACTTTTTAGAATATCGGTTTTTATGGTTGGGGTGTCAATAGGGGATTTTCACTATGTCATTTTCTTTTATGAGTGTCATCTTTTGAGCATTGATCTGAGTTGGAAGTTGTATTTTCGTTCCTTGAGGTTTTAAGGTTTTATTTTGTATCTTTTCCAATTGCACGTAATCATTTTGAAACTTCTTAATCACTTCTACTTGCGTTTTTTTGTCTTCTTCAGACTTCTTAAGTTGTTCTTTAAGATCTTTGTTATGAATTTTGATGCAACTATTTTCTTCTTGCTTGTCTAGAAGTTTCCCTTCAATGTCTTTCGTAGATTGTTCTATCTTCCGAATATTTTTCAACTTCTTCATTTTTGTGACTAGTGTTTTGTTATGATTCCTTAATCTGAAAATTTCTTCGGAATTGTTGGATAGTGTTTTATTACTCTTTATGATCTCGAGCTTGTGTGCCTTTTTAGAGTCATCATTTTGTTGTTGAAGAACTTTTTTTGTTGTCGACATTGGCCGACCTCTGATTCTTGACTTTCTAACTTATGTCGTATCTACGTTAGTTCTTCATCCTTGTCACAAATGATTTTGTTCAAGCGTATTATTTCCGCTTTGTAATCATTTATCTCTCTCTTTATATCTTGATTTTTCACTTTCTGGTTGAAATCATTTTCGGTTTTTAATTCTTCAATTTGCGCAAATAATTTTTTTATATGATTTTTCTTGTTGGAAATGTTTTTTTCGTTGAATTTTTTTTCTATCTTATGTATTTCAATTATAACTTCCAAGTTTTTATTCCTATCGCGTAAATCTTCGTTGTCTCTTTGATAACGCTTTAACTTGGCTTTTAATTTCTCTATTGGTAGACGCAAACCAGATTCCATGATCTTTGATTTCTTCGACACTAGATGGACGTCTGGACTATAAATGGTCTTCAATTTTCTTCGATTCTGTTTTCTTTGTATTAGGTTAATTGACCCCTTTTTTTTTCAAAATTAATAATTATTTTAATAAAATATTTTTTTATAATAATAATTATTAATTGATTAATTAATATTAATATTATTAATATTTTTATAAACTATATATATATATATATATATATACAATTTTTTTTTGAAAATTTTGAAATGTTTATAGTAATAAATATTATTATTATATATTTTTTTAAAATTGCAGGAGTTAAAATTGTGAGTAATGAGGCGAGTCGAACCGGTGGCGCTTAAGGAGAAGAGGAGCGTCAATAGAGGAGCAACTATGCGCGTGGAGGAGAGACTGGTTTGTTGGCAGGAAGCAAGGTAGTTGTAGGTGCAGGTGGAGGAGAATGGGCGGATGAGCTATGGGGGAGCGTGAAGTGTGGAGGAAGCAGGGAAGTGGATGCGCGTGGGGAAGAAAATAGCTGGGAAGTCAAACAATGCGGGGAGATTCATGGACGGGTGATGGGAGAAGCGTGGAAGGGTCTGCACGTGGAGAGGGCGCAACAGCTAGAGGAGCTGCGCGAGGGGGCTGTGCAAGGCTGCCTAGGCGGGAGGGCATGTGAGCGGCGGAAGGGAGAGCAGCAGGAGGGTGGAATATGGAGGATGGGAAGGTGTGGAGGATGGAGAGGCGACATTGGGAGGTTGAACGCCGATGTTTGAAGGGGGATGATTGGGACTGGCGAGTAGGTGCATGAGGCAGAACGAGGGATGGGAGAAGCCAAACGGAGGATGGGAGAGGATGTGGTTGGGGCAGTGTGGTGTGGCAGTGTGTGGAGTGATGGTTGAGGATCTTGTGGGCAGAGCAGAATGGTGGCATGAGAGAGGGGGCGCATAGATGGAGGTCGAGTAGTTGGAGGAGAATGGGCAGCACAACAACGTGTGGGCTGAAGGAGATGTGAGGAGAAACTGGGTGAATTTGAATCTTCTTCCTTTCAATTTGGAATCTGAAAATGGCCAAAAGCCAAGAGTGGTCAAAGACCAAGTGTACAGAGAAACTTTGAAGTGGATGGCCAAGGGCCGGAGCACGGGCCCAAAGGCTCTGATACCAAATGAGCCGAATAATTATTCGCTCACACAAATAATTCACCAAAAAACTTGGTAAATCAAATAAGCCATAAGATAAGTATATATTAATAATAAGATAAGAGATGATATGTTACAATGGTGGCCCTGCCTTAAATATGGCTTGGGCATTTGATGTTGAGGAGACACCTCATTTCATAACTTAACTTAGTTAAGCTAATTATTAATTATTTTATTATTATCTTATTTTATGTTCATTACAGATGAGGAAGAAGAAATTTCATAGGCAGAGGGGGCAAAAACAAGTTAAGAAAAAGATCATATCTGAAGTGCAAGCACTGTGGAAAGAATGGGCATGAAGCAGATCAGTGTTGGGCTCCTCGAGAGTCCATTAAAGGTAGACACAATATGAATCAAGAGGCTAGTAAAGCCCATGATTTAACTCACTATATGGTTGCACACTGTAATTTTGGTATTAATGAAATAACCTCTCTATCATCTTACAAAGATTGTTGGATGCTTTATACTGATGCAACTTTTCATATGACTCTTAGAAAAGATTGTTATGAAGAACTGAATGAAATTGAAAATGACATAGTATACTTTGCAGACAAATCTAGCCCTAGACCAAAATGAATTGGTACAATTAGGTTCAAGCTGACTGGTTTCCCTGATTTTGTGTTAAAGAATGTTCTCTATCTTCTAGAGTTGCAAAGAAGCTTGCTATCTTTGGTGTAGATTTGACAACAAGGTCATTCCATCAACATGTTTGATGGAATTGTAGAGATAAGAAAGTCCTCTGACAACATGGTCATCATGACCGGGTATGAAGATGGAAAGCTGTTGAAGTTGAAGGGATATTCTGTAACAGTTCAAAACTCTGCTTATATGCCTCAACTTGAAGAAGGTAATATGCCATCCAGTGTATTGTGGCATGCGAGATTTGGTCACTTGAATTATAACAGTCTTCGTTTGTTAAGAAAAAATGGTGTATATGGTTTTCCTACTATTCCTACGCAAATGAACAATTGTGATGCATGCATTCTAGGAAAACATAGTAAGTAGCCTTTTCAAGAATCTAAATTTAGACTAAGTAGAAAGTTAGAACTAATTCATTCTGACCTATGTGGCCCGATACCAATTGCTTCTGCAAATGGTAATAACTACGTCATGACCTTTGTTGATGATTATTCAAGAATGTGTTGGGTATATTTATTAAAGACAAAGTCTGAAGCATTTCAAACATTCAAGGACTTTTATGCATGGATAGAGAATCAAGCATAAGCAAGTATTGGTACATTTTGATCTGAAATGGTAAAGAATACACCTCTAATGAATTAAAAGATGATCTTTCCAAACATGGAATTACACATCAAACTATAGTTCTTTGTATTCCTTAACAAAACAGTGTAGCAAAAAGGATGAATAGAACATTAATGAATATGACAAGATCAATGATGTTTTGGGGTGATGTAGTAGTATGTGCAACATTTTTGAGAAATAGAAGTCCATCTCATGCTATTGAAGACAAAACTACACATGAAATGTGGTTTGACCACCTTCCTTCGGTTAGGCATCTCAGAGTTTTTGGTTCCACTTGTTATGCCTTGATACCAAAGGAGCAAAGAAGCAAACTTGGTGCTAGAAATCAAAGATGCATTTTCTTGGGATATTCAGAAACTTCCAAGGCATACCATCATTATGATGAGGTAAACAAGTAATTTGTTGTTTCCAGAGATGTCATTTTTTTCTTGAAACTAATAAAAATGACAAGTCTATTGAAAGACAACTTAAATGTCTGGAGAAGTTTTCCCATCTAAATACATATTATGAATTTTATAATGAAATTCCAAACCTTGAAGGTGGAACCTCGATCTTGGATCATGATCAATCTTTGGAGTTTCCTTTTGAAGCACCAACACCCCCTCATGGAGATACTCATGAAGAAGAAATTCCCAACACTTAACCTAAACTGGATGATGTTATTGAGAGGATTGGAATATTGAACCTTGAAGAGATTGGACCACCTCCAACTGATAAACTTGGCCCATCAAAGAAGATTCCAAAATGGGCCATAAAGACACTTGAAAGTGTTTATCTAGATGAAGTTGGAAAGATAGGAACTAGAAATTCATCAAGACAAGATGATGGAGGAAAAACAATTAACTCAAGTGATGACACATATGTCTCATTTGATTGTGAATTGAATTTATCTTCTAACTTTGAACCAACTTCCTTTATAGAAGTAGTTGAATGTGATGAATGCAAAAAGGTTATGCAAAATGAATATGGTGCACCCATAAAGAATGGATCCTGGAAGCTGGTTGACCCTCATAATGGAACCAAACCAAATGGTTGCAAGTGGGTATACAAATTAGATGGATCACTTGAAAAACACAAAACAAGAGTTGTGGTGAAAGGCTATGCACAAAAATAAGTTGACTCTGAAGAAACATCCCCTCCCACAACAAAATGGGCTACCATCCACACTTCGCTCTCCATGGCAGCACAAAATGGGTGGAAAGTCCAACAGATGGATGTAAAACAATTTTCTTGAATGAAGATTTGAAACAAAATTTCTTCATGTCTTAACTAGAAGGGTTTGTTGTGAAGGGACAAGAAAAAAAGGTATGCAAACTTGTCAAATCCTTGTATGGCCTAAAACAAGCACCACGAGCTTGGTATGAAAAGCTAATAGAGCATATTCTAAAGCTAAATTTCAAGCGTTATAATCTTGATGATGCAACATTGTTTGTGAAGAAACTTGGAAGATCTATTGTATTATCATGTGGTATATGTAGATGACCTTTTGATGACATGGAACAATGAAGATTATATAGCATCCATAAAGAAAGATTTAAGGAAATGTTTTGAAATCAGTGATTTGGGACATCTTCATTACTACTTAGGAATTGAAGTGACTCAACATCCTGAGTACATATTCATATCTCATAAAAAGTATGTTGGAGTATTATTGAACAGATTTTGCATGAAAGAATGCAACACTCTCTCAACTGCAATGGAACAAAAATTGAAGCTCACATCAAGTGAAGAAAAATAATTTGAGGATGCTACCAAGTACCGACAGCTTGTAGGAAGCCTTATCTACGTTACCACTACTAGACGCGATATTTCTTATGTTGTTGGCATTCTTTCCAGATACATGCACAAACCTTGTGAAGGGCATTGTTTTGTTGCAAAAAGAGTTCTAAGGTACTTGAAGGGGACTCAAGGCTTTGGACTCAATACACTAAGGTAGAATACTGCAAACTCATTGGGTACATTGATTCAGACTTTGGTGGTGGCAAAGAGACATGAGTGTCCACTTCTGGATACACAATGAGTCTTGGATCAACAACTATTTCCTGGATATTACACAAACAATCTGTTCCAGCAGATTCGACAACAGAAGCAGAATATGTGGCAGTTGTAGAAGCAACAAAAGAGATTGTGTGGTAGAAAGATACTTGAAGATTTGTAGGAGAAACAAGAAAATTCTACCTTTATTGATTGACAACATTTCTGCAATCAAGTTGGCCAAGAACCCTAGATTCCATGATTGAACCAAGCACATCAACACAAAGTACCATTTGATTTGACATCATGTAGAGGCCAAGACAGTTCATTTATGACATTGTTCCACAATTGAACAAATTGCTGCCATTTTCACCAAAGTACTTGGAAGAAAAATGCTTGAAATATTTAGAACTATGCTTGGACTAACAAAGTCCCCTTCAGATTAAGAGGAGGAATGTTGGAAACCTAATCCTTGAATTAGGGTTCCATAAATAATGTAAATATATTATAAAATGAAGATTCACATAGGAAGGTGAAATGAATGGCTAGAATATGAAACTCAACGATCATATACATTGTATAATTAATTGCTTTGGAATTAAAATACAATGAATGAGGAGTTATTAAATCCTACAATATTATTAAGACTTGGGATTGTAGTCAAAGTCAACATTACATTCCAGTGATGAGATGGATTTGATTTTTCAACTTGATGATACATTTTTACTTTAAAAGTTGGCGATTAATGATTATGCTCTATAATTTGAGCAATTATAAATTATATTATTCTCCTTATCTCATGCATGTTTGCTGCCATTTTCACCAAAGTACTTGGAAGAAAAATGCTTGAAATATTTAGAACTATGCTTGGACTAACAAAAACCCCTTCAGATTAAGAGGAGGAATGTTGGAAACCTAATCCTTGAATTAGGGTTCCATAAATAATGTAAATATATTATAAAATGAAGATTCACATAGGAAGGTGAAATGAATGGTTGGAATATGAAACTCAACGATCATATACATTGTATAATTAATTGCTTTGGAATTAAAATACAATGAATCAGGAGTTATTAAATCCTACAATATTATTGTAGTCAAAGTCAACATTACATTCCAGTGATGAGATGGATTTGATTTTTCAACTTGATGATACATTTTCACTTTAAAAGTTGGTGGTGATTAATGATTATGCTCTATAATTTGAGCAATTATAAATTATATTATTCTCCTTATCTCATGCATGTTTGTAGCCAAATGTACATTCTTACACATAACAGGAAATACTTTTAAATGATAACAATAAATACTTTGAAATGACTTGGACATAAAATAAAATAAACTAGTGCAGTGCTGGTTAGAAGGGATTATCCAATAATAATGAGTGAAAATGGTTGAGCATCGTAGAAAAACATATTTGAATTAGTTATACCAATTATGTATAGAGAATATTTGTTGTGAAATGTCCATTAACATTTCTAAATTAGAATTTTAAGCGAAGTCGATGATAGCATTATAATGTCATAATATTTAATCAAAATATGATAGCGTTATGAATATTATAGTATTTCATATGTATGCAAAATCTTATTCATAGTGTTTATGAAAATGAAATACCTTGTAATATAATTTTACAAAAAGAAAATTATAACATTATAAATATTATGATCATATATGTTTTATGTTTTACTTCGTAATGATCAGTACCTCATAGTTCACATTTGTTGAATGATATTGAATTACTAAGTACAAGGAAGTATTAGTACTTGTGTTTCTCAAATATTATCAATTTGAGGATGTTTGAGCTTTAAGATTGACGTTAGTGGGTTGGTCCTTAATTGAAAAGGTTGTGTAATATTACCTCGGGTAGAACTCTAACACCTACTTTATAACAAGATATTTAATTGGTTAAGGTTTGTGTTAGAGGAAGAGGAATAATTGGTTCTAGTTTGCATTATAGGAAGATGAAGAATTAATTGTATTTTGTGTTACAAGAAGTGCCAATAGAGGAAGAATAAGATCAACAAACACAAGCAAAGCTCTAAAACCAACAATTTAATGGAATTCTGTCTTTGGAGCATGCAAGAGTTGAATAGGATTGATGCCCATTACTTTGCAAGTAAAGGTTAGTGGGGGTTGTGATTTCAAGATTATACACATGGTTAGATGACATTATTTGAATAGTATGCTCTTGATTGACCTACAATGATAAAAACTTATAACTCGGCCTTGGTAGAAATGATGGCTCTTTGATTCTTACATTTTAAAGATTCCAGACGGGGAATGTAGAGAGGATACTTGCATGTTCATTGATACTATCATTATATGTAATGTTTTGTAATCCTTATTATAATAAATCTTGTATGTAACGCCCCTGCTCGAGACCCCTTAAATGATCATGTATTTGATGTAAATGCTGAATCACATTTGCATGTATGGAAGAACAATGTAATTTTGTTCTTATTAATATAAATATAACTGACTTTGGTGGTGGTGAAACACTAAAGATAAGGGGACAAGTGGATTCACCAGTGAGAGGTAAGGGGGTTTGTGTTAGACAAGTTCCATGTTGCAATGTGTCAACCTTGTAACTTACTCAAAACCTGCCATTTGCCTTAAATAAGCCAACTACCTCCCTTGACTATTTTCCCAATCATTGAATGAGTATGGGTGAGGTTGGTGGAAGAGTCAATGCATGCAGTTATGAAAGCATGGGGTTGACTGCACTAGAGGACGGTGCTGTCAGCTGCCATACGTCCTCTCCCTTCCACCTCACATATCCTACATGAGGGAAGAGGTATCCTCACACCATACGAAGATTGAAGGAGAGAGCGACCATTTGGAGCCTGCGGTTCACACAACAAAAGAGTAGGAAGATAACCGAGAGGAGGGTGCGTGAAGCATGAGCGTGCATGTGGAAGTAAGAAGACCGTGGAGGAGTGTTTCGTTTGAGTGGAGGTGATCTCGATGCCTCTAAACTAATTTGGGTTGTAGGGGATTAAGTTGTTCCTATAGTGTTTCCTAAGCTTGTGGTTGACTGCTGGGTTGTGGTCAATGAGACAGTGAATTACACAAGAACCATTATGGTGGACTTCCTGGGAATTGGATAGCAGCGATGAGATTCTTTGGGGTGTTGTTGGAAAGAAGCCAAACTGGGGATTGTGTTGTTTGGCATGGAATTGACTAAAGCCTATAACTTCTTGTTTTCCTGTGCACTTGTGTTAACTTCTTTAAATGTGAGGAATGAGGTGAAATTGACACCTATAAACTGATCTTGTGCTGTAATGGATGAATTTATTCCCTTGTAATATTTTCCAAGCTTGTGGTTTACTACTAGGTTGTGGTTAATGAGATGGAAAATTATGCATGAACCGCTCTGGTGGATTTCCTGGGAACTAGATAGCAGGGATGAGTTTTCCTGTGGTGCTATTGGAAAGAAGCCAAAAATGGGAATTGTGTTGTTTGGCATGAGATGGTTTATGGCATCTGAATTTCATTTACTTATGTGTGCGAGGAATGCCAAGTATTAGTTCCTGGGTTGGAACAAAACTAGGGTGGAGGGAAAGAGTCTCTTGGTGAATTCACAAGTCTCGCCTCAGGGGTGGTCTCTATGTGCTAAAATAATACAGGATGAGTAGAGACCTAGAGTTGGGTGGAAAGTGGAAACCATGAAACCAGTTGCCTGTTATATTGATATCCAGATAAGTGTTTGGAGTTATCTGTCCATAATATATTGATTATGAATTTCCTATTAGACAATTGATATAATGGTGCATGCTCTTTATGCTGAATTCCTATAAATATGTCTATCGCTGATATGTCATGGCGTTAACGGATAATGTAACATGTTCTTGGTGTTGTTAAATCCTGAATGGAAATAAATGAATGGTGAAATAGATGCTCTGTGTGTGAGCGGTTATGTTGTCCATGGTTGTTTATTAGCAAATCTTTGTTCACTAGGTTGTGTGATGTTGGCTAAGTAAGCTTTATTTGTGACTTATTTCAATGTCCCATTGGGATGGTCAACGATGTTGATGTATGAGCAACATATTTGTGTTTGGCCTGTATTTTGGTTCTAAGTAAAGACCGCGAAGTCTTAGGGTGTCTCTGTTTGATTATTAGTCTTGTAAATGGTTTATTGTATTTACCGAAGTTGAATTAATGGTTGGAAGCCCATTTTTTTGGTCGTTCGACTTGTGGCGAATTGCCTTATGTTTCCATCGATTTTGTTTGTTGTGTTTTGGTGCTAATAAGAGCGACTTCACATATTCTTGGTGGGAAGGTTTCAAGGGAAAGGTATGGCTAAGGATCTTGTCTAAACGATTGTGGATTTCTTGCCTTAGTTGTTAAATAAAATAGCTAAGTGTTCCCTATGGGATCATAACAATCATGGCTATTGATCGTCATGGCGAGGTCTGATTCATACTGTTGATTACCATGCTGATGAGCCGGTATCGACTTTCGACTGCTAATGTTGGGAATTGGAAGTAGGGAGTAAATTTTGTGGTGCCTGTTATGTGGGTGTCGATTCCTGATTTTCAACGTGTCGACGTCGAGAATCAGAAGTCGAGAGTGTCTTTTGGGTTGGGTTGTTTTCCCATGCAACCTCCCAACTCATAATGCGTCGACGTTGGGGATCAAAAGTCGGGAGTGTTATTGCTTAGGTAGTTTTGTCATGTTGAATCCCAACTTCCAACGTACTGACATCAGAAATCGAAAGTTGGAGGTAGGTTTTGCGAATTTTGGTTGTTGGTTCCGACTCCTCATGTCGGAAGGGTTGAGTTCCGACATTGGAATGCGAAAGTCATGAGTGAAATTTTTGTTCTTCTGTAGCGTGTGCCAACTTATGTCTCTCGATTGTATGGAAGTCAGAATTTAGAGGTGTTTTTGTTGAGCATTAGAGGAAATTTGGGGTCTAAAATGGGCCATATAAGAAAACAAGCCAACAATAAATTTTGTGAGTTGGAATTCAAGAACCAATAGAGTTTCAATAAAATGATTCAACCATAATGGTTGAATTGACATATTTGTCTTAAAAGAAAACTACTTTTTTTGTTCATATTTTCGACATATCTCCCTGCGTTTTTACTCAAATTCCAAGCGGGAGAGCTCATTGGATGCATAATTTAATTCTGCATCCAACGAGTACCCACAATGCATACTTTTTACAGACCCCGCTACCCCAAAAATAAGAAATACCAGAAAAACATGATGATGACATCATCATCACATTTTTTTTAGGTATTTCTTGTTTTTGGGGTAGCGGGGTCTGTCAAAAGTATTAATTGTGGGTACTCATTGGATTCAGAATTAAATTCTGCATCCAACGAGCTCTCCCGCTCGGAATTTGAGTAAAAACGTAGGGAGATATGTCAAAAATACGAACAAAAAAGTAGTTTTTTTCATTCTTCCTCCAAAATTAATAACTATTATTTTATTATTTTCCTTAGGAGGTTCATTTTAGACCTCAAATTTCCTCTAATGCTTTATTGCGTCGTGCCGACTCCCAACTCTCGACTATACAGAAGTCGAAAGTCGAGAGCATTCATTGTGACTCGCAACTCTTGACTTTCGCAGTCAGAAGTTAGAAGTCGAGAAAAGTTGGTTTTAGTGCGGTTTATGCATTGCTTACTCTCGACTCCTGGTTTCGGAGTCAGGAGAGTTGGAGTCATTCTGTGCAAGTCAGGATCGAAAATTTTAAGTCGGGATGGAGAGTCTAACTTGCTGAACTTGTTTTTAAGCTTGTTATTGGTTGTATAGGCTCGTTTAATCCTTGTTTATTATTTGTTAATATTGTTTAATGATTTTTATGCTGTGATTAAGCTTCAATTAGGCTTCTTAAATCCATTTTGGTTTATGCTTCCACTGTACCAAGTTGTATTGGGATTGCTGTTTAGTTTTTTTATTTAGTTTGGTTTAAGTTATTTTTGTATTTTGGATCCCGATTCTAGCTCCGTGTTTGTCCTTGTCCGCTAGTGGTTGTCCGGGTGGCTATGTAGCGCAAGCGCATGTTACAGTGTGGTATCAAAATGAGGTTTCAAACGTTGGCCCTTGGGTAATTTTTTGGCATGTTTTATGTTGCGTTAATGTGTAAAATGCCCTATTGAGAGGTGAATGCTTGGGTTTAATTAAACGTTTTCCTTATTGAGCATAATGTTCATGTAGTTGGGTTTGGATGTTGAATTCCCATTCTATGTAATGTGCAATTTTATTTATGAAATGAAATGCATAAATGAAATGTTTAATGGATGTATATTATTCATGGCTATGTGGGTTAACATGGATTCTTCCTATATTGGATTGTTATTGTTGTTCCTAGTCCAGGTGGTTGTTTCACAACACCATTTTCAAATCCTTGTAGTTTCCAATTGCCTATGTTATGGGTAGACAAAACTACACGATGGCAGAAATCCATGAAGTATCTTGTTTCACTAAAGAAGTGGCATTGGGTGACTAAAGGATGGAATTCAATGACCATCGGTCTGAGATGGGGTCCATGGAAGTGTTCTGGATTTTTAAATATGTTTAGATTGGTAATGAAAAGATGCTATAGTATATCAAGCAACATAGTCAAATCGATCAACAGGTGATGCAAAGCCTAATGAAGCTACATGCTAAGGTGCATTAAATACCTTCTATGGTAAGAAGGGAAGTTGAAGAATCTCTAGAGATAGATATTTTTTATAGGTATCATCCGTCCAAGGATATGGATGCAAGAAAAAGAAGGGAGAAATCCCGACACCATTCAATTGGAAGCCATCATGGGAATGAGGAACCAAAAACCCAATATGATCATTATCGTTCCAAGCATAAAAAAATAAAGAGAAATGGGGACTCCCTACAGGGTAAACTTCGAAATATTAAGCCTCCCACTTTTGATGGGTAAAAGTCGAGGGAAAGTGCAGAATTGTGGTTGCTAGAGATGAAGAAGTACCTGCTTTTGCATGATTATTTCGATAACCATGAAGCCAACATTTCCTTATTCAACCTTAAAGGGAGAGCATATAGATGGAAGCAACCGAAGGGGCAGGAAGGTTAGACGAAAGGCAAATTTCATGGGGAAAATTTTAGAGGTTGTTCAAGCATGAGTACATATCTCAGCAGTACTACGACAAGAAAATGAAAAAGTTCTTTGAACTCAGTTTGGCTAATAAATCCATGGAAGAATATGATAAGCATTTCTTGGAGTTGCCGAGTTTCGTTGGTTTCGTTAGGGATGAGAAGGTCAACGTCCAACGTTTTCTCAATGGGATGGAAATGACCTTCAAAGACAAGATCTCATATGATGAGCCCTACACATTGAAAGAATGTGTTAGGAAGGCCAAATTCTTGTATGAACAGACCAAGGGAAAACATGATGTACATAAATCTTGGAATGGTAAGCTGAAATAAATGAAGGAGGTGAGAGGAAAAGAGTCCAAACCTTATGATATAAAGGTGGATCAATTTAGTTCCTCTAGATAACCAGTCCTAAAAAATGAAGTAAAAATGGCATAGGTAGTGGCCAAAGATGTCCTTTTGAATTGAAATGTTGGAATTTTGGAGGGGATCACTAGGTCAAAGAATTCCCAAAGAAAAGGAACAATTAAGAGGTCAGTTTATACAAGGTGTAGGAAGCCACTATAGTGGGGGATGTAGGTCTAAATGCATTTCGATTGTATGCAACCTTGGATAAACACCAAGTGGAGCATCGAGCATCCAACCAACGAATTGGAAAAAGTGACCAAGATTCATAGGATTAGGGCCAAAGGTTGGGAAAAGGTCCAATGGACGCTATGCATCCCTTACTCAATGATATGAGAAAATAAAAGATATGGTGCGTGAATAGAGTTCCTATGTAGTTTTGAATTCTATGTATTTGTAATTAAGCTTGAAAATTTTGTTCATGTGTTTTGACCAATGGAACTCTAAGGACAAAGTTGAATCTAAGGGGGAGGGGACTGTAACACCCCTGGTTGAGATCCCTAAAATTATCATGTATATGATGTAAATGTTGAATCATAATTTCCTGTATGGAAGAAAAATTCAATTTTATTCTTATTAATATAAATATAATTTGCTTCGGTGGTGGTGAAACGCTGAGGAGAAGGGTACAAGTGGATTCACTAGTTATAGGTAAGGGGGTCTATGGGAGACTAGTTCCATGTTGCCATGTGTCAACCTTGTAACTTACTCAAAACTTGGCATGTGCTTTAAATAAGGAAGCAACCTCCCTTGACTATTTTCCCAATCATTGAATGAGTATGGATGAGGTTGGTGGAAGAGTCAATCCATTCAGTTATGGAATCATGGGGTTAACTGCAGTAGAGGGTGATGTTGTTAGTTTCCATAAGTCCTCTCACTTCCACCTCATGTATCCTACTTGTTTTTCCTAAATCTTCACTATGGGGGCGCTACCCCTGAACCGCCACCAAGGGGGGATCCCAAAATAGTATTCTCCCCTCTTGACCCCTCTGATGACTATACTTGGGGGGGATCAACCATCCGTCAGGTCCTGGGATCCAAACAAGGATGAAATAACATCTCTAAATCAGGAAGATTGGGATCCACAACCAACATTATCCTCATGCCATATAGAGATTGAAGGAGAGAGAAAGCATTCAGAGCTTGCGATTCACACAATGATAGATCAGGAAGAGAGACAAGAGGAGGGTGCATGAAGCCTACACATGCATTTGGAAGTAAGAAGGCCATGGAGGATCATTTTTTTTGAGTGGAGGTGATCTCGATACCTCTAAAATACTTTGGGATGTAGGGGTTGAAGTTGTTCCTATAGTGTTTCCAAATCCCGCGGTTGACTGCTGGGTTGTGGTCAACGAGATGGTGAATTGGGTAAGAACCGTTTTGGTGGACTTCCTGAGTTTCACTGTGGTGCTGTTGGAAAGAAGCCATAGTGGGGAGTGTGTTGTTTGGCATGGAATTAGCTAAATCTTGTAACTTCTTGTTTGTTTTTGAACCTATGTTAACTCCTTTAAATTTGAGGAATGATATGAACTTGACACCTCTAAGATGATCTTGTGTTGTAATGGTTCAATTTGTTCCCTTGTAATGTGTTCCAAGCCTATGGTTGGCTGTTGGGTTGTGGTCAATGAGATTGCAAATTTTGCATGAACCGCTTTGGTGGATTTCTTGGGAACTAGATAGTAGGATGAGTTTTCTTGTTATTCTATTATAAAGAAGCTAGAGTGGGAATTATGTTGTTTGGCATGAAATTGGGTATGGCCTATGAATTTCATTCTCTTGCTCCCTATGTTGTAATCCTATGAGTGTGAATGTCGAGTATTAGTTCTTGGGTTGGAATGAAACTATGGTGGAAGGAAAGAGACTCCTGGTGAATTCATAAGTCCCACCTTGGGGGTGGTCTCTAAGCGTTGAAATAATGCAGGATGAGTAGAGACCTACGGTTTGTTGGAGCATGGAAACCACGAAGTCGGTTGCATGTTATATTGATATCCAAACAACTGTTTGGAGTTCTGTGTCCTTGATATATTAATTATGAATTCCCTATTAGACAATCGATCTAATGGTGCATGCTCTTTATGCTGAATGCCTGTAAATGGGTGAATCATTGATATGTTATGATGTTAATGTCTAATGCAACTTGTTCTTGGTGTTGTTAAATTCTGAATAAAAGTAAATGAATGGTCAAATAGATGCTCTGTGTGTGAGTGATTATGTTGTTCATGGTTATTTGCTTGTAAATATTTATTCACAAGGTTGTGTGATGTTGGCTAAGTAGGATATGTTTGTGAGCTATTACAATGTCCCATTGGTATTGTTATCAATGTTGATGTATGAGCAACATCTTTGTGTTCAACATGTATGGTGGTTACGAGTCAAGACTGCAATGTCTCGGGGTGTCTCTGTTTGATTATCAGTCCTGAAATGGTTTATTAGCTTGCCCGAACCTGACTTGATGATTGGTAGCCCTTGTTTTCAGTCGTTCAACCTCTGAAGAATTCCTTATGTTTCCATCGATTTTTTTGTGTGTGTTTTAGTGCCAATTAGAACGACTTGATATGTTCTTGGTGGGTAGGTTTCAGGGCCAAGGCATGACTAAGAATCTTGGTTAAATAGTTGTGGATTTATGATCTTAGTCGTTAAATAAAATGGCTAAGTGTTCCCTATGGGATCATAGAAATCATGGTCATTGACCGTCATAGAAATATGTGATTCGAATTTTTGATTATCGGGTTGATGAGCTGGTGTTGACTTTTGACTTTCGACACGCCAAAGTTAGGAATTAGAAGTCGAGAGTAAATTTTGTCATGACTATTATGTGGGTGGTGATTCTCGACTTTCAACGTTTTGACGTCATGAATCGAAATTTGGGAGAGTCTTTTGGGTTGAGCTATTTTTTCATTCCAACTCTTGACTCTCGACACACTGACATCGGGAATCATAAGTTTAGAGTATTATTTCTTTAGGCAGTTTGTTGTACCGACTCTCGACTTTGGATGTGCCGCCATTGGAAATTGAATGTCAGAGGTAGGTCTTGTGAATTTTGGTTGTTGGTGCCAATTCCTGAATCCCAATGTCAGAAGGGTTGAGTGCCGATGTCAGATGTTGAAGTCGGGAGTGGATTTTGTGTTCTTCTATGGTTTGTGTCGACTTCCGACTCTTGAGTGTATGGTATGCAGAATTTGGAAGTTGGAAACATTTTTATCAAGTTTTATTGCTCCATGCCTAATTCTTACTCCCGATTGTATAAAAGTTGGAAGTCAAAAGTTGAAGGTGTTTTTATTGAGTTTTATTGCGCCACACTAACTCCCAACTTTCGACTATGTGGAAGTTCAAAACCGGAAGTTGGGAGTGTTCATTGTGATTGTTGTTTTTTGGTGCCGACTACTAAAATCCATAGTTGGAAGTCGAGAGTGGTTCATTCTAGTGTGGTTTCTGCAATGTCGACTCCCGAATCTCGACTCCAAATTTCAGATTTAGGAGAGTTGGAGTCGTTTTGCACAAGTCGAGATCATAATTTTTAAGTCGGGATGGTGCGTTTAACCCGTCGGATCTTGTTTTTAATCTTGTTATTGGTTGTATAGGATTCTTCAAGCCTTGTTTATTATTTGTTAATCTTGTTTAAATATTTTTATAGATTGATTAATGAGTTCTATGTTGTGATTAAGCTTCAGTTAGGCTTGTTAAATTCATTTTGGTTTATGCTTTCGCAATAGCGAGTTGTTTTGGGTTGGCTGTTTATTTTTTTTATTTAGTTTGGTTTAAATCAATTTTGGATTTTGGAGCCTGATCCGAGTTATGTGTCTTTCCTAGGACGCCAGTGGTTGTTCACGCAACTATGTTGCGTGAGGGCATGTTACATTATAACTCCGCAAAGCTCAATAGATAAACTATGTATATTGCCACCTTTTAGCACATTAATGCACTAATATCAACCAATCGATTGCTAATAATGACCATTTTTCAATTCTTTTTTTTGTTGGTTTTTTTCTAATTTTTCTTTAAACATCATCTCTCATGGTAGCACTCAAGTTTAGTAAATCACTTGTTCAAAAAGCAATTTTTGCAATGCATGCCTGGCTAATTTCCACATAAACCATTTTCTCTTGAATCTTTGTGTGATACACAAATGCATCTTTCAATTGTATAGTTGTTCTACAACTTGATCTCTATGCAATGTATGAGCATTGGTTTAAATTAGTTTGCGTGTTTCAATTTTTTGGTAAGTAAAGAGAGTGTTGATATAACGACTAAAAAGTGAATTTACTATTCCAGGGACTCGATAGATTTAGGGATTCCTTGATCTTCAATAAAAACAAACATTCAAAGGCGAACAAGGATTAAGAACAAATAGTTCCTTTATTGGAAAAATGCTAGCGCCATGTTGAAGGAAGAGTGTTTGAAGATAAAATTAAACAAGTTAAACTAATAATTTATACACACGTCTAACATTAGTTGAGATTAATTTATGTGTTTTACAACAACCACAAATGTAACATACCCATACAACCTGAAAAAAATGCACATATAAAAAAATTGTTTTGTACAAGTTATGGGTCATGTATCCTCCTAAATCATTAATTGTCAAGCTTAATTGATTTTGTATAGTCATTCCACAGCTAACAGATCCTTCCCGCAAGTAGAAAATACCTTTTTGCACTTTAACAAGACCTTTCTGTAGGGTGGATTCCAGAATTCAGAACCCCCTGTTACATTCTATTTTTTCTTTCTTACTTTCCACCTTCCACATTCTGTAGGGCAGAATGTCGGTTGCGAAGATCCCATATTCTTTATTTTCGTCTTTTACACCTTTCGCCTTCCATAGGCTGGACCCCGTGTTGCAGAAACCCCATATTACTCTATACTTTCAATTCCTCTTCTCGCCTTTTGCCTTCCGGATTCCACAGGGTGGATTCCGGGGTGCAAAAAACCACTTTGACTTTATATTTTCCATTTCTTTTTCCGCCTTTTGCATTCTGCAGGCGGACTCTGGGGTGTAGAAACACTTAAGATAGTTTCATCTTGACGCTATAACCGGGCATCTAGCCCCATGAACATAAGAAAAATGCATTGGAGATCAAAGGAATATGCAGATGTATATAAGGCATGAAAATATAACATAAGTAAACTCTACTTGAACCTATAACAAAAATTCAATACATTCATAATAATTCTTAAACAAATACATTGCAGATTTAATACAAGAGAATACTTATCTTGAAAATGAGCTGCCCCACAACTATCTATGTCACTGAAACGTTCCACCCAACCATAGGCCAGTTGTTCTGATCAATCTCTCAACACAACAGACACTCCTGAGCTGGGCATGATTTCTGCAAGGAAATAGGAAACAACAGGCTCACACATAGCCAAAATCACACCAAGGTTTAGCCAAGCCAAGCCACAGTTGGGTTTATCAGGTTGCTAAGGAAGTGGAAAGGAAGAATTGATAAGCTAGTGAACTCAACCACAGAGCTATGGACACCTTCACAGTATCTATCCAGCTTGGCCTCCACAATACCTACACCCCCAACAAAAGGAAGTATTCCCTTCACTGCTACATAGTCCCTCAGACCATAACTTCTCTTCTAGTGCTCTTTAGGGTGGGCATAGAAGAATAACCAACTCCTCTTGATATTTTTGAGGTTCCTCTCTTCATTAGGTTTATCAATCCAACTCTAGGCCTCTTCACTCCCAAGTCTTACTCACAGTTCAGACCAAAAAAAGGACGCACATAACAATAAAACACAGTGTTGGGTATGAATAAACGTTTATGGTCTTTAGGCAGCGAAAGGGAAGAATCACTAAGCTAGTGAGCTCAACCACAGAGCTATGGATACCTCTACAAGATCTATTCTGGCTTGGTCTCAACAATACCTACACACCCAACACAAGGAAGTAATCCCTTCTCTGCTACACAGTCCCTCAGTTCATACCTTCCCTTCTAGTGTCTCACAGGTGTGCATAGAAGAGTAGCCAACCCCTCTTGATATTTTTGAAGTTCCTCTCTTCACTAGGTTTATCAAGCCAATCTCAGTCCTTTTCCACTCCTAATTATTTTCTTACATGGTGCAATACATAATGGATTTCTTAGCCATGGAAGAATTAAGGAAGAAACAAGAAAACATGAAGCGAACACCCTCTGCTAGCTCTCGCTACGTGAGGAGAGATGAAAATCATTTTGGGTGAATAATGAGGAATGAATGAAATCAATAGAGATTTCCTAGGTGTTTACTTTCCCCATAATCAAGAATAGGGTTTCCCAAACTTCATGGCTTTCCCATACACGAAATCGACTTCCATACCTCTCCCTTCCCAAGGCATTAACTACCTCAACCAACTCTTGGAAGATTTAAATGATTGAGTGCATAGGAAAAAATGGGTAGTTGGGAGTTTATGGGTCTTCCTGTTGGCACTTGTCTCAACACTATTGGCTCAATAGTTTGAATAATTCCCCCCCTATTCCTTATGAAAACCATGCCCCCATCCCTTGTTGCATTGCATATCTAGTTGTGTGTATTTTATTAAATTGCATATTTACATGATGTCTCAATTTATACTGTGCCTGGCTAGCATGAGAACCATACGTATCGATTTTACTTGTTGATACATACAATGCTAAATCGATGGTGGGGCCTTGGGCTTGAGTTCCTTACCATGGTTTAATAACAATATTTAGATCATGTACACTTTTAATACCATGGGGTCAAAATTGGGATATTACATTTCCCTCCCCCTTACATTAGCAGTGTCCTCAGTGCTTTTAAAAATTGAACAAAAACAGATATTCCATTCTCATGGCATCCTCCAGCTCTCGTGTAGCCTCATTAGGACCGTACTGCTTCCATTGCACTTTTACCTGTCCAACGGCTCAATTCTGGAGCACTGTTTCCCTCTTGTCTAGGATGCACAATGGCTTGGTTTGGAACTCTCCCTTGGGTTCCACCTGGATCACATCCCAATTAATCACATGGTTAGGATCATGTACATATTTCTTAAGCAAAGAGACATGAAAAACATTACGAGCTCTAGTGTTAGCAGGAAATGCAACTCTATATGCAGTTGGCCTTATTCTTTGGCAAGCTCTTCAAATGGCCCACAATATCTAGGTGTTATCTTGGCACAACTCCCAAGCCTCAAGGAACTGTTCTTTGGCCTCACTCTAAGATAAACATGATCCCGGACACTAAAATCCTTATGCATTCTATGCTTATTAGCATAGATCTTATGTCTATCTTGGGCTGCTTTCAAGTTCTGCCTGATCTTTGCAACCTCTTGTTCCATCTCCTTAAGTAATTATGGACCAAACACAATTTTATTCACTAGATTATCCTAAGTCATTAGGGTCCTACATCTTCTTCCATATAAAGCCTCGTATGGACTCATTCCCAATGATGCTTGCTGCCCATTATTACATGCAAACTCTACCAAGTGTAAATAATCCTCCCACTTGGATGGTTTGTCCATTACATACAAGAGAAGCATGTATTCAAGCACCTGACTTACTCTCCATTTTTCCATCGATTTGAGGATGGTAGGTGGTGCTAAAGTTCAGCTTTGTACCCAAATCTGCAAAAAAAGACCCTTCCAAAAATTTGAAGTAAACTTGGTATCCTTGTCAGAAATTATTTCCTTAGGAAATCCATGCAATATGGAAATTTCCTTCATGAAATTATTTGCAATGGCATTGAATTTATATGTGGACTTGACGGGCATAAAATGTGATTCCTTTGTTAACTTATCCACCACAACCATGATGGAATCATGTTGTCTCATAGTCATTGGAAACCTTGTAGTAAATCCATGGAAATGACTTCCCATTTCCATTTTGGGATTGGAAAAGGTTGGAACAAACATGTTGGGTGTTGATGTTCAACCTTCACCTGCTGACATTTCATGCACTTATAAATATACTCGGCAATGCCCTTTTTCATTCCCGACCAAAAATACTGCTTTCTGGCTGTAGCAATTGTTTTCTGGTATCCTGGGTGACCAGAATATGGATCTTAATGGATTTCATCCTTAACAATCCTCCTCAAGTTTGTCACATTTGGAATATAAATTCTATTCTTATAAGTATAAGCTCTTCCTCTTCCAATTGATATCCTTCATACTTCCTTTCAAGGATTTGCTGCTGTGACTTGTCCTTTATTTGCACATACACTGAATTCTTGGAAATATGGTTAATAATCTGTTGCCTCAAATTTGGTTGGTAAGTACTAAGAGATGACACATGCATTTCATGTACCTTCCTATTGATTGCATCAACCACCTTGTTTTCTTTTCCTTTTATGTGTTTGATTTCAAAATCAAATTCACACAAAAATTCCAACTATCTAGCTTGCCTAGCATTTAAAGTTGGCTGATCAAACAAGTATTTCTGACCACAATGGTCTGTCCTTAGCTCAAATTTCCTTCCCATTAAGTAATGCCTCCACATCTTTTGAGCATGTACTATGGCTAAAAGTTCTAAATCATGAGTGGAATAGTTCTTCTCATGCTCCTTCAACTTTCTTGACTCATAGCATACCGCGTGGTTGTCTTGCATAAGAACTCCTCCAAGTCCTTGATTGCATGCATCGGTACACACCACAAAGTCTTTTTCTAGGTCTTCAATTTTCAAAATTGGTGCACTCCTAAGAAGATTCTTCAATTGTTGGAAGCTTTATTCACATCTTGGTGTCCATTCAAACTTTATCCCCTTCTTTTGCAAGGAAGTGATTGAATGTGCGAGCTTGGAGAATCCTTCAATGAACCACCTGTAATACCCGGTAAGTCCCATAAAGGATCTTACATTTGTCATGTTTCTTGGAGTTGGTCAATTCATAATGGCCTCAATCTTCTCAGGGTCCACAAATATTCCTTTGTCTAAGATCATGTGACCCAAATAATAAATTTCATCTTTATAAAAGTCACAATTGCTCATCTTTGCATATATCTTATGCTTCCTTGGCAATTGCAATTCCATTCTCAAATGTTCTTCATGCTCTTCTTCACTGTTAGAATAAATAAGAAAGTCATCTAGGAAGACAAGAACAAACTTGTCCAGATACTTGTTGAAAACACTATTGATGAGACACATGAATGTAGCTGGTGTATTTGTGAGACCAAATGGTACCATCACAAACTCATAGTGCCCATACCTTGTTCTAAAGGTTGTCTTATGAATATCTTCCTCTTTCATTCTTACCTGATGGTAACCAGATCTCAAGTCAATTTTTGAAAATACCTTTGGTCCTCTCATTTGATAAAAAAGGTCATCAATTCGAGGTAATGGGTATTTATTCTTCATAGTAACTTTGTTCAACTGCCTGTAGTCAATACATAACCGAAGTGTCCCATATTTCTTTTTCACAGATAGAACTGGTGCTCCCCACGGGGACACACTCAGCTTGATATATTTCTTTTCCAAGAACTCTTATAACTACATTTTTCAGATCTAGCAATTTTGGTGTGCTCATTTTATAGGGTGTCTTGGACACTGGTGCGACTCCCGGCACAAGGTCAATTGTAAAATCAATGTCTCTCTTTGGAGGAAGTCCTGGAATCTCATCAAGAAAAACATCCTTGAATTCTTTCAATACCGGATAGTCCTCCAACTTAGGAGTTTCATTTTTCGTTGCCTCCAAAACATGGGTGACATACAATCGACAACCTTTCCTACATAAATTCTTCAGTTGCATTGCTGAAACTTGCCTAACAGAAATCACCTTTGGAATGCCTCTTACAACCGTTGGGTTTCCTTCTTCATCCATGCATTCAAATGTCTTGTTGTACAAGTCAAGTTTAACTTTATGTGCTTCTAACCAGCCCATTCCAATGAGAATATCATAGGAACCAAGTGGAAGAATATTCAGGTTTGCATAAGTGAATAACCCATCCATATATACTGGACATTTCTCTACAATTTCACTAACTTTTCTCTTGGTTCCAGTGGCTAGTTGAACTAACCATGATTCACTATGCTTTAATTTCTTAAAAGCACAAATCTCAACAATTTTAGGGGTGATATAACTGTGAGTATATCCAAGGTCAATCAAGATAGAAACAGGTTGTTTAGAAATCTTACCTTCAACTTCAACCACAGTTGACTGATGATCTTTCCGGCCATCCTCTAGTGTTGCATATATTCTAGGGATAGTCCTTGCCACTTGACCCACAATTTCAAGTCCTTGGATGTTGTGAACTTGAAATACATTCCCATTCCGATGCGGGAAGTTCCTAAGCATATGGTCTACTCCACATCCCCAACATTGAAGTGGTTCTCTTGGCTCCTTTGGACCTCTTGGCTTGTCTCCCATCATTCTGGCTGGCTTAGTCACAACTTGTGATGGCTGCCTTTGCTGATTTTGGAGGTGGGAGGGTTTGAAACCTTTCTTCCTTTGGTCAAAATTCTCATTCCTCTTGTCCTTCCATGCCTTATGGAAATTAGGTTTTATTTTGTTTTGATCATAGCAATACTTGTCCTTCCTTATTACCTCTTCCAGAGTTCCAGGTTCATCAAATTCAATCCTATATTTATATGCCTGAGGTAGCCCACTTATAAAACGTTGAATCTTCACCTTATCATCTCGAATATACTTGACATACATCAGCAGTTCCAAGAATTTGTTTGCATATTCTTCCATGGTCAATTGTCCCAATTTCATCATGGAACTCTTTAATCTTATCATCATAGTAAATATTAGATAGGCACTTCTGCTTGAAATATTTCTGGAATTGTTTCCACACAATCTTTATTTCATTGATATTCTTCACTTGCTTGAGGTGATCCCACCATATAGATGCTCTTCCATTTAAGTTGAAGATGGCTATCATTTCCTTCATATTTCCAGAGCAGTCTTGGACTTGGAAATACTTTCTCATCCCAAGAATCTAAGCTTCAGCTTCTTGACCAGATTTTACCTCACCATCAAATGTAGGAGGATTTTCCTTCTTAAATTCCCCATATGAATTTTTCTTGTAATGCCTCTTCCTCTTACTCCTGTGAGATGAAGAGATTGAACCCCTAATGGATTATTCAGAGTCAGATGATCACCTAGAAGATATTTCTAGAGTATATGTTCTATCTCTAGAAACTCTTCTTTAGTTGTTGGACCTCTTGTGGGAATTTATCCTTGAACTACTCCCACTTCCTTCTAGATTTGTTGTCAGATGCCCAGATTTTATCTGCCTTTGGATGTCTGTCAAACTCTGTAGCATCGCTGCATTCAGCTGATTTTGTTCTTCCTAAGATTTAATAATCCTTTCATTATCTTCTCTGCAAATTTGAAACTCCACCTTAGGATCCTCATGGTGGCTGCAATGTCTGGGGGAGTCCCTTGATTTCTTCTCCCATTGGATTCGTTTCATCATTCTCAACCTATATGTTTTCTCCCATGGAATCTATCTCAGGCTCATAGGGATCCTGTGCATCATTCATGATGTTGATCTTCTTGGTCCAACCAATACCAAATTTTCCAAACTGCACTATATGGAATGTTTCCTTTGACGCGACTATGTTTCTGCAAAATGTGTTCATAAACACAATTGTTAGCTACGCGATATTCTCAGAAATTTATAAATTACTTGCCTGCATTTGGGAAAATCCTATATTGACAACTTGTCAAAACATAGACTTTTCTCAGAATCAACGATTGTCTCCTCCAACCCGTTTCACTGCATATTTCTCTCTGCAACTATTCAACTTAGCCCATTTAGGCCCAGTGTTGTAACCTGTGGGCTCTAATACCACATTATAACATACCCATACAACCTGACAAAAATGCATATATAAAAAATATATTTCGTACAAGTTATGGGTCATGTATCGTCCTAAATCATTAATTATTAAGCTTAATTGCTTCTGTACAGTCATTCCACAACTAACAGATCCTTCCTGGAACTAGAAAAGACCTTTCCTCACTTTAAGAGGACCTTTCCGCAGGGTGGGTTCTGGAATTCAGGCCCCCCTGTTACATTCTATTTTTCTTTTCTTACTTTCTGCCTTTCGTAGGGTGGAATTTAGGTTGCGGAGATCGCATATTCTTTATTTTCGTCTTTTCCACCTTTTGCCTTCTTCCTTCAGCCTTCCACCTTCCGCATTCTGCAAGGCGGACTTCGGGTTGCAGAAACCCCATATTACTCTATACTTTTAGTTCCTCTTTCTGCCTTTCACCTTCCACATTCTGTAGGGTGGATTCCGGGGTGCAAAAAACCACTTTGACCTTGTATTTTCCATTTCTTTTTCCGCCTTCCGCCTTCTGCTTTCCGCAGGAGAACTCCGGGGTGCATAAACACTTAAGATAGTTGCATTTTGATTCTATAGCTGGACATCTAGCCCCATGAACATACACAAAATGCATTGGAGATAAAAGGCATATGTATATGTATATAAGGTAGGAAAATATAACAGAAGTAAACTCTACTTGAACCTCTAACAAACATTCAATACATTCATAATAATTATTAAACAAATACATTGCAGAATTAATACAAGAGAATACTTATCTTGAAAATGAGTTGCCCCGCAACTAGCTATGTTGCTGCAACGTTCCACCCAACCATAGGTCAGTTGTGCTTATCAATCTCTCAACAAAAATGCCACCTCCGAGTTAGGCATGATTTATGCAAGTCAATAGGGAACAACAGGCTCACACATAGCCAAAATCACACCAAGATTCAGTGAAGCCAAGCCATAGTTGGGTTTATCAGGCTGCTAAGGCAGTGGAAAAGAATAATTGCTAAGCTAGTGAGCTCAACCACAGAGTTATGGACACTTGCACAAGATCTCTCTAGCTTGGCCTCCACAATACCTACACACCCAACCAAAGGAAGTATTTCCTTCATTGCTACATAGTCCCTCAGACCATACCTTCCCTTCCGGTGCTCTTCAGGGTGTGCATAGAAGGATAACTAACCCCTCTTGATATTTTTGAGGTTCCTCTCTTCACTAGGTTTATCAAGCCAACTATGTGCCTCTTCCACTCCTAAGTCTTACTCACAGTTCAAACCAAAACAAGGATGCACATAACAAAAAAACACAGTGCTGGGTATGAAGAAACCTTTACGAGCTTTAGGAAGTGGAAGGGAAGAATCACTAATCTAGTGAGCTCAACCAAAGAGCTATGGATACCTCTACAAGATATATCCTAGCTTGGTCTCAACAATACCTACACACCCAACACAAGGAAGTATTCCATTCTCTGCTACACAGTCCCTCAGGCCATACCTTCCCTTCTAGTGTCTCATAAGTGTGCATAGAAGAGTAGCCAGCCCCTCTTGATCTTTTTGAGGTTCCTATCTTCACTAGGTTTATCAAGCCAATCATGGTCCTTTTCCACTCCTAATTCTTTTCTTACACGGTGCAATACATAACGAATTTCTCAGCCATGGAAGGATGAAGGAACGAACATAAAAACATGAAGCGAACACCCTCTGCCAGCTCTCGCTATGTGAGGAGAGATGAAAATCATTTTGGGTGAATAATGAGGAATGAATGAACTCAACACACATTTCCTGGGTGTTTACTTGCCCCATAAGCAA
Source organism: Pseudotsuga menziesii (assembly GCA_001517045.1). Lineage (NCBI taxonomy): Eukaryota > Viridiplantae > Streptophyta > Pinopsida > Pinales > Pinaceae > Pseudotsuga > Pseudotsuga menziesii. Next base: position 402,966 of record LPNX010835888.1, read on the forward strand.
GAATACAATTTCCCAGATTTCACGGCTTTCCCATACACGAAATTGACTACCATACCTCTCCTTTCCCAAGGCGTTAACTGCCTCAACCAACTCTTGGAATATTTAAATGATTGAGTGCATAGGACAAAATGGGTAGTTGGGAGTTTATGGGTCCTTTCGTTGACATTTGTCTCAACACTATTGGATCAATAGTTTGAGCAATCCCCCCTATTCCTTATGGAAACCATGACCCCATCTCTCGTTGCATTGCTTATCTAGTTGTGGGTATTTTATTAAATTGCATACTTACATGATGTCTCAATTTATACTGTTCCTGGATAGCATGAGAACCATGCGTATCGATTTTACTTGTCGATACATACAATGCTAAATCGATGGTGGGGACTTGGCCTTGAACTCCTCACCATTGTTTAATAACAATATTTGCATCATGTACAATTTTAATACCATAGGATCAAAATCGGCATATTACAACAAAGTGAACTCATTACTCTCAATTTATAATAATAAAAGAATGTATTCAAAAGTGAAGAAATATTTTTCCAGGAGAAAAATAGCAGTTCCTTGTTATTCATTAGAATCAAAGGTAACCTGGTTACAACACAAGATGGGCATGCAAAAGGGCAAGTCTCACAACAAGAAAATCAGAGCTCAACCTCATGTCCTCATAACAGATCATCAAGAGTCAGAGTGAGAGTGTCAGCCCACCAGTAGAAATACAAACCAAAAACAAAGGAAATCATCATATCTCCATCCGATTCCACCATGGTACTAAGAATGCAAGTAAATGAAGTATGGCTAATCTAAGGAGGCACTCATGGGAATGTCAAGCCGTAGAAAAGAGAGGAACAAGTCCACCCATGACACCCAAAGCATGTATCTAATAATCTTGCCATACTCATGAAACATCAAAGATGTGATAAATGGAGTAGGCCAGTACAAATATAATATACCTGGATCAAACCATTCCCAATACAGTCACCCTCAGTGAATTCAGAATAAAGAAGAAGGCTAGAGGCCAAAGTAAGTGCCTCCTTGGATAAGCCATCCGCCTTCACATTGAATTCTCTATATACATGGTGGAAGTTGAGATGGAGGAAGGAAGATTCCAAATCTATGATATTTTGACACCAGTCGTCAAGATTGAGAGAAGAGAGGGAAACCCTCCCATTGATCCAATTAATAATGGCTGTAGTATCACCTCATACATGAAGACAAGGGAGGCCAAATTTTTTAGAAATAACTAGCAGTGCCCACAGTGCTAGAAGTTCTGATATAGTATTGGTGCTTTGACCATAACCCATTTTTAAGCAAAAATAATGATCCTGACTTATGAGTAAGTGTACACCAATGCCTTCGATCATATTTGCAGAAGCACCGTTGAAAAAACTTGCAGGGTATTCAAAAACAGGTGCATTACCTGTCATTCTCCTTTTGAGCTTCGAATGGAAAGTCACATGATATAACTGTAGCTGACCCAGAATGTTATGAACAATGTAGTTTATGTCTGGTTTGTGATATTAAAAAATGATCCTATTTCTGGTAATCCATAATTTATATGTCATGGGGAGAGGAAGGTAAGTTAACTTCTTTTCACTACAAAACCAAATTTCTAGATTTTTTACATAGGTGGACTCATTCCAATCAATAGGATGATGAAGCACAGTGCTGAGACATATGATAACATTTTGAGTAAACAAGCAATCTGTGAAGAGATGATTGGCAGAACCATCTTCACAATTGCGTAAGCTGCAACAATTGGGTCCAATCCAACCCTTTTTGACTAAATTATCTTAAGTATTAATATGGTTAGACGAGCATAATCACTTCAAACATATCACCTTCAAAGGTATGTGGAATTTTCAAATGAGAATGAGAACCCTGACATGATGGTCCGTGAGTGTACTCGAAGAAATGAGATCATATGCCAGTTTAGCACTGACCTTTCCAGATTTTTGTTGAACATCTAGACCAGAGAGTTCAATCCTTCGCCAAGTCTGATGCAGCCATGTGATAAGCCATTTATATAGTTGGTCCAAATCTCCTTAGCCACCTAAATCAAGATCATCAACAGAAAGCCAGTAAGACCATGAGGAGGAGCCAGTTCCCATGTTGCGGGCATGAGAGAGTGAAGTGATACATAGTCTTCCAAATATGTTCTAAGATCCTTAGAAAGAAAATAAACAAAGCTTAAGCCAACAATAGGATCCACACCAATTCTAATGCTTCGGCCATTCCCAACCTTCCACCCCAGACACTTGGTGATCCATGAAATTACCCGAATGAAACCATTCCAAATATAGGATGTGCCCTGGATGGTAAAATATTGAAGGTGAATCCATTCAACCACTGGCCTATTTTTAAGGTATTTATGCTTGACAATGTGTGACCAGATGCCCTCACCATTCAAAACCATCCAAAACCTTTTCATTCTGAGATCCAGGCTAAACCAGTCCAAGTTCTTGATACTCCACCCACCAAATTCATATGGTCTAGATATCATATGCCAATATAGCAAGTGCATTTTGAAGTTCCCATTTGAATTTCCCCAGAGATTATTGAAAATGGAACGCCTAAGATAGTTCAAAATAGAACTGGGCATTTGAGCTAAGGTGAGCCAATATACAACCAACCCTAAAAGAACCAATTTAACCAGGATCAACCTGCCTCCAAGGGATAACAACATGTAAGTCCAATTGCTAATCCTTTTTTCAAACTTTTTGATAAACCAATGCCAATCATTAACACAATAACCCATAGGTTTCAGATAGTAGCCTAAGTACTGGAAACCAATACAACAGTGTTCCATTTTAAATGGCAACAAGGAGAAGATCCTGGCTCTGGTAACCTTGTCAACCTCATTGTACAAAAATGATGATTTTTCAACACTAATTTCCATGCCTGTAGCAGAACAAAAGAGGTCTAATAATTCTTTATAATTCTACCATTCATCCAGCATCCCAAGCCCAAACACTATGACATCGTCAAGAAATAATAGGTGAGTAAGATTCATGCTTGTCTAAACCTTGATCCCAACAATGGCCCCCCTTTGTTGTGCAATGGTAATGAGTAAAATTAGACTTTCAATAATCAATATGAAGAGGAGTGGAAAGAGGGTGCATCCCTGTCTGATGTATCTCGAGACAGGAAAAAAACTGGAAGGTGTCCCATTGACTAATATAGAAAAATTAGAGGATTCCACACAACCCATAATCCAATTGACACCGACAATAGGAACACCAATATGAAGGAGTACCAATATGAGAAAATTCCAGTTTACACGATCGAAGGATTTGACGAGGTCTAACTTGAGTACCAAGACCTTCTTCTTTTCCAATTTGAGGAGTCTAGTACCTCCTGAGTAATGCCTACATGATCAATGATCTGTCTATTATGAAGGAAGCCAAACTGGTTCCCTGATATGGCTTTGTCCAAGAAGGGTTTTAATCTAATGGCTGCCAGCTTGGAGAGGGTCTTATAAAGCAAGTTGCAGAGGGATATAGGTCTGAAGTCAGCAAAAGAAATTGGCTTATCACATTTCAGTATGAGAGTGATAAAAGTAGCATTAAGGGCACCCAAGACCTTGCCCTCCAACCGAGATTGATCTATAGCCCTAAGAATATCAAGACCAACCAGATAAAAAAATCGAAGGACGAATTCTACAGGCCAACCATCAGGGCCAGGGATTTTGTCTTTTTTGAAGCCTTTAAGCACACTTTCAATTTCGGCGAGAGTAAAATCAGCCTCAAAACACTCTCTTTCTTCCTCTTGTACACAAGTAGGGAAAAATCGAATGACTTTGAGTTGGTCCTCAATATTTGTGCCACCATCATCCTTAAACAAATCGGAAAAGTGCAGTACACCTAAACGCTTGAGTTGTATTTCATCCTCAATCAGTTCACCATTTTGGTTCTGCAGGGCCCAAATAGATTTAGAATTTCTCCTGGCTGATGCATATGAGTGGAAGAATTTGGTGTTTGCATCATCCTCATTGATCCAGTCAATTCTGCTTTTGAGTTTCCAGGTAGGGACCTGATGGGCCAATAATGACTCCTTCTTAGTGTTCAGCTGTGAGAGTTGAGTAGCCTCCTCATTAGTTAGGATACCAGAGATTTGGGTAGTAAGGAGATCACGAATGGCTAAGTCAATCTCTTTATCCTCCTTGGCCTTAGCCAGGAGCATATTTTTTTCCCATTCTTTTATCGAGCCTTTGAGTCTCTTAAGTTTATAGGTGAGAGATGACATAGGGTCTAATGAAGAGTGAACTTGAGACACCAAAGAGGAGTTGAAAATATCACATAAATCTTTTTCCAGAAGCCAGGCTCTATTGAATTTGAATGGATAAAGGTGACAGGTTGGCATAAAGTTCCACTCCAGGAAAACATGATAGTGATCAGAGATATCCGAGGGGTAGATTCAGTACTTGTAGTGATTCAATGTAGGAAGGAGATGGAGTGTGGCCATGAATCTGTCAATTCTTTTACTAACTCCTTCATGGCCTGCATGGCCATTTATCCAAGTAGGACCAAGAGTGTGGGGGGCTAAGTCCACCATGTTAGTAGAGTCCATGAGATGAGAGAAGTGGTGTACCATGTGATCAATGCGGCCTTTATTACCCCAAATTTCGGCATCAGAGAGAGTAAATTTTAAGTCACCAGCTAAAATGAGATTAGGATAGTAAAAAATGTCCCCAGCCAAAACATTGTCCTAGAAGAAGGCTTTGTTAGAGTAGGGCCCATAGCAGTTCATAATGGAGAAAACAGAATCAAGGCCCTTAAATCTAGCCTTGACTAAGATGCCTGCAAAGGAATGAAAATCATTGCAACGAGTAAGCTGAGGTTCCAGCCTGTGAGAAGTCCCCCAAAGAGGGCGTGGGAGTCAAGGGCACGAAATTCCCATCCTAGCCTCATATTAGAAAACAAACGGAGGGAAGCGTAGTGATCACACATAGTTTCTTGTATCAAAATCATGTCAGAGTTTAATGAGGAGAACAACATCCTGAGGGATTTTTGTTTGGTAATCCCCCCAAACCCACAAATATTCATAGAGATAATCCTCATAGGTCAACCTGATCTACAGGTGACAGTGCTCTAAGTTCTTGATTGGGAGAGTTGAGGGATCTAGCTGCTGCTTTGATCCTAGCAGAGAGAGGAGTGTAGAGGCTTGAGGGGCCAGTCTCATCAGAAGAAGCAGAAGAGGGTTTGTTTTTCCTGGATTTCCGGATGGTGACATCTTCAAACCTGATCGAATCTAGTGTGAGAGTGGAGGGAGAGACAAGTGATTTACTAGAGAAAATGGCCAGGGATTTAAGGAGGGAGGGATCCTTAAAGAGGGTGAGGAAGTGGGGCTATTAGGAGCAACATATATAATAGGAGGAGAGTTCCTCTGGAGTGGGGGAAAGTCCTCCATAGTAAAGGAAGGTGGAGACTCAATAGAGGAAGTGGTAAGAGGGGCTGCAATGGGGAGGGGTAATGGGGATGGGTAGGTAGGGAGGGCATTGTTATTAACCAAAGTACGGACATCAGTTGAAGAAGCCATCGTTATATTCTCAATGTCCTGAACATACAGAAGTTCCCCTTTGGTGAGGTCACCAAATGAAGTTGGCGAGGAGGAGTCATAAGGTCCAACATGAGTGGGAGTACCTGTAGAGTCTATAGGAGGAGAGATAACTGGAGGAGAGCTAGGAGACGTTTCTGAATCAGAAAAGCCAAGGTTTAAGGGGCGGCCATGAAGTAAATATGTGCACTTATTCCTCAAATTCCCAGTCTCATGACAATAACTAGATCTAAAAGGCATGTTTAGATAGTCTAGTATTTGAGTAATGATCGAATTATTGCAAACAATATCAATATCAGGCAGGAGACCCTTCGAAACATCCAACTCAATAAGAACCTTGGCCATTCCCTTATCAAAGATAAGGAGGAAATATTTTTCCACAGCCACAAACCGCCCCAGTGTGTTAGCGATACCAATCAGGAACTCCTTGTTCCAAAGAGGAAAAGGGAGAGCAGGAATCAACACCCAGAGATGTCTCTTGACTACTCTTTCCTTAAGCGGATCAAAGTTGAAATGCCAACGACTGAGTACCAGTGAGCCATTTTCGATGGTCCAGAGTGAATTCATGATATAGGAGGCATCAAAATCTTCAATAAAGACAAAGACCAGCCATTTGTTGGCCAATAGACTAATGGTAGGCACATAGTTAAGGATGGGTTTCTAGTGGGTGGTAGCCCACGCCACCCACTCCTCCTTATTCATGGTACAATATTCAAGACGCACAATAAGAGCCCTCCGACAAAGCTCAAAGACTCTATCCAACATCACTTCCCTCCCAAGAACGTAACACGGCTTAGTATCAAGAGCTTTCATGACTTTTGTTTTCCTATGAGAGTTTTTATACTGGGGAGGACGGTCTAGTCCCCTCGAGGGGTAGGACAACGGACAAGGCCAATAGGACTCCATGCTGGACGTGACGTAACCAGATAACCCCAATGAAACCGCATGATACTCCACAGATAAGGGATACAGAGTGAGAGAGATCCTAACCCTAACATCAAGAGAATCGACCAAATTCTGACAACAAACTCAGAAACCCTACCCCTTACAGCAAGAGAAACGACTAACAGTCCACCACAAAACCAACGAGAACCAAAAAGCCATAGACCGAATAGCAGGAAGGCTAGAAAAAGCAGAATAAAAACCACCCCCCTAATTCCCACTTGTTTAACATGGTTGGTACTAAGCCCTCTTGGTCAGAGGGTAAACTCCATGTGGGTGGTCGCTTAACCAGCAACCCATTAACTAATACCCCAGAAAAATAAAAAACAAAGACATGAAGGCCAGTGTTGACAAGAAAGGTACTTGGGTCAGTCCCAAAAGAAAAGTCGTGCTTTCGTGGAGCTGCAATCCCTCATATTCTGCACCTTGTCAAATAAAGAAATGACGAAAATGGCTACCAATACCAATGAATCAGGAAAGTCACTAAGCAGTCAACGAAGGACCCGTGAAAGGCGCAGGTGAGTGTCACTGATACAGACATCGAAACATTTTGCCAATATCCTTCTCGAAAGTCTGCAAATCCCGTAATAGTGACCGAAAAGCCCGAAGCAGAGACCACAATGCTCGGAATAGAGACTGGTAGACTAAATAGGTAATGTTCCCACAAGCTCGTAGAAAAAAACCAAACAGTATAAAGTCTAAGAAGCTAACCACTCCATGAGCCTAACAGATGAGAGAGAACGAGACAACAAGGTTTGACAGGAGCCTAAAGCAAGCGCCAAGGTGCCATTCCAAACCCTAGTTGCAGACATAGCCCTCTACTTAACCTTGCGTGCCAGTTCATGAGCATGCATTATTAATAACAAAATCACTTTTAATTGATTGGTTAATTGCCATATAAAGGAGAGATCATACTAAGAAAAAAGATAAACAAATTGTATTTATTTTCAAAATAAATATCATATAGTTGAGAGTTTATGTAACATCGATGAAGAAACTTACACTTATTTATAACTCTTTTTTTATTATGGAAACTCGACATAAGCCATTTTAATCTATAAAATTCACGGATAACAACAAAGTAATTGAAATTTTGTCTCATTATATATACATTTTTTAACCAAAACGTATGCATACACCGAAGACGATGGAATGATTCTTTATGGCACATTCAAAAAAGGTGATTGAATGATCATGTGATGATGCTCACCTCGGACTAAAATTTGAAAGGCTATATATTCTTTGATGATGACTTGGTTCTAGTTAGACATAAATTTGTTTTTATTTGGAAATGGTACAGATTTAAATCACTATGATGAAGGTTAGGTTACAATTCTATATTATATATACAATTTTATTAATGGATTGTATATATATTTTTACTATGTATATTTATGGATATGATTAATTAATATGTAAATATTACTATAAAAAATTAATATTTTGTAAATATTTTTTTAAAATATATTTTTTTATATGTATATAATGTAAACATTTAAATGTTAATATATATTATTAATATATTAAATTTATATATTTTTATTATTTAATAAAAATAATTTTATATTAATTTATATTATTTAAACTTGAATTTGTCAAAAATAAGAATAATATAATAAAGTTGAAAAGATACATTTATAAAAGGTGGAGCAGGTTAATCATGGTCTTTTTAGAGGCATCAAAGGCATTAATAGTAATTGAAATATGAAAAAACAATTATTTGTTGACAACGTTTATAGAAATTGAGATATGGACAAACAATGATTTGTTGTCAATGTTGATATGTGGACTTGAGTGATAATTTGGGATGCTTGTACAATTAGAATAAGTTGTAAGATGGAATTTGGGTTATCAAAATTTTGATAGGAAAAAATAAAAAATTACTAATATTTATATTATTTTTTTAAAATATAATGTATGTAATATTATTTTTTTAAAATATAATGTATGTGTTTGTGTTAAAACAATATTTGAGTATTTAAATAATATATATATATTTTAAAGCAATTTTGTATAATTGTAAAGAACAATTTGTTATTGCGTAAAATTAAATTTTAATTTTTAAAGCTTTTCTTAATAAAAAGTTTCAAGTCAATAAAGCACTAAAATTACAAGGTTAAGTGTTAATACAAGGTTCGGTGTCTTTAACTATTTTTTTTTTTTTTAAATATCGGTTTGGAGTAGTGTAGATATATGTTTTTTTTAAATGGTTAAGGAAATAACATTTTATAGTAGAAACATAATACCAATGTATTTTATATTAAAACCATGTTTTTCTTCGTAAGATGATTTAGGTTCAAATCCGTAGGGGGTAGGGTATGTACACCTCTATAGACATTAGCAATCAAATTGCCGTGGAGAAGGGGTCCATTGTCTCACAAACAAGGGAGTCTCATACACCAAGTTGGTGACTGGATTGGTCGTGACCTTAAAATTAGATTATTAATATTAATTATGATATAGAAGACAAAAATAATTGAAAATGCAAAAAAACATTTAAAACATATCTATTCTTAATCTCTAGAATCAAATCTATTTTCATATGAAGTATATATATGGAGATGAATTTGTGTAGCTTATTTTATCACCCCAATTCAACTCACCTACAACATTTGAGTGATTTCAACATTATCACAACCTAATACAGTTGAAAGCATGTCTTAATGGTCATGCCATTCACTTAGTCAAACATTCTTGTGACCAACTCAAGGTTGCATTAGATTTCTAATTAAATTAATGTGATGTCATGGGATATTTTTCGATTCCCATGCCATACTTTCAAATTTGTGAGACAACGAATTTCACGTCCTATTAATACTGAAGGATTCCAAAATTAGTTGGTTTTTGAGCACACCAATTGTTAAGGTTCCCATTTATTCAATATTTGTGCCTTTGGCCCTCCTTTGGGTCAAATCAGCCATCCATGAAGCTTATGCATTCCCATTTGAACTAGTTGTCATTAAACCTTAGGTTTAGCCTATAAATAAGAGGTTATGGCCATGCATTTCATGGCAACTCTAAATGTAAGGTGAGGAATTAAGACAAAGAGAAGAAATATATTTTGTTCTTCTCACTTAGTCTATTAGTTGCTAATTTCATGTTGTTAATTTTCCCCTTCGAAGTGTCCGCACACAAGGACAAATGCTTCATTATCAAGATTGAGAGGTCCCATTAAAGGTTAAAGGACCATCCCATGTATAAGATTAAGGCCTACATCTTACAAGCTTCTTCCTAGGTGACACATTTCATTTTATTTTTCCTTTCTATGAGATAATAAATAATATCTTCTTTTTTCTCCTTTCCACCCATATTGATCTTTAAATATTGTTTGAATGCTTGAAAATCACTCTTGTGAAAATTCAATAGTTTCTATACATGTTAAGGGATATAAAGGTTCTTTATTCTATTTTTCATAAACAATTTTTGTCTACTAGCTCCAACAATCAACAAGCTAGATACGCTTTTGATACTCCCATGCACTAAACCCCATTTGTACAATGTTGACACCGTTAGGGAGTTTGATTCTTAAATATTACTCTATTTTGTTTCTATGGATATTTTCTAACCCTTACTGCTTCACAAGTTCACTTGAGTTGACACATGCCCCAATTTTGCAAAAAGAATTTTATATTATTTGGTATTATTTGAGGACAATATGTTAAATTTTATGCTAAGTTGTAATTGATGACTCAACAGAGTCAAGGATATTTAATGTAATTCTGAATATTTTATTTATAAATAAATAAAGGAGGAGACAACAACTTAGGAGAGCTGTTAAAAGAGTGTTTACTGGTCAAATTGGTGGAGGAGACTAGGTGGAGAGCAAACTGACATGTGGCAGCATCCTCAAACCACTTCCAACTGTTGCAGGTGGCAACCTCCCTACATTTGGGGTTATGATTCCCCAAGAAAGTGGAATCAGAGCAGGTGGCTCAATTAATGAAAACTGACCCAAAAGACCTAGGCAATCTTTATAAAAATTCCCATTGAAGAGAGCTGAGGCTGCTCATTCTAGAGAAGTGATCATTCAGGTGAATGATTGCACTTCAGAGAAATTCAATGGAAGGGAGTTGTGGAAAGTGTTTGAGGGGATAATTGCTGATTGATCTAGTGCAGGTGTTAAGCTGAAAGATCTTACTGCTGAGAGCATAGTGTTTTACTAAGATATTGGACTAGTCTACTATTTGCATTCTCCACCAGTTCTCAGCCAAGAAGACCAGGAACAGGCTCGGGGGTCCTAAGGAAGCGTTGTTTGAGCGCTCTCCAGGAGATTGGTAGGGAGGAACGACCTCCTAACGCTGTTGTCGTCTGTCCTAAATAGGTTCTACATTATTTGGTTTTACTGTGTTAGATAGATAAATCCGATCCTGACTGTTATATGAATGTTAAATATTCAGTTTGTACACGTTAGAATTTAGTAGTCTTTTTAATTTATTGAAGAAATGAATTTGAAAAGTAATGTGTTAGAATGGAAAATAATTTCTAGTCTGTGTTTTTCCACACCTGGAAAACCAAGCCGTACTCCAACACAGATAGAATATTTACAGTAGATGAAAGAAAATGATAAGGGATTGAATATAGTAGATATGGTTTTGCATTTTGTAGATAGCAGAGTAATTAATACTGTGTGTAAATTATTATTAAAGAGAACAATATTCTAGATAGTTATGTTTACTGTTTTTATGAGCATATCTATGTTAGAAAATAAACATTAGTGCTAAAATAGAATTATAGTAAAGGAATATACTATTACAATAAAAGTTATAGGAGATACAGTAAGTATCTAAACAAGGTTTCAACCACCCTTATATCATTTAGCTTAAAACTATTATTTTACATATACTAGAATAGGATTATGTTATAAATAGTATTAAAGGAAGAAATAATCAGAGTTCAGAGTTAATGTTTAAAACATTACATAAACCTGAACCTTTACTAATTAAAAGAGCAGTAAACAAATGAAAATTTAAATGTAAACAATAAATAGAATGAAGCTAAGAATTTACCTATTCCAAGAATAATTATTTTCCAACAAGCTCTAAATCTATTTAGGTTTAACGTGATGGTCAAACCCTAATTCTACTTCCATTCTTTTTATAAAAGTATTTCTTTAAAACAAAATAAATAAATTAAAATTTAAAAACTAGAATACTAAAGTATGCACTAGACTAAGTACAGTTTTATAAAAAGAACTTACGGTATTTGTATAAACTCTTTTATTTAAAGAAAAGGAAATATTTAAACAGGATAAACATTATTAATACTATTGTAACAACGTAAAATAGGTAAACAGAAACCAACACAATTGATAAATTTTAAGAATATATTTATCTAAGGGTCCTTTTACGGTAAACCCCAATATTATATCCTAACTGAAAAGCTTAAACATATAAAAATTTACCTTACGACTGAACTTACATTCTTCACATTATCTTAATTTATTTACAAGAAAAATATTAAAACAAATAGTCATCATTATTAACAGTCGAGGAAGGGAAGACTCAAATTACACAGAGTCATAATTTTACAAGTTATATAACTGATGTATAAACGAGACAGAGCTCGATTTCTTTTAAAATCCTTTTTTTAAAACCAAATATATTACTTCGTCAAGCCGAAAGGCTTAAGACATAACAAGTTTATTTTACCCAGCTCAAGTCGGTTACACCTAGCATCGTGGCGGGGGTTTGAAGGACAAAACCAACAAACAATTTATAAAACTTCATTACTGTAATAACATTTATGGGACAATGCATATTTTATTATAGTATTCGAAACAGAGAACCTTTAAACCAAGAAGACAGGAGAATCTCCACATAATAAGAACAGAGTATGTCATTACTGAGCCATAAGGCTGTAAACCTATCAAATAGTCGAGAAAAGTGAAATACAAGTCAAGGCATCAAGGCCGGAGCAAACCTGCTACAAGCAAGGGTTTAATAACCAAAAATACTAAACAACAACTGAGCTAAACATTTTAAACACCGAAGGAACCGAGGTCGTATTTCTTCTCCAACTGAAACCCTTTTTCCCTAATCTATACAAGCAAGGAGTTTCCACATTGTAATCGAGGCTTACTCGTAGGTATTGCTGTAAATCCAAACATGGAGAGGGTTCTTCCAAGCGTAAGGGAGAACTGCAACCTGCAAGCAACCCGAGGGTTTTAGTTAGAAACCGACTAATCTATAATTAAAACTATAGCTAGAAATTTATAACAACTATAAAATAAACTCTTTACCTGAAGGTGAAAGATTCAGGAGTTGAGGAGGAATTTTTTCCACACCACGAGCAGCACAACCCTCGTGCTCACCAGTGACAAAGGTGACGGGGCTCACAATACATTCTACACCACGAGCAGGAGTAAGCTTTGGCAATGGCCGTGAAAGGAAACAACACTAAAAAACTACTGACAGAGCTTCACCACCCTCACAACAGCATATTGTATGCAAGAAGAAAAACACCAAATGCGAGCTGTGAACTTCGCAATCCTTACACTAGAGTGGCAACACTCATCTACACATAGACAATGGAGTTGGAGACGAGCACAAGCGAGTCCTCATGGCCGCAGTAAACCAGACAAAGCAAAGACCAAAACCCTCGACAAAGAATGAGGAGTTAGGGTTGCGTTGGAGACTTTTAAATCATGCATTGCACGGTGGTGGATGTTCCACGTATCCATAAATTTATCCAGTCCACAGTGGGTCGAGTTGTATAGTCTCCACTGCACTGTTGGGAACCAAATTGTGTTAATAATTTAAATAATGACCACAATGATAGTATAATGTACAAAGTCAATACATATCATTTCAATGATGAACTATGAAGTCAAGCTATGTTTAGAAAGAGGTTTTATTGTATTGATAAACCTTGGAATCTTCATTGGTAATGAACCAAAACATTTTATTTCATTGTTAACCCTTGTTATATGTAAACATTGAAATCTTTCGTTGGTAAGATAATAACTATGGAAAGATCCATAGTATGGTATATGCCCTTAATTATAAGTTACAAGTTCTAATAATAAATCATTGATTCAAACTTTACAATGAAGAACTATGTTGTTAGACCTAGTCTTATGTAAACATTAATGGTAAGAATTTAGTTTATAAATCATCAATGTGTATATAAAAGTATTTACACTCCGAAATAATCTCCTTACACTTATATGTTTAGTCTATAGTACTAGAGAGTAAGATAAACATCTTGGAGGTTTATAGACATTTGGTCTCCATAAGGAACCAAAGCTCTAAATGAAACAAACCAAGGTTAGATTAGACTTGGAAGTTGAAGATAGTAAAACTATCTAGGAATACATATAGCATCACTATTATTTTGTAATTTTGTCACATTACTTATGTCATGAAGAGATTTGGAGAATAGAAATCACAACTTGACGACATTTGTACAAATGATCATTTATAGACTTATTACATTAATAAGCTGATAAATTTCCTCTACTGAAGCTGAATAAAGGTAAAGCTAAGAGTTCTCTGTAAGTTTGTTTCTTAAAAGGTCTTAGGTCTATTTCCATACTTAAGCAGTGTTTTAAAGTTTAGAAATAACAACAGTAGTAAACTCTTATGTTAGTTAAGGAAAAGTTATACAAAATCACGAGCTTTATAAGTAACTTGGCTAATAGCTAGAAAGAAGAACTGTCCGAAATAAAAATTATACTAATGAAAAACATTGAGTATGGTAAGGTTTTTAGTCTTTACAACATGAATTTAAAATACCATCATAGTTGTAAAACAAGTAAAGGAAAGTTACTTTACCTCGTAAGTACCCTTGAATTCTATTAAGAAAACTTTTACTCTAGCAGTATATTTTTATGGTAAAAGAAGTATAGATGGATTAACGCCTTAATAAACTCTTACTGGTTCAAAATTTACCTGTCAAGCTTGTAAGATTCAGAAATCTAGGTAAGTTAGCAATCGCTAAGTAAGCCTCAGTTAAAAAGTAACTTCTCACCTACTTGACAAAATTAGCTCATCAGTACAGTTAGAAACAACTGAATGCAGGTTATTTACATCACATATCAAAATTAAAACAATATTAATTTATATGTGTTTAATTTAATGGTTACCTTTGTTAACTGTTTCATTTTTCCGTTAGCTGCTAACAGTTATGAGTCTGCGGCTATAGATAGTTTATGTTACATCAAAATTTTTTAAATTTTTGTGAAAATTTGGGGTTTTGACATGAGTTGTGATCTTATCCTTGTTTTTAAGAAAGTTGAACCTTTGAATTTATTGTGCATCAGTGCCCTTCTTCCCCTTGAAACCCCAGTGTCACATAGTTTGAAAGGATTGCATGATTAACTTGCATAGATACGAGATGACCATTTCACACATTTGCCCCTCTTTCTTGTATTATTCCCACACAGTTCCTAAAATGGCATGATTTTCAATACTGTGACCCACACGACCCCCTTTAAATTCATTGTTTCTTTCATATCTAACCTTTTTTGTGACATTTTGTAGGCAATTTTTTTCCATAAATTATTTCTGCCCTAACTATGTTGTTTTTAAGCTAATAAATTAGAAATAACATGAACTTCAAAGATAAATATATAATATTTGTTTCATATGTTTATTGCTTCATAAGCCCTTTTTTGTCAAATTTATATTTTCAACACACTATTTTACACATTGCCATTTTTTCGTTTATCACCACACTCATGCACACATTCAAGGACCTAAATCATATCCCACATTAAATTATGTTGTTTTCCTTCAATCATTAATAACGATGTAGGTGATTCAAAAATACTGGGAGAGTGAATTACCTTTATCAACTCTCCCTAATGATAAGCATGTTTGGTTCATCCCGCCAAGTAAAACATAACTTAAATCTAACGCACTAAATCCTTCCTTGAGGACAAGAAATTATAGTCTATGTTTGTATTGTGGAGATTGGTATTATCCAAACAATGCTCTGAGATTACTTTTCATTAAAACATAGATTTTTTCCTAGTGTACTTGAAATCCTTTCCAATAGATGTGTTTGCTAGGACAAGGGACACACTCTCTTTCGAGTAACAATGCTTAGGTCATACTAGTAGTTTGATGGATCCACCCAACTCTTTCAAGTTGCATGTCACTCCTAGAATATTTAATGCTAATAACCCCTTATCCACAATCCTCCAAGAGGTATCATTGTCGCCAATTTTAGGTGTACCACGATGTGGATTTTGTGGCATTTCAAAGAAACATGAGACAAATAGTTGTTGACCTCGTGGACCTCACTCCCACATGCTTTTCATTCTAACTATTTCTATCATACCTTCAGTTGTCATATTTAGTGGATTTCGTCATCGTATTGAGATGCTTGGAAGGTCCATTTATGATTTCCAGACTGCATAAGTAAAGCTAGAGTCTTAGGAGTACATTTTTATTTTGTAAACAAATATCTACATAAAAAAATCATACATTTGCAGTAGTTAAAACACACTTACAATATCTTGTTGTGCCACTTGTGTGCATACTTCAAATTGAGATATAACTTTAATAAATTTTCGTGTTTATCACATTTCTTTTACCCATCACTTTTTTGGTTAGAGAGTTTTAAAAATTGGGCATTATAGCAAACCCTTAGTTTCCTAGGAGTTCTCTTATTCTTTGTGTCCTCCCTCCTTTGTAAAGAGGAATCCTTTCTCTTTCTATCTTTCCATAAGGGTGCATTACACACTCTTCAAATACAAATTTGAGTTCTTACACATTGAGCTCATTTGAGTGTTGTCCTCCATTAACTCTTCTATTGTGAGCTCTTCATTTACGAACTAGTCAAATACCAGTTCATCCATTATGGTAGGTTCAAACTTGATATAATTGGATAGTATGAATCTTCCAAATTTCATAAAACTTATCAACAACCCTATCCTCCATTATTTGACCATCTAATTATGGCTACCAAGTTTGCATCCAATATCCCAAAATTCAAAGTTCAACTTGGTGAAGATCTGTGAAACCATGTGATGACCTTTCATCTTTAGTGTTTGTCCAATAATATAAGGGAATATTTTGTATGGCTTAGGTTGTTTCAACACATCTTCAAAGGAATGTATGTCTTCCAAAATAGTATGTTGAAAAAATACTAGTACTCATGCCACCCTTGAATCAATAACTAGGGTTTTTTGACCATTCAATTACCAGTCTCCATGACAGTGTGACACTAGAGTCAAAATCCTTACTAATTATTGTCATACGACCCTACGAATGACACATATATGGGGTTAAATGTATATGAAATGGAGTAAATGCATAAGTAATAAGGGTTGGCCTAATAAAGGGCCCACATATGTAATGTGTGACAATA
>LPNX010835888.1:419871-477370 GCA_001517045.1 Pseudotsuga menziesii
TCTATTTTCAGGACTAGTTAGAAACCCTAAACTCCACATCTTGTAACTCCAAAAGTATAATGAGCATAATAGGATGCTTCGACCCTCTATGTGCCATGATAATTCTCTAAAATAAATTAAGAGTGAGATGGGTTGTTTGAAAGAGCCAAACCAAAGACCATCCTCTCTGATACCAATTTTATGTACTAGATACTTAAGATAACATGATAAAATGGAGTGCACACAATGTAAATCATATGTGAATGTAGAGAACAACTTCAAAACTAAGAATAGAGATGAGTTACACATTAGCTCCTTGAAAATAGGAGAGCATTCTCCAAATAACTCCGATACACCCATAGATCCAAGTCATTTGTTAATCTCTCAATAATGACTATATTGACCAATACACACACACACACACACACACACACATATATATAGAGAGACCCTTTACTAGGCTGTCCCCTTTTACATATACAATTACCACATTACATATACATTTATTCCCATGTATGCCCTTCTTGGGGTCATATTGGAAACAAATGTTATGTACCAATTCCTTAAATGGAATAATAAAATAGTGTCCAGAATGTACACAAAATGTGAACATCAAACACAATTTACAAAGAGATAATAGAGATGAGTTACACAATAAATTCTTATGAGATATAAGAACCTCATCCAATTACCCTATACATACCTATATCCAAATTATATATTCATCTTTCAATTATATATATGGAAAAATCAAAGTTATAGATTAAAGTCCCTCCCTTCCCTTAAAGATTGGAAGCGGGAAGTCATGGAATCAGAGAAGGGGGATATTAACCACTGATTAAAGCATATATCCACCTTTATTTATTATATCCACCAGACTCTTATAAACAACCAATTTCCTTAACTTCCTTCTCGTAAAGACCGCCTACCGATCCTCACATGAGAATGGAGAACAGTAATAAACCGTCTTATCTATTGCAGCGAATATGGAAGTGGCTGGTGGGAAATAACAACGATGTAGACAGGAGGGATTATATATATATATATATATTTCATTATATATATATTATTGAGATATGAACATATAATTTGGATATAGGTGTTTATAGGATTATTGGATGAGGTTCTTATATCCCATAAGGATTTATTGTGTAACTCATCTCTATTATCTCTTTGGAAGTTGTGTTTGATGTTTACATATTTTTTTCCTAGGAAAAAAAGCGTAATTTTATATCATCTTCCGAGAACAAAATTACATGTAGTAGATACACTTTGTTGTGTATTTCCGACCAACTGTGAGCAAAATAAAGAAATATACCCTTAAGGTCTTCTGATAGTCCCCCCATACAATAGTGAACATCAAATAAACAAGTTGTCTCATGTTCTTGATGTTCACATCTTGTATACATTATATACACTATTTTATTACGCCATTTAAGGAATCAATACATAACATTTGTTTCCAATATGACCCCAAGAAGGGCATACACATGATTATATATATGTAATGTGTTAATTGTATATGTAAAAGGGGACAATCTAGTAAAGGGTCTCTCTCTCTCTCTCTCTCTATATATATATATATATATATATATTGGTCAATATAGTCATTATTGAGAGATTAGCAAATGACTTGGATCTATGGGTGTATCAGAGTTATTTGGAGAATGCTCTCCTATTTTTAAGGAGCTAATGTGTAACTCATCTCTATTCTTGGTTTTTAAGTTTTTCTCTACATTCACATATAATGTACATTGTGTGTACTCGAGTTTATCATGTTATCTTAATTATCTAGTACATAAAAATTGGTATCAGAGAGGATGGTCTTTGGTTTGGCTCCTTCAAACAACCCATCTCACTCTTAATTTATTTTAGATATTTTTCATGGCACATAGAGGGTAGAAGCATCATATTATGTTCATTATACTTTTGGAGTTACAAGATGTGGAGTTAGGGTTTCTAACTAGTCCTGAAAATAGACTCAAACATGTGTTTTTGGTAAAATATGCATATATATCAAGCTAGTGAAGTCTAAATCAAATGCCACTAGTGGAATTGGAAATAAGACAAATAAATGTAGTTTGTCTTAAAATTTCATCATCAAATACGCAAAAGTGGACATGTGACATACTGTACAAGTTTGTTCTCTTGAAATGTGCCAAAATTAACAACTTTTGGGATGCATAAAATTCAAGATGACTTAAAATAATAGATATAAGATATTAGGAAGAAGGTTGATGAGTTGTCTAATATAAACGCCCTTAATTAAGCGCTCAAAGTAGGATCATCAATTAAAATAAGAAATGAGTAGTGAAGGAAAGTGGGAAAAGGATGAGTCAAGGGAAGAACTAAAAAATAAAAAATAAGAAAATAAAAATGTTGTGTAAGCATCATAAAAATTGTCTTAATGCTATTATTAATATGAAAAAGTTGTTTTAATACTAGAAAAGTTGAATAGAATACTACCAAAATACTTGAAGTGAAAAGTTACAAAAAGGTTGAAGAAGTCCTATGGATGAGGTAAAATTTGAAATGTATCTATAATTAAAAAAGGGTGTAAGAATTTTACGGATAGCATCACATTGTAGCATCAAAAGGAGAAAGAAGACACAATGCAAGAGGGAAACTAGAAAATTATAGAAGAAGTTGAGCTCCAATTTGACGATGTACGTGTCAAATATGATAGTATTATTTCAACCCCAAAGTAATCCAAGACCAATCATAGAGGATACAGGATTCCATCCTCTTTGAAAAGAAGACCAATGGTATGAATATGTACACCAAAGAGAAACCACAAAAGTGAAATATATTGATGCACTCATTACTGATAAATTTGACAAGAAAGACAACAAAAGGGACACCAACATTACCAATGAAAGAGATGTTATAATCAACAATATTAATGGAATAAAACATCAAATAAAAATGATGCGACATGATATCATTAGAGACCAACAAATACAACAAATTGGATAAGTCACAATAACATCACATGGAATCAAAGTAAATAAAATTATGCAACAACTAAGTATTCAAGATTAATACAAAAAATAATGAATTTGGATGGATGGATCATAATTAGTGGCAACGCAAAAATAAGAACATAAGGAAATCATATTACTTGGTTTCATAATATGTAAAACCCTTAATTGCAAATCATTAAGGATACATGATTTCGAATAAGAGTATTGTGATATGACTCCAAGGGGGGAATATATGTGGTTAATATGGGTTAGTCTAATAAAAGGTCCACATGTGAAATGAGTGGGAAAATGTATATATTTTTCAATAGTCATTAATGAGAGATGGACATATGATTTGGATGTGGATGTATTGGGGTTATTTAGATGGTGTTCTCTAAGGAGATATTGTGTAACTAATATATATTATCACTTTTGATGTTGTGTTGCATATTCACCTATTATGTATATTGCCATGTACTCTAGTTTATTATTCTCTCTTAGGTATTTTGTACATAAAAAAATGTATTAGAGTAGATGGTCCATGGTTTTGCTTCCTCAATGACCCATCTTACGATTTTATCTCTAACATTTTTTATGGATCTTACATGAGAAAAAATTAGGATGAAGAGAAGACATACGTAAGTACAATGTGTAAAAATTTCATATGATGGTTTTATAAATTTCAAGATTTAGGGTTTTTGATTGATCTTGAAATTAATCTACAAAATGTTTGGCAAAAAAATAACATTTGAAACTAGAGGGTTCAAAATAGAGTGTCGCCAATGTAATTGAAAATAATACAAACCATAGTATTTGAGAGGCCCGAGATAGCTCCAATGCTGGATGGATTCCATTTCATTAACAAGAATGGTGTATTAGTACATCACAAAATGACCTTTGTTCTTCATCTTCCAAAGGTACACTATTCAATTAATCTCTAGTTTATCTTAGGTAATGGGATCTAAAATTAAATATATACAATATTTACAAAGTGGATCATAATCCCATAGGATTAAGTATCTAACACCCCCTCCCTTACCGAAGGGGTGTTTGTCAGTACAAGCATCATTATGAAATTTTCAAGATTTTCTCTCCCACACACTTTGGTGAAGATGCCTTTAGTTCTTAGGTAATAGTATCTAAAATCAAATATCTACAATATTTACAAAGTGGATAGTAATCCCATAGGATTAGGTATCCAACATCCCCTCCCTTATTGAAGGGGTGTTTGTGAGTCCAAGCATCTTTATGAAATTTTCAAGATCTTCTCTCCCAAGTGCTTTGGTGAAGATCTCTGCAGTTTACTCATGGAACAATGTCTCAAATGAATAGTCTTGTCCTCTACATGATATCAAATCATATGGTACTTTGTTTTTATTCTCTTAGTTCGATCATGGAATTTGAGATTCTCGACCTACTTGATTGCAAAAGTATTGTCAACTAGAAGAGTATAATTCACATGTTTGTCCTGCAAATCTTCAAGTACCTTCTTGAGCTAGACAATATTCTTTGTTTCTTATGCAATAGCTACTTATTTTTCCTTTGTTGTGGAATCTACCAAAACATACTGTTTGTGTGATAACTAGGAGACAAATATTGATCCAAGACTCATGAGATAGATTGAAGTAGACACTCCATTTTCTTTATTTCCATCAAGGTTTGAATAAGAATATCCAATCAGTTTGAAGCCATCCACCTTAGAATATTTCAGTCCAAGGTCTTAAGTTCTCTTCAAGTATATTATAACTCTTTTTGTAGCAGACCAATGTCCTTCATATGGTTTTTGCATGAACTTGGAAAGGATCCCAACATCAAATGAAATATTTGGTCTAGTGGTGGTAAGGTAGATAAGACTCCCCACAAGCTATCTATACTTGGTTGCATCCTCAAATTCATTTCCTTCTTTTGAGTTGAGATTCAAATTATGTTCCATTGGAGTAGAGAGAGGGTTAGATTACGTCATGCTAAACCTATGCAATAACTCTCCCATGTGATTTTGAGAGATGACTATATACGTTAGATGCTGATTCACTTCAATACCCAAGTAATAGTGAAGATGTCCCAAATCTGTCATCTCAAATCCTTTCTTCAATTCTTTCTTAATGGATGCAATGTAGCTTTCATTGTTCCTTGTCACCAACAAATCATATATACACACTACAAGATATACAAGGGATCTTCCAACTTTATAGACAAACATAGTTGTGTCATCAAGATTTAAGTATTTGAAATTCAACTCGAGAAGATGCTCGGTTATCTTTTCATACCATGTGTGAGATGGTTGTTTGACGCCATATAAAGACTTGACGAGATTGAATACCTTATGTTCTCATCCCTTGATAAAAAAAGTTATGGATGAGACATGAAGACATTTTCTTTCAAGTCTCCATTCAAGAAAGCAATTTTCACATCTATTTGATGAACATTCCATTCATTTTGTGTAACTAAACACAATAGAGTATAACATACATTTTTCTATGGGTAAAAGTATCATCATAGTCAATGCATTATTTTTGTGCAAAACCTTTTGCCACAAGTCTCACCTTATGCTTTTCAAGTGAGACATCCGATTTCTACTTGTTCTTGTAAACCCAATTCTGGCCAATTTGTTTGGTTCCAAATGGAGGGTCCACCAAATTCATGTCCCATTCTTGACGAGAGCCTCATATATCTTCTGCATAGATTCATTCTACTCATCATAAGAAGCAAATTATTCAAAGGAAGTTGGTTCATGGTTAGTATATAAATTAAATTCACAATCATATGAAACATCCATAACATCTATATCACATGAATTCACATCATCTTCGTCACCTCCATCTTCTCATCTTCTCAAACTTATGCTTCACGTCTTTCCAATTTCATAGGATGAACAATTTCAAGTGTCTTCATGATCAACTCAAAGTTTTTTTGAGGATCTAGGATGCTCAGCTAGTGGTGCTTCATTCTCTTTAACATTCAATCTTTCAATCCTCTCAATCACACGATCCAAGTGAACCTCCTCTTCTGGTGAAGTGGAAATAAATTCTTCATGATGGAGAGATGGTGCTGCAAAAGGAGATTCCAAATATTGATCCAATATTATAGGGATCCCCCATTCAAGATGTGGACTCTCTTTGCCAAATTCATGACATGTATTTACATGTGTAAATTGATCCAAATGATAAAGCTACCTTTCCATAGACTTTTCATTTTTATTCATTCCAATAAAAATCACATTTATAGAAATGTTTTATTTACCTCATATTAAATATGGTATAACTTGGTGGTGTTTAAGTACCCCAAGAAGATGCATTTTTGACTCCTTGCACCAAGTTTGTTTCTTTTATCTTATGGAATTGAAGTAATAACATGTGGAACCACATACTTTGAGATTCCTTATTGAATGAATGCAACCATGCCACATTTCATATGTATTATTGTTGAAAAGAGCATGTGATGGACTTTTGTTTCTCAAATAGGCCACACAGAGAATTGCATCGCCCAAAAAATCCAACTTCGTATTCTTAAAAAATAACATGGAGTGTACCATATTCAAGAGTGTCTTGTTGATTATTTTTTCTACACCATTCCGCTGAGGGTTATATGGAGTAGTGGTTTGATGCATATTTCCATGATGATGAAGATAATTTTCAAATTAATTAGGGGTATATTGTTTTCTATTATCTCTACAAAGAGTGCCAATGTGAGATTGTGCTTCATTTTCATTCCATACATGAAAATTTTAAAATGTTTCAAATGCCTCATATTTTTTATTCAATAAATAAACCCAACACATCCTAGTGTAATCATCAACACAAGTCATGAGATATTTATTACTATTTGCAGAAGCAACAAACTTGGGTCCATAAAAGTTAGAGTGTACAAACTCTAATATTCTATGTGCTCTGAAATTTGAATCATGGAAGGGTTTATTACTATGTTTTCCAAGAATAAAGGCATCACAATATTTCAAATTCTTTGTACTTGTTGAAAATCAGAAATACCATTCTTATTCAACAAACAAATACTATCATAATTGATATGTCCATATCTAGGATACCACCAAAGACTGGATGGAAATGTACCTTCATCATAGTGACAGAGGTGTGCAAAAATATGTGCCCTTGCAGATGTCCCTTTTAGGGTCAAAAGTTCATCATCATCCCATCTCATCATTATCACTTGATTGTCTGCAGATCTCCTTATCATAAATTTTCCGTTGACCATCTGATCCATCAACCATGTGAATGACTGATCCATCAACCATGTGAATGACTGATCCATCAACCATGTGAATGGAATGTCCATGGCTCTGATACCATATAACACAACATGGATTTGATACAATGTGAAGTTTAAATACTACATGGCTCTAAAACCATGTGTAAATACTAAGGAGACAGGTGGATCTTTCAAAGAAACATTTCTCACAGAGATGCACAAGAAAAATAGAGAGAAGAATAATGGGACTGAATACAAGAGAATTGAAGAAGAATTGGAGTATCTTCCATTGTATTATTACTTAAAAATAATGTACACAAATAATAAATCCTTTGGAGAAAAAATTGAATGCTAATGAGGTAACTCAAATGGCTCATAAAAAAGGCTTACTAAAAATGTGAAAACCCCCCAAGGTGACAAAAACACTTTCCAAATCACTCCAAAATCTCACGAATTGGATAAACCATGAGTGAGGTGTTATGAGTGAAGGAAAATTAATATAATCATGGAATATGGAGAGAAAATCATGGAGG
Source organism: Pseudotsuga menziesii (assembly GCA_001517045.1). Taxonomy (NCBI): domain Eukaryota; kingdom Viridiplantae; phylum Streptophyta; class Pinopsida; order Pinales; family Pinaceae; genus Pseudotsuga; species Pseudotsuga menziesii. The sequence goes on from LPNX010835888.1 coordinate 427,550, forward strand.
ATGGATTGTCCATAAAGAAAACAGTTGCCTAATTGACTAGATTTATCGTTATCCATTGAAAAGCAAAAAAGAAGGACAAAAGAAGTCTAAAGAAGGAATGCACCCTTCCTATTCTGGATAGTAAAAAAACAACAAAATAATATAAAAAATCTTCCTTAGTGAACTCCATAGGATAATGATGGCAAGTGGTGGTTAAATAAGACAAAAGATGACCAACTACCTAATCTACACCTAGGAAAATAATAAAAAATGATTAATAACTTATATCCTAAGTATGAAGTGGGTTTTGAATATTCCAACAACCCACCTTAAGCCTGAATTTATGTGAAATATTGACAGTGTATAGGGCCCAACAAAAAGTCTATGGTCACCCTTTACAATTTATTTTTGTCCAGAAACTGAGGAAAGCGGAAAATCCACATGGGGAAAATCCTCCCTTAGAAAAGGACACGGGGTGTTGAAGTGAATAAAATTTATTTACTCTACCTTATTCTTCACTTAGATGAGATGAATGAATTTCTTCTCGATGAAATACTTTGTGAAGAAGTTGTGAACTCCATGATCATGCACAAATGCTCCAATGTAGTGCATACAAAAAACATGTGGATAGGCCCCTTGAAACTCATCATCTGATGATGGAGGAGAATCATATAAATGCTTCTTGCTACTGTCATACTCTGATTTGAATACAAAATTAGTAAAGGAAAATATATTTGTGGGTACTCCTTTCCAAAGAATATGAAGACTCAATTGAATCAATTCCTTGTATAGCTGCATACTGGTGATTCAAACCATATATCTTCTTTCCAACCTAATGTAGCACATTCCCAGATATGAAATGAGCCTAATGAGACTTTGAAATATCAGAATAGTCGTCATATGGTGTTGGAAAAAAAAGAGGTATAATGTCTCTATGAAAATATAGGGACATAGTAGGAAATGGGTGAGCAACTAGGCAATATTTATAGGAGAGTAAATATGAATGTAATATGGGATTGAGATCTAAACATGTGTAACAAAATTATAATGATGAACAAAGACATGTATAACCAGCCAATTAAATATAGGAAATACTTGAAACCAAAAGAGACAAGTGACGCTGCATAGAAATCCAAGCCTAGGAATCTGCTAGTGAACTTGGGGTTTGTATAGTATTATGCATATTCAATGGATGGGTAAATGGTATGGATAACATTATAACATCCATATCAGCCTAAAAAATTGCTTCTAAATCAAAATTAGAAGTGTTTAAATGGAGTGGGAAATAGCTTGATAAAGACAAGTTATAAACTAGTAGAAAAAAAAGGTATTGGAGGATGGCTCTAGTGAATTGATAGGTGAATTATCCAAGGAAGAAAATGAAATTTCTATTTTAGACATATAAAAATGTGGACCTAAATCAGAGAGTTGGGAAGGGGATTTAACTTTGGCACTCACATCATATCAATATTTACCTTGAGGTTGTGCATTGTGACAATGCTCTGGAGTTTCAGTAGGTTTCTTTGGCTCATTCTTCTTTGCAAAATTTGGAACATCAATGTTATGCTTTTCAAGTAATTGAGTTATGATGTCAATTTTATTCTTGAAACAAGATTTCTTAGAGTGAGAACCTTTGCTGCAATAGGAACAATTTAAGTTCCCTTTCTTCTTGTTCTTCTTCATGGAATTAAAACCTTCACTGGTAGAACTAGAACCTTCATCTTCATTATTTGACTTTGGATTCTTCTCTTTCACTTCTTTCTTTCATTTTGACTTGGCCTCCTTGCTTCCTTGAACTGCAAGTACATAGTATTTATCTTTGGAAGTTGTAAGAGATCCCATTTGAACCAATTTGTCTTACACTTTAGTAAGTGAATCAATGAATGTAATTAAAGATGGAATTTTCCATTTGCAATAGAAAGCCTAGTAGCATGAAAAGTTTACAAAAAAACTGAGTATTCTGGACCCAATTTTGAAAGAACGGAAATAATCAATTGATCTTTTTTCTTTTCAATCCCACATTGCTTGAGCAGAAGCACACGTGACTTGAATTTGGTGAAGAAATCTTGAATAGGTTTGAAACTGCTAGACTCAATGAGATCAACTCATTCTTCAATTGAAGTCCTCTGATCTCATCTTGTACCCCAAAAAGAGACTCAAATTTGGTCCATGCCTTATTTTGAGTTGTCAATCCATCAAGATGAAAAAGAATATATGGAGAAATAGATAAACAAAGCAATCCATAGGCTTTATCTATTCTATTATGCCACTTTTATTTTTCAACAACAACATTTGGATCATTCTCTATATCCACAATGACTATGTAGAGACTCCTACTAGGCAATATAATACCAATCTTAGCTTTCCATTCATGATAGTTGAAGGGAGTCAAAATCATAGTTGAATAAAAATCCATGCTTTACCATTGTGCTCTTGGTGATACTCTTTGGAACCTGTGCAAAAACAAACTCGGAAGAAATATTTTGTAATCTCAATCAAGCTCTTCTTTGTAGAAATATTGAAGGCCTGATGCGCACTAATGGTATGTGTATGGAATATTTACTACTGAGTAACCTATGTATCTATGATCTATGAGCAACATGCACCCTGATACCATGTGAAAAAATCTAACACATCATGGCTCTGATACCATGTGAAGTTTCAATACTGCATGGATCTGAAACCATGTGGAAATATTAAGGAGACAGGTGGATCTTTCACAAAAATATTTCTCACATAGATGCACAAGAAAAATAGAGAGAAGAATAATGATATTGAACATAAGAGAACCGAAGAAGAATTGGGGTATCTTCCATTGTATTATCACTTAAAAATAATGTACATAAATAATACATCCTTTGGAGAAAAAATTGAATGCCAATGAGACAACTTGAATGTCTCACAAAGCATGCTTACTAAAAATGTGAAAAACCCTCCCAGGTGACAATTTTTTTTTTGAAATCACTCCAAAAGCTCATGAATTGGCTAAATCATTAGTGAGGTATTATGAGTGAAGGAAAATTAATGTAATAATGGAAAATGGAGAGAAAACCATGGAGGATGGATTTTCCATAAAAAAAAATAGTTTGCTAGTTGACTAGCTTTATCCTTATCTACTGAAAAGCAGAAAAAGTAGGACAAAAGCAGTATAAAGTAGGAATGTGCCCTTCCTATTTAGGATAGTAAAAAAAATAGTAGAATTTTATCCAAAAATTTCTAAGTGCTCTCCATAGGCTAGTGATGGAAAGTGGTGGTCAAATAAAACAAAAGATGACCAACTACCTAGTCTAGACCTAGGAAATTAATAAAAAATGATGAATAACTTATATCCTAATTATGAAGTGAGTTTTGAATATTTCAATAGAGGTTGGATTTATCTACAAAATACACTACACCATCTACATTGTCATTCAAATTTGCAAAAATGTATTTCGAAATGTCATGTGGTAGGTAGCACCGATGTCAAGCAACCAAGTAAATCTCTAAGATGCAAATGAACTATTGAATAGAATTTTATTTATACAAACAATATAATGTGCAACAATGAAATAAAATGCAAATGAACTATTCAATAGAACTTTATTTATACAAACAATATAATATGCAACAATGAAATGAGTCGATTCATGAGCTTTACCACACTCATGAGATTTATTGCTTTCTTCTTTATATATTTTTTTCTCTGTGCTATTCTCACATGGAATATTATGTCTTTGCCTCATGTCCTTTCTTGCACTAAGAACACATTGAATATTATATCTCACATCATGGTTTTGTCTATCCCCATGCCTTTGAATTTTTTTATTCCCCATCCTATTTTGATACCATATCTTCTAGAATAATCATGTGATTGATTCTTCCCCTTTTGAGCAAACCACAGAGTCTCTTCGATGGGATGAACTATCTTCTTCCGAAAGGATTTCTCTTCTTTTGTAATTTTCTCAATCAAAGTGTCAAATTTGAGGTCTTTTAGATCATCACTAGCTTGAAGTGGCTCAAGACTGTGAGAATATGTGGGGTAAAGGACCTTAACGAAGGCAGTGAGAGCAAGGCATACCTTCACACTAGTAGCATCATTGTCATGCATAATGGATTTGATCTTAGATTCCATAGCTGTAAGGTGCCCCTTAGAGAAGATAGTCAATTAAACACACAAGACATAAGAATATAGGTGTTAAGCACACATTTCTTATTATCAAATGTTCAATATATACATCAGAATTGACCATTGCGTTTTAGATTCCAAGAGGTATCTTGGACTCCTGGGTGACTCTTGGTTTTCCTTGCACAATAATCCTCTTTACACCAAGTATTAGGCTCTAGCAAATCCCCCCTTAATCCGAAGGGTGTATATAAGTCCAAGAAAAGAAGAGAGATGAATAACTGGGAGTGGATAGATACCACTTGTTGAACATTTCCATCTTGACAATCTAAATCGCAAAGCAAGTTAGCTAGAAGCTTGCGTTGTTTTCTGTTAAATACAAGAGCTCTCCAAAGAGGTGATTTTGGATGACCACCAACCAAAAGGGTTAGCAGAAGATGAAATATTCTACTATGTGGGTGGTTTAAGGATTAACACCAACTATCGAACTTGGTGTGAATGCTCAGAAGTTCTGTCTTGAATTTGGAACGAAGGCTCAGAGGTTTTCTAGCAGATGCAACATCTCCATTACTAGATGCCAACCAACTGTAACTTGCTAAACGTTTCCATCTTGACAATCTGAATTGCCAAGCATGTTAACCGAATCTTGCATTGTCTTCTGCTAATAGAAGGTGCTCTCGAAACTAATGGTTTTAGGATGACCACCAACCAATTGGATCTCAGTCGAACATAGCTCTTGATAGGATCACTTGTTCCATCTCGCTTGATCTCACTCGCTTGTTTCTAATGGTATTCATTCCCCCTGTTAAAAACAACATGAGGAGAGGAGAGTCTCATTGTGTCAACACTAGACACAAAACACATGAGTACTCTGAGGCATGGTTTTGTTCTTTATATGTGGTTACATCACTGAATCTGTCTTCCCAAACTGGTTGTGGCTTAGGCTCGCTTGCTCTCGCTTACTTGAAGAAGGCCATGAATGTTTGTTACATGAGGTGGCTTTGTGGCTTCGAAACTTGAAGCCTGACATCATGTCCCCCCTATCAAGTGCAATGTGAGAAGCATGAATCTTTCTTCTGCAAGATGTGTCCAAACTTTAGACTGCATTATTCGAGACATTACATTTTCTTAACTTCTCTGCCCTATAAATGTGCTAGGTAAAGGAAAAAAAACACATGGCTATGGCTCCAATGGAAGACTATATATTGTAGGTAGATTTGAGTGTCAAAACGAGACACTACAAGCTCAATAAATGACACTTACAAACAACTATTACAAGTATCAGTATACAACATACAAGTAAACTTAAAAAAAAAAGTATTTGCAAGTTGCATATTTATATGGAATTTGATGTTGAATTAATCTCCAAAAATAAATAATTTACCTCTGAAATTCTGCATGATCTATGGTAAGGAGTTCGTTCTGCATTATCTTTCTTTTCAAATATACAGTGATGCCAATACCTGCCAATAAAGCCACTCTTTCAACAATTGTTTTGTATGATAAAGACTAGCAATTCCTTTGTGCAAGATCCAACCAGAGATATAACTGTCCTCATAGATATAATTGTCCTCTAGAATCGAGGTATCAACATGCAGCGCTAGTTCCTTCCAACCTACTTGCCCGGGCTGAGTTACAGGTGCAATAAAATCACTATCGGTGGAAAGTAGGACCTTATCATCTTAATACAAAATCTGAGGTGGCAAGATTTTATCAATATCATTTTCCTGTATGTGGAACAACAACATACTTACTTATTCCACATATCTGCAAGACTCTTCAGGTTCCGGCTGATTAGAAAGTTCAGACATCTTTATCCTCTGCTTAGCCTTCATTTTCTTTTTCTTTGCATCTTTATCAATGTGCAATGCCGAACAAAAACTATTCAAAATCGGTGTTTACGTAAGTAAAGATCCTGAATTGTTCCATGCACCAACGTATATCAATGGAAAAAAATAATTAAGCATCCAACGTTCACCAGTTACAGTCTAAAAAAATAGCTCCACGTTCTGGTAGGTAGAACGTCACTCCACGCAGTTGAAATTAGTGACTCAACAGAGAAAGGCCACGATCCTAGACAAAGAGTATTTGGGATTACAAGAAAGTTCAATGCATTCTTCAACTTTCAACTTTGAGAGATGCCAATAATCAATACCAAATAGCACCTTCGCAGTCCTCGAAGAATTTTTTCATTGGCCCTCCTCATTTTGGGAGATAACAATAGAGATCAATTCTATGTTCCACAATGGGATTTGTGACCTGATCTCGAGACATTTTGGATTCAGAAACAAAATTTTCTTCCTGTCTTAACTTGCAATACTCTTTCAGAATAAGAACGAGCTATTGGAATCCAAACTAGCTCCGTTCGCTTTGTTTCTCTATCTCTAATTGTTATCAATGTCTCAAAGACTTGAACAACTCCACACCACACATACAAAGCACACATCATTCAACACAGAGATCGTTCACGTACCAGTGAATTGGAGGAGTCCACATCATGGCATCCAATGATACACGCAACAATAGTACTCCAGTCCTTCGCAGCTTAAAAGATAAGCTCTCCCAGGTCAACGCATTCACCACATAGAATGGGTGTCTGTTACCAGCCCGGCTTGTCACGTCATTGACATTGAATCCTGTGATTTCCCATCAGTCTTCAATGATATATAGTGATACTCCAACAATGTGTGGCAATACTCCGCCTAAGAAGGTCGCAGGAAATTGTGTCTCTTCACATTGAGCAGTAGTCTATTCACGGGGCATTGAGCTGCATGGTTCACTCTACATTGGGTTCATATTACAACGCTCTTGCCATGAGTTACCAATGCTTCACCACAGTGATATATCATTTTCATAAAATGCAGCAGATCCAGATGCAATAGTCAACAATCTCTTTCCTTAGCGTAGGTGTCCACTGACACCTAGGGTGAGCTCAATGCTCCACGTGAATCACAATGGTCTACTCAACTGAGATCATTCTCTACTTCCAAAGTTGCGAGGCACAACTCTTCAGAAATTGCAATTCCATGTCTTAACAGAATAGGGTTTAGGCATAAACTTCAATGCTGCTCCACTTCCAACGCAGCACCAACGGACTGCCCACACCACCATGGGATATATATATATATATATATATATATATATATATATATATTGGAAGCGACTCTGTGAGTGTCCCGTAGAGTTAGTCAGTGACAAGACTGAAGAGTCTACCATTAGGCAATGTAAACCAGTAGAATTAATTTATGAAGTTAAGTTTGTAGGCAGATAGTTATTACAGTCCTTAATGGCTAGTTTGTAGATTCAGGTAGAAGCAATTTCAAGTTGCCTATAAATAAAAGAAGAAGTTAGTAAAATCACTGGGTGAGAAAGAGAGAAAGAGAGAGTTGAAGCCGAAGCTTCTATGTATGTGATTATGTAGAAAGCCTAAGCTCTGTAAAAGAATCTCTAACAACCTACAAGTTTGTATTACCTTTTTTTATTTCCTACAAGATATATATATCAAATAGTTTATGATTGAAATGCATTTTTATCCCACTAAAAGTTCCAAGTTTTATGAGAGAGTGGTCGACACAAGTCATCCTAAATGTTTGGTTATATGTTTTTATAATTATGTGGAATTGTTGTTGTGTCCATTTTTACTTCATATTATTGGTGGGTGAAAAACATTTGTAATTTCTTAAGACTGACTAAGAAATATCCTTTGTAAATTTCTATTAAAGTCAAACCAGTGGACAAGTGGTTGTTGTCCAGACAAGTTGTGGAAGTCAACTTGTGGAAGTAAAACTTTCCTTAAAACCTTGTCTAAGTAAAACCTGTTGGTAAAACCAACAAGTAAGAACTTGTCGACGTAAAAGAGTCAGGTCCATAAGTTCGACCATATTGGTAGACTTGTCTAGTAGGAGTTAGAAAAGCTTCACTAAAAAAAAGAAAAAGAGGGCAGCCTCAAATTTTTATAACTGAGCATTAACTCAAGATTGCGGCTTGATTTTTGCTAAGTGGTATTAGAGCAAGTCCGAGGAAAGAAATCTTGTCTTAAAAGTGGAAAAGTAAATTTCTAAGAAAAATTAAAAATTAAAAATGCCTTCCACTTATGGTTCATTGCAAGCTCCAATTTTTACAGGAAAGAATTATGAATATTGGTTTCTAACAATGAAGGCTTTGTTCACATGTTAATATGTATAGGAGATAGTCCAACATGGTTATGAAGAACCAACATGTCAGACAACATATAACAATCTCACACAAGCGGAGAAAGATGTCTTGAGGGAACAGAGGAAGAAAAACAAAAATACTTTGTTCTACATACATCAAGCCATGCACGAAAGCATACTCCCAAGAGTAGCACCAACAATTAATGCTAATCATGCATGGGATACATTAGAGACCGCATATCAAGGTTTGGATAAAATAGGGACATCCAAGTTGCAGATTCTTAGAAGAGATTTTGAATCTCTGTCAATGAAAGATTCAAAGACTGTAGACACATTCTACACTAGAGTTGTTGGTTTGATAAACCAATTGAAATCTCACGGAGAAGCCATAGAAGACCAAAGAGTAGTTGAAAAATTTCTCAGAAGTCTTCCCCCAAGATTTGAATCCTTGGTTGTGACTTGAATCCTTGGTTGTGACCTTGGAAGAAAACAAAGATATGTCGACTTTTACCATTGATGAGCTACAATCTTCACTCATCAATCATGAACACAAAATCAACAAAATAAACACATCTTTGGAAGGTGCATTCGCAACACAGTCATCTGTAAGCCGTGGTAGAGGCAGAGGGAGAAACAACTCCAGAGGAAGAGGAAGAATTTCTTCCAGAGGAGGACACGACATAAGTCCTGCAAATGTCATTGGTAGAGGAGAGAATCAGAACCCAAGTAAGCCAAGTGGTCAGAGGTTTGATAAATAAAAATGTCAATGTCATTATTGTAAGAAATTTGGTCATTATGCATATGAATGCAGGAAGAAACAATATGACCAAAGAAGGCAAAGCCCAAATCAGTTGACCAACACTGGCACTCTGACAAGTGCAAGGTTAATTGCATGTGCATCTCCAATTGAATGCAATGTTGTCCAAGAAAGTCCACATGACATATGGTACTTAGATTCAGGCTGCAACAATCATATGACTGGTAATTTAAATTTGTTTTCCAGTCTAGATAATTCAGTTCAAGCTGATGTTACACTTGGAAACAATGTCCAAGTTATTGTTTTGGGAAAAGGTATTGTTGGTATTTTAACCAAACAGGGGGAGAGTAGGTATATCCTTTATGTCTATCATGTTGAAGGTCTGAAACATAATTTGTTGAGCATTGGACAGTTGATACAAAAAGGCTACAGAGTCTACATAGAAAATTATCATTGTGTGATTAAAGACAAACATCCAAGCAACCAGTTGATAGCAAAAGTTCCAATGACAAGCAATCGATTGTTTCCATTAAGGATAGTTCTAGACATGAAAGGCAAGAAAAATAGAGGGGCTGCATTCAAGGCAGAAAGCAAAGAAGCAGTCGAGCAGTTCGACAAAAATGAAAATGGCAGTGCTGATTTTTAGGATGCATTTCAAACAGAAGTTCAGGATGAATCCTGGCTGTGGCATTTCAGATTTGGACATCTGAATTTTGGTGGGTTGAAGCTACTGCACAAAAATAATATGGTGAAAGGATTGCCATTGATCGACATACTAGAAAGGGTTTGTGAAGGTTTCATTTTTGGCAAGCAACATAGAGAGACTTTTCCAGTCGAAAAGTCATATAAAGCACACACACCACTTGAGATTGTGCACTCTGATATTTGTTGTCCAATGTAGACATCATCCATTAGTGGATGCAATTATTTTCTTACTTTTATTGATGACTACTCAAGAAAAACATGGGTATATTTTCTGAAACATAAATCTGATGCATTTAGTTATTTTCAGCAGTTCAAGGCACTCGTGGAGAACCAAAGTGGACACCGCATCAAAATATTAAGGATCGGCAGAGGAGGTGAATGTATTTTGAATGAATTTTTGAATTTTTACAAAACCCATGGCACACATAAGAAATTCACTGTACGGTATACACCTCAGCAGAATGATGTTGTTGAAAGAAAGAACAAAACCATTATGGAGATGACACGCAACATGTTGGCAGCCAAGCATTTTCCAAATGAATATTGGGGTGAAGTAGTCGCAACTACTGTTTACATTATGAACCGGTATTCGACAAAGAGTGTGAAGAACAAAGTTCCCCAAGAAGCACAGACATGTATGAATCATAATTTTTATCATTTAAAAGTTTTTGGTTGTGTTGCATATGCTCATGTTCCAGATGAGATGCGAAAGCAGCTAGACAATAAGACACATAAATGTATTTTTGTTAGTTATTCTGAAGACACAAAAGCATACAAGTTGTATGATCCTGTCATAAGGAAAGTGATAATCAGTTGAGATGTTCAATTTGTCGAGAATGAATCATGGGATAGAATTGTCGACATAAATGTCAAGATTGTGTTGAATGTCGACACTGGATGACATGGTGGAGGAAGTGGTTCAAACACCACATGAAATTCAATCGGTTGCAGCACTGTCGACTCCCATGACACCATGACATGGTTCAACACAAGGACCATCGACACAAGTTGCAACCCAAGCTACACTGAAAAGCACACCAAGAGGACAACATACTCCATCAAGTATTTTGTCGAGGTCGACATCAACAGTACCAGTGAAGGCAAGAAGTCCACGTGAGATATATGAAGCTGGCACACCAAATTAATTCTCTCTCTTTGCATTATTTTATCCTATATATGATCCACTAACATTTGAAAAATTTGTCGAATAAAATTATGGGCACAGGTCATGGATGAAGAAATAAAATGCATTGAGAAGAATCAAACATGGGAGCTGGTAGATGTACCAAAAGATAAGGACATAATTAGTGTCAAATGGGTTCACAAAACAAAGTAAGATGCTGAAAGGAACGTGAAAAATCACAAAGAAAGAATTGTAGCAAGAGGGTTCGCATAGCAACCCGACATAGACTTCAAAGAAACATTTGCACCTGTTGCATGCATGGATACAGTTAGAACAATCTTGGCCATTGCTGCACAAAACAAATGGCATGTTTATCAAATGAATGCTTAGTAAACATTTTTGAATGGCTATATAGAAGAGGAAGTATATGTGGAACAACCACAAGGCTATGAAGTTCCAGGTCAAGAGCATAAAGTTTACATGTTGAAAAAGGCACTCTATGGTTTGAAGCAAGCTCCTAGAGCTTGGTATAGTCAGATTGATTCCTATCTGGCTGAAAATGGATTTCACAGAAGTGAAAGTGAACCGACTTTGTACACCAAATTTCATGAGCAAGGTAAGATGTTAGTTGTTTTCCTATATGTAGATGATTTAATATTTACTAGTGACTTTGGCATAGAATATTTTAAAGTAGTCATGGAAAGTGAATTTAAAATGATTGATTTTGGGCTTATGAAGTTTTTTCTAGGCATTGAAGTTCAATAGTCTGAAAGTGGTATTTTTATATCACAGTCAAAGTATGAAAGTGAAGTTTTCAAAAGATTTAATATGTGTAATTGAAAGATATCCCCAACACCAATAATAAAAGGTTCAAAATTGAGCAAGGATGATGATGGATCAACTATAGATCCTACATTGTTTAAAAGGATTGTTGGTAACCTTATGTATTTAACAGTGACAAGACCAGACATCATGTATGGAGTAAGTCTGATCTCAGGATTCATGGATTCACCAAAAGACTCTCATTGGAAAGTAAGTAAAATAATTATGAGGTATGTAAGTGGCACAAAAGACCTTGGAATTATGTATTCAACCTCAGAAAATTTTAAACTCACAGGCTACAATGACATTGACAATGGAGGAAACAGAGATGATAGGATGATAACATATGGGTACACATTTCATTTTGGTACAACTGTTGTTTCATGGGATTCAAAGAAACAACCTATAGTAACTATGTCTTCATCAGTAGCAGAGTATGTTGCAGCTACAAGCACTCCATGTTAAGCTATCTGGATGTAGAGAGTGTTGAAAGACTTGTCACAGAACTATAAAAAAGCAACAACAATTTTCTGCGACAACAATTCAGCCATTGCATTATCCAAGAATCATGTGTTCCATAAGAGAACAAAGCACATCGACACAAGGTTTCATTTCATAAGAGAGTTGGTGAATAACAAAGAAATTTGTTTAGAATTTTGCAGGTCTGAAGATCAACTTGCGGACATATTTACAAAACCATTGGAAAATGACACATTCCAGTATTTGCGTAGTTATCTTGGAATGACAAGTTCTGTACAGTGAACTCTGTCATGCACATAGCATGTTTAATCTTTGACACATTTTGTAAATTTTGTTTTAAAAATCCCCATCTGCTAATAATTAAGGGGGAGTGTTGGAAATATTAATTACTTACAGATCCCTATCGGAGCTCAGTCGACTCTATCAGAGTCCGTATGAGTTCAGATCTTGTTGGTTAGTCTAACAAAAGTGAAGAGTCCATGATTTAGAAATGTAAACCAGTCTAATTAATTTCTGAAGCTAAGTTTGTAGGTAGATAGTTATTACAACCATTAATGACAAGTCTGTAGATTCAAGTAGAAGCAATTTCAGGTTGCCTATAAATAGAATAAGAAGTTTGTAAAATCATGAGGTGAGAAAGAGAGAAAGAGAGAACTTTGAGCAGAGAGTGAAGAAAGGATAGATTTGAAGCACAAGCTTATGTGTATGTGATTATGTCGAAGAGCTGAATCTCTGTAAAAGAATATGTCGAACAACCGACAAGTTTGTATTACCTTTTGTTATTTCCCGACAAGTTATATATATCAAATAATTTATGATTGAAATGGATGTTTACTTAGCCGACATTTTTCTAGAATTATTTGCATAAATTTCATAAATTTCTCACCTAGAAAGAACAAAGAATCCATAAATTTCTCACCCAGTAAAAGTTCCAGGTTTTACGACAGAGTGGTCAACAAAAGTCTTCCTAATGTTTGGTTATATGTTTTTATAATTCTTTCGAATTGTTGTTGTGTTGATTTTACTTCATATTACTGGTGGGTGAAAAACATTTGCAATTTCTTAAGTCTTTTAGACTAAGAAATATCCTTTGTAAATTTCGACTAAAATCAAACCAGTCGACAAGTAGTCGAAGAAAAACATGTCGGTTAAGTTCTGTCTAAGCCGGTAAAACCAACAAGTTGTCAATTACTGACAAGTTATCGAAGTCAACTTGTCGAAGTAAAACCTGCCGGTAAAATCGACAAGTTGTCGAAGTAAAACCTATTAGTAGAATCGACAAGTAAGAACTTGTTGAGGTAAAAGAGTCGGGTCCATAAGGCTGACCATATTGGTAGAATTTTCTAGTCGAAGTTAGACAAGCTTCACCCGACAAGTAGAAAAAGGAAAAAGAGGTCGACGTGAAATTTTTATAACTAAGCAGTAACTCAAGTTTGTCGGCTCGGTTTTTGCTAACAATATAGCAGCTCTTAACAAAAATTTCAGCAGTGGAATGGTAAATGATTACTCTTAGTCATAGAGGAACAATGATTCCATCACACATGCTTCATTAAACATTCCATGCAACTTCTAGCTTCAAAACGACCTCACGCATGTGTGGTGGCATGGTTAACTTGAGTTACGTGTCGTAAGAATTTCCAACTTATCACTTTTAGTAGAACTTTATGAAAATAAAGTTTTTTTTGTTTTTTGTTGAGTGTAAAGAGGTATAAAATGAAAAACATTTTTCACTGGCATGTAACATGGTATAAACCTTGATACAACTATATTTCCACATATTCATAATATTATATAATTAAAGTATTAAATAAGACTTGAGTTTACCATTTTGGTGATAAAAACTTAAACTTTTATACCATGAAATATTTATGGATTTTTTGTTTTTCACTAAAGGGAAAATGTAAACAATCATTCACTCCAATAATTCCAGAGAAGATGTGTGGCTAAATAAAACATGCATTCAACCATAAACTATGGAATTATATATATATAACGCTGAGACATATCAAAGCACTATGGCCATTTGAAAATTACAACGATGTTTCACCTTTGCTCTCAACACTTTTCAAAAACACGGAGCTTGAGCTCTTGAACACACTTCTAACCTATCAGTCTACAAATCATCTTCAATATATATATATATATATATATATATATATATATACTAAAACTCTTCTACCGACTTAGATTAAATACTGTAATAACTATCTACCTAGAAACTTATATTCATAAATTAAATTCGAGTGCTTTATATGCTAGCATAGATCCAAATCTTAGGCTCTATCAAGCGTCGAGAGAGATCAAATCTCTTGAGGTGCAAACCTCTTCTTTAAGTATTGCACTCAAAGAGATATCAACTTTGGTGTGTCCTATATATGGCCGACATATAATATATTTTTTTTTATTTTTTATTTTGTATGGAATGAACATTACAACATCTCCCCCATACAGGGTTTTAAAAACATGTGCAAGGCCCTCCTAAAACCATGCATGGTTTAGGAGGTCTTGCACATGGTCTTAAAACCATTTGCAAGGCCCTCCTAAACCATGTACAATAAAACCATGGGTTGTTTAGGAGGCCTTGCACATGGTTTTAAAACCATTTGCAAGGCCCTCCTAAACCATGTACAATAAAACCATGGGTTGTTTAGAAGGCCTTGCACATGGTTTTAAAACCATTTTCAAGGCCAACATTTTTTTTGCAGATAATTTGATTTTTTATTTTTTATTATTTTGTTAGGTAGGAACATTACAACATCTCATATTGTGTTATTTTTTTGACCGATAATTTTTTTTGCAGATAATTAAATTTTTAATTATTTATTGTTTTGTTAGGTAGGAAAATTACAATATCTCCCCCATATTAGGTTGTTTTTGTGGCCGACATTTATTTTTTATTATTTTGTTAGTAAAAACCATTACAACATCTCTCCCATACTTGACAATATTATTTTTGGTCGACATAATATCAACAAATGTTACAAGATCTCCCTCGTACTGGGTTGTAGAGCACCTCTCAGCGCAATGAGAGGCGTGAACTCTTCATTCTGTCAGACTATTTGACAGAAGATGAACTATTATAGACTCTGATAGAGTTGGATGAGATCTAATACAAATATGTGATTAATTAATATTTCCAACACTCTCCCTTAATTATGAGTAGATGGGGATCTTTAAATAAAATTTTACAAAATGTTTCAGAGCTAAAACTTGCTCTATTCATGACCGAATTCACTATGTATAACTTGTCATTCCAAGATAACTTTGCAGATACTGGAATGTATCTCTTTCCAATGGTTTTGTAAATATGTCTGTAAGTTGATCTCGAGATCTACAAAATTCTAACCAAAATTCTTTGTTGTTCACCAATTCTCTTATGAAATGATACCTAGTGTCATTGTGTTTGGTTCTTTTATGGAACACATGATTCTTCGACAAAGCAATGGTATAACTCTTATCGCAAAAAATAATTGTTGGTTCTTGCTGGTTCTGCGACAGGTCTTTTAAAATTCCCTGCACCAATCAACTTGGCATGCAACCCGTGTAGCTGCAACATACTCTACTTCTAGTGAATACAAAGTTACAATGGGATGCTTCTTTGAAGCCAATGACACAAAACCTTTACCAAAATGAAATGCGTACTAAAATTTGCTCTTCCTGTCATCTGTGCTGCCTCCATTGTCATTGTCAGTGTATCTAATGTGTCACTGTTAGTGTATCCAATGAGTTTAAATTTTTTTGAGGTTGAATACATAATACTAATATCCTTTGTGCCACTTACATACCTCATAATTCTTTTACCATCTTGCCAATGAGAGTATTTTGCTGAATCCATGAATCTTGAGATTAGACATACTCCATAAATGATTTTTAAATTTGTCGCAGTTAAATACATAAGGCTTCCAACCATCCTTTTAAACAATGTAGGATCTACAATTGATCGATCATCATGCTTGACCAATTTTAAACTTGTTATTACTAGTGTTGGGGATGATTTGAAATTAGACATATTAAATCTTTTTAAAACTGCACTTGCATACTTTGATTGTGATATAAATATACTACTTCCAGATTGCTGAACTTCGATGCCCAAAAATATATTCATAAGCCCCAAATCAGTCATTTAAAATTCTCTTTCCATCACTGCTTTAAAGTCCTTTATGCCAAAATAACCCATAAATATTAAATTGTCTACATACAAGCATACAATTAACATGTTATGTTGCTTAGTGACTTGTTGAAATATTGTAACTTCGAAGAATATTCTATATGTATCTTTTTGTGGTCCCCGATGGTCCTACCGGGAGAACCACTTGTATTACTTTGTACCCCGATGCTTCTAATTAGAAGAACTAATAAGAGTCATGAGGTAGTCCCCTCTAATTGTAAAGGTGGGTAATTAGCACCCCAGTTTGGTTACTTGAGCCTACATGTGTAACTTGAGCCTACATGATTAACTCGAGCCTACATGTCGGATGGGTTAATTAAAGTGAACGAATGAATAAAAATAGAGGTGTAGTGCTCCTCATTTGGAGTACACACACTCTCACTTGTGTAGCGCATTAGTGGAGAAGAGAAGAGTAGCTGGAGAAGGAGGAGGATCAGGATTTGATCTCCTTGTTGGTCTTACCTTTTATCTTTTTGGGCATCTATATTGAGGAAGCTTTTGCTGGGTTTTTCCCTTTAGGGTTTTCCCAGGATAAATCTGTGTCGTTCTTGTGATACTGTTTCTTTCAGTGATCCTGCTTATATGCTTTTGTTATGAAAATGAAATGAAATACTGATGTATTAGCCTAGCATATGAAAATTTAACATGGTATCAGAGCCAACCTAAATAGGACAGCTTTCACAAGGCAAAATAGCCCTCTCTCTCTGCCTGAAAGAAATTAGGGCTTCTTGTAGAAGAAGAATTTTTGAGTGAGCTTGGCATAGGATTTCTCGCCTCATCAAAATTGAAGTTTAGAGACCTGGATCAATATTTTTGGTTGGGTGAAACTCCAGGAAAGTCAAACCCTAGTTTGACCTCGAGCTAGAAAAACCCTAAATACTAAAACTAATACGTTTTGGTACATTCGCTATATCCTGATATTGGCGAAGGTTCAGGAGCTCAAAATTATAGAGGCCAACTATAACATCTTGATGTATACTGTATCCAAAATTTAGCCTCATATTCTCTATATTCTAGGACATATGATCCCTCCAAGTTAGGGTTCCAGCCTCTTCCAGAATTCATCCCTAAACATGACACCTGGGGAAAATTGCTATAGCTTGGGATACAGAGGTCCAAATGGAATTCTTGAAGATTTATCATGGACTATACATTCTATGGTCTAAATATTAAACTCAGAAGATGAACCAGTGACACGTGGCATGCCGTACAACCTCACTATTCTGAACAGTCCTGTAACCAGTCATCTTGGGAAAAAGATCATAAATCCCAATTGGTGAAACAAATTCTGATGAAAACTATGGTGTTGGATCAGGGACATGTGAGGTTACCTCAATGAGAAATTTTAGACATAGGGGAGTAGTAATTTTGGAGATATCATAGAAACAGTGACAGGAATTTCTGCAGAAGAAATTGGAAAACTAGGGATTCCTGTTCTGGGAGCTTCCCTCCATTGTTTTCAGAAAAGGAGTACATTGGACAGCTCCATTTGAATAGATTTATCTTTCTATCTAGTCAGATATGAAAGATTCCAAGTTTTGAAAATTAGACTGTACTTTCTATGGTCCGAATATTAGACTCAGAAGATGAACCAGTGACACGTGGCATGCCGTACAACCTCATTATTCTGAATAGTCCTGTAACAGGTCACCTTGGGAAAAAGGATCATAAATCCCAATTGGTGAAACCAATTCTGATGAAACCTATGGTGTTGGATCAGGGACATGTGAGGTTACCTCAATGAGAAAGTTTAGACATAGAGGAGCAGTAATTTCATATATATCACAGAAATAGTGACAGGAATTTTTGCAGAAGAAATTCGAAAACTAGGGCTTCCTGTTTTGGGAGCTTCCCTCCACTATTTTCAGAAAAGGAGTACATTGGACAGCTCCATTTGAATATATCTATCTTTCTATCCAGTCAGATCTAAAAGATTCCAAGTTTTTAAAATTAGACTGTACTTTCTATGGTCTGAATATTAGATTCAGAAGTTGAACCAATGACACATGGCATGCTGTACAACCTCACTGTTCTGAACAGTCCTGTAACAGGTCACCTTGGGAAAAAGATCATAAATCCCAATTGGTGAAACCAATTCTGATGAAACCTATGGTGTTGGATCAGGGACATGTGAGGTTACCTCATTGAGAAATTTCAGACACAGAGGAGCAGTAATTTCAGAGATATCACAGAAACAGTGACAGGAATTTTTGCAGAACTAGAAATTGGAAAACTAGGGATTCCTGTTTTGGGAGCTTCCCTCCACTGTTTTCAGAAAAGGAGTACATTGGAAAACTCCATTTGAATAGATATATCTTTCTATCTAGTTAGATCTGAAAGATTCCAATTTTTGAAAATTAGGGTTTCTCTGACAAGCCCTAGATCAGCTAGCTCTGGAAACATGACAGACACCTCAAATCGGTAAGATCTAATCTTTTGCTATTTGCATTTGAGGTTCTCATTTCAAAGTGATCTATCACATCAGCTTGATGATAATATTGGTGAAGTTGAAAACTTCCAAGCATGGAAGTATTTGATCTCTCTGAAGAAAATGAATTGGACACCTACATGAGTAGACAGGTTCCAGTTCTAGAGGGAGATGAGCCTCGAAGCATTACACAAGAAGAAATTGATCAAGGCCAAGAAGATCATTGTTGATTCAATCACAGATCAACTTGTACCACAAGTGTCTTCCATAAAGACACTGAAGATTTTTGATTCCTTGATCAAGCTATTTGAAGATAAATTAGAAGATGGCTTTGAGAAAACAGTTGAAGAATGTGAAGATCTAGAATGCAGAACATCTTGAAGTGGTAGAAGAAGAAGCAGAGAATGCAGAAGTGGTGATAGCCACCTTGAATGGTCTCCCAGGATCATAGAATTCATTCATTCAAGCAATGTGTGCCAGAAGGAAGTAATTACTTTCAACAGACTCTAGGAAGAAGAAGAAGCTCATCTCATAAGAAGAGAAGAAGAAAGATGGGAGCAATTGAAGATCAAGTTCTCAACATTCAAAGAAGATCCCTCAAGTGATGAGGAATATCAAGAACTCAATTCTTAAAGAACCTCTTATTCATCTTATCATTTGGATAAGAAATGATGATTTCATGAATGAAGAAGATGATAAAGCAGAATGATCAAGATGGATTCTACCCACGAAACAAATAAAAGATAAGTATTCAATTATCATTTCATGATATTGTTTTGTTATACATTTGATTATATTCAGTTGAGGTGTTATGCATGATAGATTGTTTGCATTAATGACTGTATACTACTAATATGCATGTGATGGGTAAGTAGCTCATGGTGCTATACAATTCTCCATTGCTACTTATCAAACCTCTTTGCTGACATATTGGATTAGTGCACAATCTCAATGATGTCATGGTAGAGATGGAAGGCATTTAGAAGGTTTCTGTGAGATATGGATGAATGTTGTATTGGATAAACAGTTGCATGATGCATAAGAATTTGTCGTTATGCATATGTTTTATGAAATAGTTCTAACCATGCACCTGGTGCATTTGAATTGTAGGAAAGGTCCTGTACAACCTCCTACAAGAAAAGAAGGATGAGAATTGTTCCGAGGAACAAGTGATGACAATTCAATAAACATGAAACTGAAGCTCCCAGGGTCAGAGACACCATGACAGAAGAAAGAGATTCAGAGAGTGGTAGATCCACCTCAAAGGATGAAGACCACCATGGGTATGAGAGATAATTCAAGATGAAGAAAAGAATGCTATGAAAGAAGCTATGATCAAAGAATAATAGTTGATCATGGGGAATGATTTATACGATATGATTTCAAGACATAAAGGGAAGTACGCAGTATCTCCCATATGGATCTACAAGAACAAGTGAACAAAGAAAGGTTCATGATTTGCCTCAGAAAGAATAGACTATGACATGACATACTCTATTGACCAGTATATATCAAGCATAGAACCACCTGTACAGAATGAAGAAGGAATATAATACTCCACTTCAGGGGGAGTGACTACAGAAGATATCTGAGTTCGACACGGTACGACATGATGGACAGCTTCCTGATGGATTGAGACTTTACCAAGAGTAAAGTGGGTTCCAACCTTCAAAGTTGAATGCAAAAGACTAGGATATGTTGATGATTTTACAAGATGAACTCATGGAAGTTGTTATGATGAAATAATACTACAATGATGTTTGGGATATAGTACTCAAACCAGAAAGCAAGAATGTGGTATCTTACAAATGGATTTGCAAGATAAAATATGTTGCTGATAGAAGTAAGGAAAGACTTGTGGCTAGAGGTTTTTATAAGAAAGAGGGAATTATTTTGAAGAGACACTTACTCTAGGAAGCAAGGTACACTTCCTTCAGAACTATCATGGTAGTTTCTTCCATGATGAAGTAAAAGACAAGCCTTCCTTAAGGGTATGATTGAGGAAGAGTTTTACATCGAATAGTCATGAGGATTTGAAGTTGAAGACAGATGGAATCACGTATGCAAGTTGAAGAAGGCCCTCTATGGCCTGAAGCAAGCTCCCAAAGCTTGGTATGGAAGAATAGATAGTTTCTTGACGAGCATGGGCTTTACCAAGAGTAAATTTGATCGTAACCTTTATCTCAAGTTTGTAGAAGATGAACCTGTCATCTTGTTATTATATGTGGATGAATTATTCTTGACAGGGAATGAGAAACAGATTATAGAATGCAAGAAGAAGTTCGCTGAAGAATTTAGACCTTGGTCTAATACTTTATTTCCTAGGTCTGGAAGTATGAAGGAATCTTTCTCAATCAGGGAAAGTATGCAGTGCAAAGTTTGAAAAGATTTGATATGTTGGAATGCAAAGCCATGGTCACACCCATGGATTACAACCTGAATTTGTTAGCTGATGACTCATCAGAGTTAGTGGATGTGACTTAATACAGACAGATTATTGGACTAGACATTTGTTTTGCTATGAACACCTTGAGTCAATATCTAGTTCAACCTAGACGGGTTCACCTGATAGTCGCAAAACATGCAATGAGATATCTGAAAGGGACTATAGACTTTGGTCTATACTATGATGGTAGCCATGAGTATAGATTGTATGGCTACACAGATGTAGATTGGGTTGGAAGTATCTTAGATAGGAAAAGCACATCAGGTAGATGCTTTTCTTTGGGGTCCGCTATGAGTTCATGGTTCAGTAGAAAGCAGTCTAGTGTTGCTCTAAGCACAGACGAAGCAGAATACATAGCATATTGCTCTGCTAAGTTGTGAAGCCATATGGCTTCGGAAGCTGATATCAGGTCTCTTTGACCTGAAGATGGATACTACAATGATTCTATGTGATAACCAGAGTTGTGATAACAGAGAACCTTGTGTTCCATTGTAACACATAGAAATCTGGTATTTCTACATACGAGATAAGATGCAGATGATGATTCAGTATTCCCATACTGAAGATATACATGATGTTTCAGTATTTACATACTGTAGATGCAGATGATGGAGATTCCGTATTTCTATACTGAATATAGAGATGATGATGCTTTCAGTATTTCTATACTGAAGATATAGATGATGATGCTTTCAGTATTCACATACTGGAGATATAGATGATGAAAGTTCAGTATTCACATACTTAAGTTGTAGATGATGATGTACTAACGAAGCCTCTGTCTCGAGTAAAGTTCAAACACTTTTCGAGACAAGCTTGGTGTTGTTCGGAAAGACATTCCTCAAAAAGGGGAGTAGTGATGTTGCAGTGGGATATTATCATCCCTGGGCACTTTCCCTAAAGTGATCCAGAGACCTCGATCCTCGAGAATGAAGAGGGATTGTATCATCCCGGGACATTTGTCCAGAAGCAATCTGGTGACCTCGGTCCTCGAGAATGAAGAGGGATTGTATCATCCCGAGACATCTGTCCAGAATAGATCCGGTGACTTTGGTCCTCGATAATGTAGTGAGATTGCATCATCCTTGAATTTCGGTTTAGAATGGTATCCGGAGGCTTGAGTCCCCGAGAATCTTGCAGGATTGCATCATCCTTGAACTTTGGTTTAGAATGGTATCTGGAGGCTTCGATCCCTAAGAATGTGGCAGGATTGCATCATCCTTGAACTTTGGTTTAGAATGGTATCCGAAGGCTTTGGTCCCGAGAATGTGGCAGGATTGCATCATCCTTGAACTTCGGTTCAAAATGGTATCCAGAGGCTTCGGTCCCCGAGAATGTGGCAGGATTGTGTCATCCTTGAACTTCGGTTCAAAATGGTATCTGGAGGCTTCAGTCCCTGAGAATGTGTAGGATTACATCAACCTTGGACGTAGTCCTAAAGTGATAGGGACTGATTATCCCGTAATCAATCCGGTGACTTCGGTTGTCGAGAATGGGGTAGGATTATATCATCCTTGGACCTAGTCCTAAAGTGATAGGGACTGATTATCCCGTAATCAATCCGATGACTTCGGTTGTCGAGAATGTGGTAGGATTGCATCATCCTTGGACCCAGTCCTATAGTGATAGGGACTGATTATCCCATAATCAATTCGGTGACTTCGGTTGTCAAGAATGTGATAGGATTGTATCATCCCTGGACTTAGGTCTAAAAGTGATCCGAATACTTTCATCTTCGTGTTGTGGATTGCAGGTTATTGCTGATGATGATGACGTACTGATCGAAATATCAGAGTATGATGATGATGACGTACTGATCGAAAGATCAGAGTATGATGATGATGACGTACTATTCGAAAGATCAGAGTATGATGATGATGATGTTGCTGTTCGAAAGATCAGAGTATGATGATGATGATGTTGCCGATCGAAAGGTCAAAGTGCTGAAGATGATGTTGCTGATCGAAAGGTCAAAGTGCTAAAGATTGTTGCTGATCGAAGCGGTCAAAGTGTTGATGTTGCTGAAGACTGAAGATTGAAGATGAAGACTACATGATGTTAAAAAGCTTCCAATGATTTATAGATGTATTACCATGATGATGTTGATGATGCTCTCTCTCTCTCCTGTTATTGTTGTTGTTGTAGAATACCCTTCTCGTTAAGGGGGAGTGTTGAAATATTGTAACTTCGAAGAATATTCTATATGTATCTTTTTGTGGTCCCTGATGGTCCTATCAGGAGAACCACTTGTATTACTTTGTACCCCGATGCGTCTAATCAGAAGAAATAATAAGAGTCATGAGGTAGTCCCCTCTGATTGTAAAGGTGGGTCATTAGCACCCCAGTGTGGTTACTTGAGCCTACATGTGTAACTCGAGCCTACATGTTAGATGGGTTAATTAAAGTGAACAGATGAATATAAATAGAGGTGTAGCGCTCCTCATTTGGAGCACACACACTCTCACTCGTGTAGCACATTAGTGGAGAAGAGAAGAGTAGTTGGAGAAGGAGGAGGATTAGGCTTTGATCTCCTTGTTGGTATTACCTTTTATCTTTTTGGGCATCTATATTGAGGAAGATTTTGCTGGGTTTTTCCCAGGATAAATCTGTGTTGTTCTTGTGATACTGTTTCTTTCAGTGATCCTGCTTATATGCTTTTGTTATGAAAATGAAATGAAATACTAATGTATTAGCCTAGCATATAAAAAGTTAACATGACTTTGGTGTGCAATGTTGGTTCACTTTCACTTCTCTGAAATCCATTTTGGGTGAGATATGAATCAATACGATTGTACCAAGATCTAGGATCTTGCTTCAAACCATAGAGCTCCCTTTTTATCCTGTACACTTTGTGTTATTGACCTGGAACTTCATATCCTTGTGGCTGTTCCACATATTTCCCCCTTCAAATAGCCATTCAAAAATGTTGATTTAACATCCATTTGATAAACACGCCATTTGTTTTGTGTAACAGTGGACATAACTGTTCTGACTGTATCCATGCATGCGACAGGAGTAAAAGTTTCAATGAATTCTACGCCGGGCTGCTGTGTGAACCCTATTGCGACCATTATTTCCTTGATCTTCTGCACATTCCCTTCAACATATTGCTTGGTTTTGTAAATACATTTGACACTGATTACATCCTTATATTTTGGTACATCTACCAGCTCCCATGTTTGGTTCTTCTCAATGCAAATTCTATTTCTTCATCCATGGCTTATGCCCATACTTATTATTCAACTACTTCCTCAAATGTTAGTGGATCATCTATTTGAGAAAATAATGCAAAGAGAGAGAATGAATTAGGTGTACCAACTTCATATATGTAACACAGACTTCTTGTCTTCACTAGATCTGTCGATGTCGACCTTGACAAACTGCTTGATGGAGTTTGTTGTCCTATTGGTGTGCTTGTTGACATTCCTTGTGCTGAACCATGTTGTGGTGTCGTGGGTGTCAACAGTGCTGCATCATTTTGACTTACACGTGGTGTTTGAACCACTTCCTCCGCCATGTCACCATGCTCGACATTCGACACAATCTTGACATTCTTCTCGACAATTCCATCCCATGATTCATTCTTGAAAAATTGAACATTGCGACTGATGATTAATTTCCTTGAGACAAGAGCATACAACTTGTATGCTTTTGTGTCTTCATAGTAGCAAAAAAAAATACATTTATGTCCCTTCCTATTACAGAGAGAAATTCCTATGGCTTGGGGTACCACAACAGACATCTTGACTCTAGAAATCAATCTTTTCCAATATGCAATAGAAAATAAATGTCTAACACTAAAGGATCAGACCTCGTACCTTATTCCGGACGGTTGAAGTAGATCCCCATTGAGCTTTCCAACTTTAGCTTGAATTGATAAATTACTTCCTTAACAACAAGTAAACAATACAAGCATACTATATATCATGGTGTTAGATCTATTCTAGCACATATAATCAACAATGTATAAGCATTTGAAATAATCCCATGGATAAAAAATTCATTCAAACACACATTATTGGACAGGAAAAGATATTTCTATTAATATAAATCAGAGATTACAATAGATAAAACCTCTGACGGCATGTCTGCGAACCGAAGAAACTGAATCCCCCACTTGGGCCTCCACCACCTCAATCCTCCATCTCTCGATAGAAAGCTCATAAGCAAAAGGCAAGCTTGGGAAGAACACACTAGTGCTCCAAGGGACAAAGGGATGCAGACTCGAGCATAAGTTCCAGAAACAATGGACTATAGTTTCTTTGCTCTCAATTCTCTCATATGCCTTCAATGTACCAAAGAGTTCCTTATATAGCTTTTGAAAGGGGTAATGAAAGGTCGAATCCGAGCGATCTCAAGGCATAGGGAAGGCCAAGAGTCAAGTGAGTCGGATCCATTTCAAGGAAAACTCCAAAAGGATTTGGATTTTGTACACATCCCGATGTACGCGGTTTTAGTGGTCAAACCCGTGTATATACACGATTAAGGGATTAAAAGTCGCGTATAGAATTTTTCACATGTTTTTAGGGATGATCAAGGAAACATCAAAGGACAAAAAATGGTCCATAGGGTTTAAGGAGTCTGCAGTGGGACAGGGGAAGGCCATACAATGTGTAATTCACCTGGAGTGGTAAAATCAGCTATAACACTTCCTATCTAGTTTCTTTCTCAGCTCATCTAGAACATGAGAATATGTGACACAACCAAAATTTTTTAAATTAGAAACATTGTGATTCATACCTGTCCATGCTTCTTTAGGAACTTTGTTCTTCACACTCTTTGTCAGACACTGGTTCATAATATATATAGCAGTTGTGACTGCTTCAGCCCAATATTCATTTGACAAATGCTTCGTTTCCATCATGCTACGCGCCATCTCTATAATAGTTCTGTTCTTTCTTTCTGTGACACTGTTCTACTGAGGTGTATACCATGAAGTGAATTGCTTGTGTATGCCATGGGTCTTGCAAAAATATAGGAATTCATTCGAGACATATTCACCGCATCTGTCCGTCTTTAATATTTTGATGCGGTGTCCACTCTGGTTCTCCACGAGTGCCTTGAACTGTTGAAAACAACTAAATGCATCAGATTTATTTTTTAGAAAATATACACATGTTTTTCTATTGAAGTCATCAATAAAAGTAAAAAAATAATTGCAACCACCCATTGATGATGTCTGCATTGGGCCACAAATATCAGAGTGCACAATCTCTGTATGACTTTTTGACCGGAAAAGTCTCTCTATGCTGCTTGCCAAAAATCCATCCTTCACAAACTCTCTCTATTTTGTCGATCAATGGCAGTCATTTCACCATATTCTTTGTTTGCAATAGCTTCATCCCACCAAAATTCAGATGTCCAAACCTAAAATTCCATAGCCAAGATTCATCCTGAACTTCTGATTGAAATGCTGCTTGAATTTCAACGCTACCATTTTCTTTATTGTCGCAGTGATTTTTTGCTTTTTTTCTTTATTCCTTAAATGCAGCTCCTATATTTGTCTTTCCTTTTATGTCCGGAATTATCCTCAAAGAAAACAAGCGATTGCTTGTCATCAGTACTTTTTCTATCAGTTGGTTTCTTGGACACTTGTATTTAATCACACATTTATTATCTTCCATGTAGACTTTGTAACCTTTCTGTATCAGTTGTCCAATTCTAAACAAATTCTAGTTCAGTCCTTCGACATAATAAACATCAAGCATATTCTTTTGCTGCCCATGTTTGGTTAGAATACCAAAATTACCTTTTCCCAAAACAATGACTTGGACATTATTTCCAAGTGTGACATTAGTTTGAACTGATTTATCTAGATTGGAAAAAAAACTTGAATTACTAGTCATATGATTTCTACATCCTGAATCTAAATACCATATGTCACACAGACTCTCTTGGAAAACATTTCATTCAAGTAGGGATGCACATGCCAACAACATTGTGCTTGACAAAGTGTTGGTGTTGGTAGACTAATTTTGGCTTTTCTTTCCTTGCTCATACTATTTCCTCTTGCATTCATATGCATAATGACAAAATTTCTTGCATTAATGGCATTGATTTTTTTATTTATCAAACCTGTGACCACTTGGTTGATCGGGGTTTTGATTTTTTCCTCTACCCACAACATTCTTGGGAGTGTTGATGCATCCTCGTATGGAAAAAATTATTCCTCTGCCCCCAAAATTATATCTCCCCCTTCCTCTTCCACGACTTATAGATGACTGTGCTACAAATGCACCTTCTAATGATGTATTTGATCTATTGATTATATGTTCATGATTGATGAGTGAAGCTTGTAACTCATTAATGGTAATCTGTGACATGTCTAAGTTTTCTTCCAAGGATTCAAATTTATGGGGAAGGCTTCTAAGAAATTTTTGAACAACCCTTATGTATTCTATATTATCTCCATGATATTTCAGTTGATTCATCAGACTAACAACTTGAGTGTAGAATGAGTCCACCGAATCTGTGTCTTTCATTGACAGAGATTCAAAATTTCTTCTAAGAATCTGCAACTTAGAAGTCTTTACCTTGTCAAAGCCTTGATAGGTAATTTCCAATGTATCCCATGCCTAGTTAGTGGTATTTTTTGCTGCTACTCTTGGGAGTATCCTTTCATGCATGGATTGGTGTATTTAGAACATATGCTTTCTGTCTTTCTTCCTTTGTTCCCTCATGGTATCCTTCTCAGCTTACGTGATATTATTATATGTCGCCTGATCTGTTGGTTTTGTATAGCCATTTTGGACTATCTCCCATACATCTTGACCTTTGAACAAAGCCTTCATTGTTAGAGATCAATACTCATAATTATTTCCTGTGAAGATTGATTTTGCAAATTTGACATGTGTGCACCAGAAGTGGAATCCATATTTTTTAATTTTCCATCGATAAACATTTTTTTAATACAAGGCTTATTTCTTAAACCCACAATGATACCAGATCTTAGGAATATGACTGAGACGGTTAACTCGAGTTAGTGTGCAGTACGAATTTCCTTTTTTTTGGGTTGCGACACACTACGATGGGAAACTCAACCTTCCTTTTTTTTTTACTCGACGGTTAATATTCAGCCAAAATATTTTGACAAATTAGTATTCAACATACCAATTTTGGTCGGGTTAATATTCAACCAAAATACTTCGACGGGTTAATCTAATTTTGGTCAGGTTAATCTTCGACCAAAATACTTCGACATGAATTTACTGCGACGTACAAGTCAGACAAACCACTTTTGGTCGAGACACTTATTATGAAATTTTGACCTAACACCTTTTTACCTCAACAGGATTTACCCTCGACACATTGTTTGTTGCGACCAAGTATTACTTTGACTAGATCACTTTTAGTCGAACTTTAAACAAATAAAAAGATTTCTTTGTCTAAAGACTTATAAAATAAAAAACACTTTTGACTGAATGGTAACATGAAATAAACCTCAACACAACTATATTGTAACAAACTCACAATATCATATAACCAAAGTATTAAGTAAGACTTGTGTCAACCACTTTGCGGATAAAAAATCAAAATTTTACATGGTGAAATATTTATGGATTCTTTGTGTCTTTCACTAAATGGTAAATGCAAACAATCATTTACTCAAGTAATTTTGGAGAATATGTGCGGCTAAATAAAACATGTATTCAACCATAAACCATGGAATTATATATATAATTTTGTGGCATATCAAAGCACTATGGCCGCAAATACAAACTTGAATATTACAAATATGTTTCACCTTTTTGCAGAGCTTCGACTCTCAACACTTTTCAAAAACATAGATTTTGAGCTCTTGAATTCACTTCTAACCTCTCGATCTACAAATATTCTTCAATTACATATATATAGACTAAAACTCTTCTACCAACTTTATATATGAGAGGCGTGAACTTGGGGATTTAGAGGTTCTTCAATTGACTCATATTTTCTTCCTATGGTCATTCGTGAAATGTTTGAGCCGTGATAATAGTTTGCATGGTGTTTGATGATGGACACTTATAGGAGATATGGGTACTAATTAGAGATTCCTACCCTAGGGAAGTGTGTTAGTGGATCTCTCGCCAAGTGGGATCTCATCATGCTTTTGTTCAACAATATCATTTAGAGTGGCATCTTAGTATTCTTTGTACATATTGTGGTAACTAGTTCTACTATGGTAGCAAAGCTAGATACAAACATTCTTGATTGATTGTTGGAATTTTATGAAAGATCTTGTTAATGGTAAGTATTTGACCACTGCCCCCCCTCACCATTTGTTAGTGTGCAAAGCTCCTTGGAGACATTATATTGAGGCTTGGGGAAACATGAGCCTCAAGAAACATATAAACCTTTCATTTTGAACTTGGAAGTAACTAAAGAAATTGTATGATTGCTCCAAATTTTATGCTTATGGGACATATTCCATTGTAATTTCTATAATCAATTAGTATCATTGTAACTTTTATGATCATAGGATAGATACCATTATCATTGTATTGTCATCACCATGTAATTTTTGAGATTGGGGTTTTGGCCCGATTGTAGAGAGAAAATTGTATGTAGAAAGTGTATTGAAAAGTGTAACTTATAGCTTGAACTGCATAGAATGTATTGTACAACTATTTTAGATACTATATTGTAAGCTTGTTGTATTGTATTACTTCTTGAATAAATTGTTTTTCAAATTATAAATCTTGTATTGTCAACCTTATTAAAGATCCATTCTCATGCAGGTCTAGGATAACACACTTAGTTTTATACCAGAGATATAACACCTCATATTGATACCAAAGGATATATTGTGGTGAAATATCTCTAGACATAGTTAGAGCCTCAACAACCAAAATGTGAATGCACAATATGATCACACCCAGGGAATGAATACACTAGGTAGTAAAAATAACACAAATTAGGGTTAATAGAATTTAAAAAATGATTGAATCATACCTCTGAAGGTAGAATAAGGAGGTAGTATGCCATGGAGAACATTGATAAAACTGACAGAACTGGTAGCTGGTAGAGAAGTCGAAAATATGCCAGAAGTAGACTACTAGAGTTATGACAAGTACTAGGGATCTGATACCACATGATAGGCTTGATATAACTCCAATGTTGGATATATGTACTTTCATTAGCGATAATGGTGTATTAATACATCATTGGGTGACCTTTGGTATTCAACTTCCAAATTTATGTTATTCAGTGACTTCAATTTATCTTAGGTAATTGAAACTAAAATCAAATATCTACAATATTTATGAAATGGAAATAACCCCTAAGATTAGGTATACAACAATATTTTAGGTCAAGATTTTAAACTCAGATTTGTAAAATTGGATGCGCAACATATAGTACAAGTTCCCTCTCCTCAAAGGTGCTAAAATGAATAAGTTTTTGGAATATTATCTTAATATTTTATTTGCACATTAGAATTGATCAAAGTTCATGGAATTATAGAGAAGGAATACTATGATATGATAGGTTGAAATTTCAGACTCAAATGTGCCTACATTTTGGAATTATATATGGTGCAAGATCTTCTTGCAATACAATCCCAAAATTAGGGTTTAAAAGGTATGTTGATATATAATTAGTGTAACTTTTGATTGAAAATTCTGATTGAAGTGATTCAAATTTATTAGAAAGATAAATCATAGGTAAATATGTTAGTAATATTTGTAGGATTAATTAAGCTAAATATTGAATGTTTTGGATAATTTTAATATGGGGGGTTTTGGTTAGACACTAAACAAGAACCAATGGAAATATCTACATTTACTGGAGTTGAAGGTAAGATGAAATTGGTATTGTGGAGTAGTTGAGTATGGAAAAGGAAAATGATAGAACTCATTTTGTGGCAGGTTTTATTTTGCTGGTGAAACTTGTAAGTGTTGGAAAGGTATTGGTGAAGTACTAGACTAAATTTCAAATGATAAATACTTTAAGAATATTTCTTAGTACACCTCAAGTGGGTTTAATGGTTAATATGATGTGGTTTTTATTTAGAGGTCACATGTTTGATTTTGGAGGGGGTTAGGGCATGTACTTGTGAGCAAATTGTTGTTTGTGGATACTTGTGTTGTGTTGTCAAGGTACCAACAAATATCATTCTCACTTATAGTCCAAAAAGTTGGATGAAATATGTTTCCTAGGTGGATCTCATTGTTTGTAGATACTTGTTTTTGGTTGTCAAGGTACCAAAAAATATCATTCTCACTTATAGTACATAAAGTGGGATGAAATATGTTTCCTGGGTGGACCTTATTTCCTAAATATTTTCCATGGAATTGAAGATTTTTTCTCAATTAAATGGATCAAGGATGCATAAATAAATGAAATGCATAATATTCAAGATGAATTAAAAGAAGAAAAAAGAGAGGTCAAGGAGAAGGGTGATGATTTTCCAATATAGGAGTCCTTAAATGAAGCACTCGTTAAGGAAATTACAAAATTAAAACAAGAAAATTGAAGCAAATGAAAGTGGGAAAGGGATGATTCAAGGGAAGTTTTGCAAAATAAAGATGAATAAATCAAAATGTTGTGTAAGCATAGTCAAGAATTTATTAACGATGTTTGTTAAGAAAATGAAAAAACATTTACAAAAGTTTGAATCAAAGAATAAGGACAAAGACATTACTAGAAAATTTTAGATAATACTACCAAAATACTTGAAAACAAAAGTTTTAAGAAGGTTTAAGAATCCCTAAATATTGATGAGGTAAAATTACGAATCATAATCTAGAATTGAAAAAGGATGTAAGAATTTGATGGATGACATGTGATTGCAAATTTCAAAGGAGAAGGAAGATAACATTTAAAATACTCACTAAACAATACTTCAAGAAGTTGATCTCCATATTGAGTCTATACATGCTAAATATGGTGGTATTATCTCAAAGACCCGAGTATTCCAAGACAAACCAATGAGGATAGATGTTGTCACTATTTCTAGAAATAAGATTGATGATATGGGTTTGTATAATGAAGGAAACCAAAGGTGAAAGCATTTTGATACCCTCATTACCAAGAAATTTATGAATAAAGACAAGAAGATTGACATCAAAATTACCAAGGAAGAAGAGATAATGATCAACAATATTTATGGAACACGGTATCAAACAACCATGGTGTGACAAGATATCAATAGATATCAATGTATACAACAATTAGAAGAAGTCATAAAAAAAACACATGGAATCAAAGTAAATAAGATTATGCAACAACCAACTATCAAGGATTAGTACCAAAAATAATTAAATTTGGATTGTTGGATTATAATTAGTAGCATAAGAGGGTAGGAATATAAGGACATCCTTTTACTTGGTTTCATCACATATAAAATACTTAAATATGAAGCTTTGAGGAAAAATAATTTTGACTGATGGTACTATCATATGACCCTAGAGGGAACATATACGAGGTTAAATAAGAAGCCTTGAAAAGGTGATCTTTAAAACACAACAGATTCACCTTATTTATGCCCAATTAGGGTATCTATACTTGGTCATTATGGATACCCTTGACATAATTCTCATGCACAATCAACACAAATGAATACCATGCTTCTAAAAACATTAATTTGTGTAATTTCCCTTTTGGAATTTTTGGAGAAATGCACAGATTGGGCAAATTCGGACTCAACTAGTTATGACTCTAGGGGGTTCTAACTTTCACCAAATGGTCCTGAATTTGAAAGGAAATGGTATGGTGAGTATTAAAAAATACCAAGGTGGTTTATGGACACTTCACATCTGAATTTATACCTCTCCAACTTCATTTGGGGTTAATGACAAAAATGGCAAGATTACTAGGAAATTGTGATGAAATCCCCCCTAGGGTGTAGGAAAAAAGGGCTTCCCAATTCATGTACGAACCTACAAAATTTATAATAATAGTATGGGGACTAATATAAGACCTCATTTAATTCCATTACAGATGGTTATTAGTTCTGAAAACTGGTTATAGAGTTCCACATTCGTTTGATAACTTTCGTTGATATTGCTTATGGGGAAATTGTATAACTAGCTCGATTTTGACATATGGAAGGTAGAGTTAGAGTTTTAGATCAGTATGTGACATATAGAAAACATATACAGAAGGAAAATTGATTCCCCAACAGTATTAAACACCAGAGAGATACCTTGATACAAGTATGGTATACAACTCATTTAGTATGGGAGTCAAATACATGAAAACTAGTGATTTAATAGCATGGAGTTGCAAGAGTTTGACATATGGATTTCTTGGATTTCGACCCATAGATAATAGGGACATGAAATTATAGAGTCAAACATAATATATTTATTTCAAAAAATCATAAAAATCATAGAACATCCCTCATACAAATCTGATATAAAACTACTTCAGGATTAAAGCCAAAATCCATGAAAACTAGTGATAGAATGGCATGAGAATGCAAGCTTTTCACACAGGATTTTCTTAGATTTAGAGCTACATATCATATGGGGATTAAATTACAAATAATTTCATACTATATGGATACCCAACATCATCAAACTCATACAAATTTCCTCATACAAATCTGATATAACGCTACTTCAATATTGAAACCAAATCCATGAAAACTAGTTATTCAAGAGCATGGGAATGCAAGCCTTTCATACATGTATTTATGATATTTATACTTAAAGAGGATTTTGAAATGAGATTAAAAATCCATACATTATATTTCATATCTTGGGCACCAAATATACTTAGCAAACATAAGCACCACTCCAACACGTGCACCCTCAACATGAGAGTGTGGGGGAATGGAGAAGAAGGAATGAGAGAATAGGGGAATAGATGAAAATTAAATTGTATGACCTTCAACCCATAACTAAAAATAATTCATTAATATCCAATGAGATTTCTTAACGACCTATCCATCAACCAACTAGGAAAGGAATCCAACTCCCTCGAAACCTGTTCAGAAGCAGGGAGAGTGAACACTCACCGTGAAATGGACAAGCAAAATATCTCCAAATTCGAAAAGAAAATTAACAAATGATAAAATCCATTTTCATTCCTCATAAAATACTTTTATTAACTTCATGAGGCCTCCTAAGGTCGAATTTTCATCCATGGGATTCCTCCAACTCATTTTAGTGGTTTAGTAATTCTCATGACACTTGTCTTCCTCGTCATGCTCCCATTATTTCCCCAATTAGAATGGCTGTCTGTAACTCCAAAATTATACCTCTCGGTGGCTATTTTTAGCCCTGTCATGTCATATTTGTCATATGTCTGCAATCAGGTCTGAATTTGTCATACTTGGCATATAATCTTTCATCATTTGTTGTCATAAAATGCATGGAATCTCGTTCCAAGTGGCACACCTTGTATTCTAGTATCTTCCTCTTCCATGGGAGTTACTCTCCTTTACCTATTCAAATTCCTTGGCTCATTATATGATATATGACACCACATCACCCTCCAATAACATTACATCACCCATGTGTTCGAATTTGGATAAAGATAATGCCAAGTAAGTGGGGAATCTAGTCATCCAAAGGCTCCACAAGATTCCAAGTTTATTCATGAAACCATGCCACCTTATTTTATTAGAATTTATCATTTATTTGATCCATTAAATGTGAATATGGTAAACTAAAGTCCTTTTGAGTCCCATAGCCCCTTATTACAAAATTTATGTTGCCATCTCAACCTAGGGAACTAGTAGGTTTGTGGAACATTATTTGGAACTTATTTAATTGGGAATGACAATGGGTCACTTAGTTGTGCTACCAACCCATTTGTTCAAATTTCATGTCCTTAGGAACTAGTCATTATGATATCCACTATAGAAAAGTGAGTATTTCATACATGCATTATAAATTTTCCTATGTGAACCTCAACCATCCTTTCCTTTTGATGAATCTGGCCCTTTATAATAGGGCGTTGACATGTATTACCCTAATACACCCTCATTGATGATGGACATAACCCATAGTTTTCAGGGGGGAATTCTAGTAACAATTCTACTATGTCATACATGCCAAATACCTCTTATGGTGTACCACCCCCTCCCAAACCATATTACTCTTTCCTTGGTTCTCTACAACTTATTAATCGAAAACCCCCCTTGACACCATTTGACATCAATCCCACTCAACCCTCTCCTTTCAAATAAACACATGTTTTTTCTCAGCAAAATCCTCAAAACTCTAGAAATCAATAAAACAAGGGGAATACTAATAAAGGAAACAAGAATAGGAACTGGTATTAAGATAAATGCCAAGGGGGAAACCAACCTACTCAAAATTCTAATTATGGAGGAAATTACAATGATGTAAAATTGAATTAAAACCAGCATAGATCCATCTAAAAGGGGATCTACCAAGCATCGAGAGGGATCAAATATATTAAGGTGTAAACATTTTTTTAAAATGGAAGTATTGAGGAAATGTGTAATACAATGTTTATGGTTTTGGTTTATCTAATTTATATTGTTTATATATATGCAATTCTATATATTTTAAGTTTAATTTAAGCGGACATGTAATTTTTAATAATATTTTATTAATTTTTATAAAGGACACGTGTCAAATCTAAGATGAGAACAAAAGGAGTTACACATCTCTCCCATATTGGGTTGTAGAATGCACCTCTTCGGTGCAACCACATTAATCCACACAAAAAGGGAAAAAAACAACTTAGAATCAAATTTCCTTGCACACTTTGTAGTACTTATGTGAATTATACCCACCACTTCTTGGAAATACTAGAATTTCAATGGAAATGAGCATAATTGGTACTACTAACAATAACCCTCGAAATATTAATATAACAATGCAAGGAAACCCAAACCCTTGCAATTGGCCATCTATGGAACCTATTCTCTCAACCAATCATGGTCTCTCACCAATAAAATGACCTCATATCCTCCCATGCTTCATTTTCTTTGCAAACCAAGGACCCTTTTTTCTAGAACATTTACATGAACTTTGTAGACTACCTTCAAACCCAAACTTGTGCATATGAAAGGTATAAAATTGATACCCATTGATCTAAATAGTACACAGGATCTTTATAACCATAATTATGTGTGAATTGTTCAAACTGTTAACTTGTTTCAAAAGGATTTCATAGCAATTTAATAAGGAAACATAATTGACAGTATGCTGCAAATAAAACAAAGATACAAAAATATGAGCTACACACAACAAATGATAATGAAGTTCGACACAAAAAACCTACGTATTTGGGTCCACTTATAGTGAAAATATATTCATTCAATCTTCAAATGTTGTATAATTACATTAAATATGGAACTTCTTTGAGTTTCGTTTGACTTAGTACCAGACTGTGTAGATTGACAAAAAAACTTAGACTTCTCTCAAAAGTCCTCTCACCCTCACAATCTCTCAGGGATGAAACTAAAAGCTTCACACAACTTACATTTCAACACAAAATTAACAAATTCCCATGAACCAAATTTCACCCTTCTTCAAACAAATTTCAAGCTTATAAAATAAAAAATACCAAAGAACAGAATTAAATAAATGACAAATGGAACAACTATACCCATATGCAAATGTCCTGCTTCTGTTCACTGTCGATTCTGTGCGTCTTCATAATCCTGAACTTGCAATTGACCTCAATTGATTTCCATCGAACTGACTCCACTCTCCATTGTGTATTAGAACATCGTCGAACTATGTTTTAAATAGAAATACGGTGTTGGTTTTTGGATCCGTAGATAATGTTTAGATCCGTGAGAAAAGTTCCCAATTTGGGACAAAATATGATTTAGTGCTCAAATGATCCTTTTGGATAAAATCGAAGAAACAGGAATTATGGATTAAGTACAAACATCCATGCTTAAAATATGAAAAAAAATCCACAGATGTTAAACGCCATATATGTTCAATATCATTGATTTAGATCTATCATCATTGTTGCTACTCTGCCGATTTATAAACAGCCTCCACAATCTCAATTATTCTGATGCCGATTGTCCCGATGTCAGAAGTTGGAATTCAAAACTGTTAAACAATTTCCACAACAAACCTAATTGCCAACGTTTGACCCTAAAACCTCCAATCTCGATGTTGACACTCGGAAGTCATAACTGTTCAAGCACACAACTATCCATTCTGACGTCTTGATCTTGAATTTGCCAATATCAATATCGGATGTCAGAAGTTGGAACTATAAATAGTGTACATGCTCCTTGCTAACATGTCGATTTCGACTTTTCCAATCCTGATTTTGGAAATTGGAAGTTGACACTGTAAATTTGGCAATGTTCATCTCGAATCTTAATTCTCGACTGTTCAGATGTTGGAGTTGGCACGATCCTTTCAACTTCTGCAATAGTCATCCCAACTTCCAGTTCATGACTATTTTGATTCGGAATTCAGAGATAGACCCTTCCACTGTAATGCTGATTCAACTTCCAACCGTCATGTGACGCTCTGTGGACGTGCCCCACCAACACCATACAAGACACCTGTCACCATTTTTGTTGAAACATTGGAATGCAATATATGTCACGTCCAGAGTCCATTTTTTTTTAAAATGAGTATCACTGGAAATATCTCGGTGAGATATACATAATGGTGTACCTCCGATCAACAGTTGAAGACTTTAAATTTTGTTCACTTGGAGATCCATCTAGATCAAAGATTCCCATAGGAAAGATTTTGGACCTCCAAAATTAGGGATCATTTAGAAAATCAGTGATGGCGTTGTTTCCTCCCTTGCCTAGTATCTTTCACCAATCTTTTTTAAAAGATAACTATTTGTACCATCATCAAAAAGGAAAATACAGATAATAATTTCCGATTCATCTACATCCTATTAATTCCATATACATCTACATCCACTGTTACTTTTACCAACCATAATCCATTGATTAGTAACAAAATAAGTAACATCACTGAACATATAGATGTAAAGGAAATCGAACCAACAATGTACTTATATTTCTTTATCGGACTATTAATAATCAAAGGATCATTCACAAGATGCAAGCTTAGGTCCATAATGTTCTTACGTGACAAATCTTCATTCTACACCATTTTATTATTTTTAGAATTATACTTTACAGAAATGAAAGACAAATTTTTACTTGCATTCACAAGCCATTTCATCTGCCCAGTGGTCACCATGGAAAAATTACTCTTAAATCGATGAGATCACACTGTATATTTTATCCCGTCCTTGAATAAATGATAGACATTACACTCCTCGAAGAAGATAGTTTTTCTATCAAATAAATAGGACTACCAAGAACAATCCTGTAGATGTCTAAAGGGACTATATTGAATTCAACCTCATCTACATAACCAGATAAAATAGAAAAATTCAATTTACATTGATCAGATACATGCAATTTTGAATATTTACACACCTAACCCGAAGGGTATGGATTAGGATGAGGTTTCATCTCTAATCCCAAAATTTTAACCACCTGCTCAAAAATGAGATTCACCTAAGACCCATTATCAATTAGCATATATATTTTGGTATTCTTGGAGATTACTTATAAGTGAAATAATTCAGTCCTTTTTTCATCATCAAGGATCCTACCAAACCTTGAAGTAGACACAGATGAACTACAACCAGAAGAAAAAATGTTACCTTTAAGGCCCATGGCTATTACCTTTGACTCATCTCCATATTCAACTCCAAGATCTTGGACTAAGGCCATGATATTTTTTCTTTCCTTTTTGATGCTTATCCCACTTCAACTTCAACTATGGATGTAGCTTCCAACAATGATCTACATCATTCTCATCTCTTTGGCAATGCGAACATGAAACATTTGTATCCTCTTTTTTTATGATATTTGTATGCTTTCTCTTTCCTTCGTCCTTTCCCTCTTTCAAATGGATGGATTCACCTGAGGAAAATTCATCAATGGGTATTCTTCCCCTTAGACTCGATATGTGTGGCTTGGACACACACCATCAATATTGTGAGGATTAAACATTAGGATTGTATGTTTTGAATAATTATGCAATCTACCTATGTATTTAAGAAGTGATTCTTGAGTATATAGTGATATACCCAACACTAAATCCTTCTTTCAAAACTCTTGTGTATAGTCCTAAAACATTTTCCCTTTTCCTTGTCTGAAATTATGCCAGTCCATCATAGCCTACTACATATAACTCAACTGATAGAACTGCTTTTTTAACATTGAAATACACTCATACCACGAGGAAATAATTGTACCTTTAGAAATCATATTCTCCTCAGTTTCTCTCTCCCACCATATGAGAGTAGTGAATCCAATATGGAGAGAGGCCATCTAGGTCTTTGCTTCATCACCTATAAGTTTCTAAATTCTGCAATAAACTTTAATTTGTTTAATCCAATTATCTAATTTCTTAGTATTAAGTTCTCTATTAAACATAAGTAACTCAAATTTCGCATCAAGATTTAATAATGGCTTAGCATCATCTTTATTATGCTAATTAGAATGATGAGAACGAGTGGATGGAGATGAAGAACTAAAACTGGAAGATGGAGATGAAGGTTCAAGAGGGCTTCCTTCATTTCATGAAGCATCACCTTCTGTATTTACCTTTTTCTTTTCCTTATTTTTTTGGTCTCCCTTGGTAATCTACAAAAAATTGGTCTACCTTTTTTGACATCTGGAAGAACCCCTTGTGGAAAGCCTTATCGTGATCTGCACGAGCATCACCAAATGCCATTTCTTATCCACAAGTTACATGTCCAATTTCTTCTTCAACTATCGATGTGCCTTATCCTTTAGCTTTCTTTAGTTCTACATGCATTTACTATACCATAGATTTAATGGACATAAAAGATCTGACAAATTCTTCAATTGGTGATGGAGGTTCACCTTTAACTAATAATGAAGCCATTTTCTGTTTCAAAAAAATATGTCTCCATCCAATTTATGGATTGAATACTTCAAGTTTCCCTTCTCCTTTCTTGAGCCTCGATCTAGTTAACATTTAAACACTAACAATTCTTGAATTGTTAACCAAGATCTGATACCACCTGATATGAATATTACACAGGATCTTTATAACCATAATTATGTGTGCATTGTTCAAAATAATAACTTCTTTTAAAGGGATTTAACATTAGTTTAATAAGGAAATATAATTGACAATATGCTATAAATAAAATAGAGATACAAAAATATGAATTCCACACAACAAAAGATAACAGAGTTCCACACAAAAGGACTATGTTTCCGGGTCCACTTCCAATGCGTCTGTTTTCATTTAATCTTTAAATGCTATATAATTACATTAAATATGGAACTTCTTTAAGTTTTGTTTGACTTAGTATTGGACTATACAAACTGCCTAAGAGGATTAGACTTCTCTCACGAAGTCCTCTCACCCTCATAGTCTCTCAAGGATGACACTAAAATATTCACATAGCTTACAATTTGACAAATAATTAACAAATTCCCATGAACTAGATTTCAACCTTCTTCAAACATATTTCAAGCTTATAAAAGAAA
Source organism: Pseudotsuga menziesii (assembly GCA_001517045.1). Lineage (NCBI taxonomy): Eukaryota > Viridiplantae > Streptophyta > Pinopsida > Pinales > Pinaceae > Pseudotsuga > Pseudotsuga menziesii. Next base: position 468,152 of record LPNX010835888.1, read on the forward strand.
AAACACCAAAGAACAAAATTAAATAAAAGACAAATGGAACAACTATACCCATATGCAAATGTCCTACTTCTATTCACTGTCAATATTGTGCATCTTCATAATCTTGAACTTACAATTGACCTTAATTTATTTCCATCAAATTGACTCCACTCTCCACTGTGTCTCATACCATCTCCCAACTATGTTTTAAATAACAATACGGGGTTGATTTTTGGATCCTTTGATAATGTTTAGATCCATGAGGAAAGTGTTAGGATATTTAGACACTTATGAGTTAGTTAAGATCAACTTGTGTAATATATCCATTAGGTAAAGTGTGTTTCTTTAGTATGCATTAGTATCCATTTGTAAATATTCTAATCCGACAGTCACGATATGTTCTAGACATAAAGTGATCCATGGCTTAACTTCTCTTACATTGTACCTACCCTTGATCCATGGATTAACACCCGATTGGTCCATGATCTCTATTTAAAGAGCATGGAGGGTCTTTGGCTAGTTGATCGATTATGAAAAGCTCATTTGTAACTTTTTTTCTTTTGCATAATAAATTGCTCCAAGTAGCTATTTGGCTGGGGCTGTGGACTGTTTCCCTCTCGAGGGTTTTAACCATGTCAAAACATCGGTGTGTTGATCTGTGATCTATTTGTGTGAGTGGATTCTCTAGGTGTTCGGTCTTTAGACAGTACCCTATGTACCCAAACATGGTATCATAGTGTTTATGAAGAGCCGCTTTCAGTTATGATCTAGATCTTGAACCGGTGTTGCCGAAAATTTGAAAGGGTTTTTGGTTCTGAAATTTATATGTATTTCTGGCATATGGGAGGTGTTCCATTGCATTCGGGGCACCATTTCCATTATGAAATTGTTTTCATTTCATCGAAAACCGTTTCCATTTTCTACAGAAGCGACCATTTCAGTAGATTTGAAGGTATAATGTTACAATGACGGTTTTTTATTTTTGTTTAAAAAAATATATAGATCTCATATTTTATCAACTATATTATTAGATTTTTTGTCTCAGATTGTTTCCTTCCATGTATGCATATGCTCTTTGTCGTGCACCTTGCGCGATCGCGTGAATTAGAAACAAAAAGGGAAAGGGTTTTTCTCGGCTGCGTATGCTCTTTTCTGTGCACCTTGTGCAATCGCGGTGAATCAGAAACATAGAGAAAACATAGACTTTTTGGGTAAGCTAACGAGATCTAACCCCAAAAGTGTGGAAAAGTTTTTTTTTTTCCAGTTTGTGGTGTGATTTGCAAGAAAAGAAGCAAGCATAGAGACCGAGAGAGAAGAGTAAAAAAAAAGTCCCTTTCCTCCTTCCCTTCTTTTACATACCTTTTAATCTTAGCTCACTTGGTTCAAAGTTACTTTATTCCTTAATAGGTCTTGAGTTCAAGCCTTATTAAGTTATTTTTTTAATAGTGTATGCAATTTCTAATTTTAAGTTACTTTATTGTAAAAGTGCACCTCACTTAAATTTAAAAAAAAAAGTGACTCACTTAAGTCTTTTAGTTTATTTTTTGTTGCACTATTTAAAAGTAACATCATTGTAAAAGTGAAAATTATTTATTTTACAAAAGTGATTCACTTAAAGAAACTTTCTTGTAAAGTGATTGTCAAAGGTTCATCTTGGGAAGATGGGGGTTCTTTTTTTTAGTTGGTCAATTTTATATTTGCCACGTCACTATTGGGGACATCTTCAACATTTTCTTTGATCAAGCATAACTTCATCATACAGAATCAGTTTTTAGTGCCTTTTTTTTAAACAACCTGATTTTTTGATATCTTTGCAGCCAGATAGTTGGTTTCTATTTTTTCAGCCAATATTTACAGTATGGATGCCCCTTGTGATATTCTACTTACCAGGTCTAACTATTTTTCATGGAAATTTCGCATGGAGGATGTTCTACGAAGTAGGGGACTTTTCGGAATTACCTCATGGAACGAAATAGAACCCACTGATGATGATAAGAAAATAAAATGGAAAAATAGATGTGATGAAGCTCATGGATTGATTGGTATGTCAATCTCTACTGATTTGTAATTTCACATATCTAGAATTGATGAACTTGATAAAGCTTGGGAAAAGTTGGAATCTGTGTTTAGTAAACATGATGAAACTCAAGGTTATCAACTCAAAAATGAGTTGATTTCTTTAAATCCAATTTATTTTTCATGCATTCAAGATTATTTATCTAACTGCAAAAATATTAGACTCTTATGTGAAGAATGCAAGATTAAGAGAGAAGACAAACAATGTATTTATCATATTCTTTCCAAAATTGGACCTGCATATTCTTTTTTTGTATCTACATTTTACTCCATGAAAGAACCCTTGAATGCATCTAGCTATAAAGAGCCTAGTATTGAATCCTTTTGTGATTCATTGATTAGAGACCAAGATAATCTCATAAATATTGGAATAATTAGCAATGCAGATACATCTGGGAAATCCTTATTGTCCCAATAGAAAGAAAATTCCAAGCATCCCAAGAAACAAAATTTTCGCAATAATAAGCCAAACAAGGGTCCCAAACCCTCTCAGTCAATTCCTTCTTTAAAAAATGACAAAGGATCCAAGCCAAAAGGAAAGAAGATTGAGCGCCATTGCAACTATTGCAGGAAAGATAATCATGATCAATATAAGTGTTTCAAGAAGATGGAAGCCTTCGAAGCAGCAATGAAGAAGCACCACATTAGCCAAGATTCATCTTCAGAATCTACCTCTCATGGACATGCACTTTGTGCTTCTGGTTACTATTATACTGCATCTTCTTCTTCTACTTCAAATGAATGGCTCATTGATTTTGGAGGATATCATCATATGGCTAAGGATCAATCCATATTTTCTACTATGCATGAATGTAACACCAAACAAATATTTGTTGGCGATGATAGTTCTCTAAGTGTTGTAGGATTTGGAACAATTCAAGTAGAAAATGGTCATTTTAGTGATGTACTATGTGTTCCAAGAATTTCCTTCAATTTGTTGTCAGTCTATCAAATAACTCAATCCGGTGAAGGTAAAATGTAATGTTTACACCTCACCAAGTTGTAATCAAGGATTTTAAAGATCCTTAACATGTCCTAGCTACCAAAATTGTTGATGATATTGCCAGGTTGTACAAATTTAACAACTTTGGGTCATCACCTTTTCCTTTAGTTTTTGTTGCTCATAGTGATAACTTGAGCAAACTTTGGCATGAGCGNTTACAACAACTATGTAAAGACAATATGGTGACAGGTCTTTCTATAGTATCTTGCAGGGATGGTTTTTGTTCCACTTGTGTACTCGAAAACATCAACAGGGTAGTTTTGACAAACGTGCCTCTTGGAACACCTCGGTTCCCTTGGAGCTTATGCATAGTGACTTGTATGGTACTCTTCCATCTGCTTCCTTTTCTAGTTTCAAATATTTTTTAACTTTCATTGATGATTACTCCAGATTCACTTGGGTTTATTTCCTAAAACTTAAGAGTGAATTATTTAACATGTTCTTGGTCTACAAGGCCCTTGTTGAAAAACAATCCGGTCATCAAATCATTAAGTTAAGATCCGACAATGGAGGAGAATATGTTAACAAAAAGTTCACTACTTTCTACACTGAACAAGGAATCCAACAACAACACACTGTTCCATATACACCACAACAAAATGGTGTAGCTGAATGGAAGAACCGCACTTTAAAAGAAATGGCTAATTGTATGATCCAATCTAAGGGACGAAGTCTTCAATTTTGGGTTGAATCTGTAAATTGTGCAAATTACATAGTTAATTGCACCCTCACTAAATATTTACAAGGTGTTACACTGGAAGAAGCATGGAGTAAAATTAAATCAGATGTAAGTCACGTCTGTGTGTTTGGTAGTGAAGCAAGGGCTCACATTCCGGATGAAAAAGGAAAGCATTGCATATTAAAAGTGAAAAGTGCATATTTGTTGGATATTCTGAAGATGTAAAAGGTTATAGACTTATTCAATGACATTCAAATGTGTAATCATTAGAAGAGATGTTAAATTTGATAAAAATCTCTTGGCCTGGGAGCCTAACTCGGCGGTTGTGCCATCTTTGTCCTGCGAGCCTAATTCGGTGATTGTGGCCTTCTTCTACTTCCAACCTCCTTGACATATTTCCAACTCCAGTTTTTTATGATGGTAGTGAGGATGAAAATCCACCTCTGCTTGCTCATATTCCTCCAATTGCACCAGCAACATTGCTTCCTTGATGGGTCCGTTCAACATGTGAAGCAGCTGGTGATCTTGTCGGTGATCCTAGAGATCAACGTCGAACATGTTCTCAATTTCAGCGAGCCTCTTCTCTTTTGGCTCAACTTTTCGAGAGTCGTGATCCAGAAACTTTTACAGAAGCTTCAGGAAATCTAGATTGGGATGTAGTTATGGATGAAGAATATCGTTCCTTAATGATGAACGATACTTGGGATCTTGTACCTCTTCCGAAAGGAAGAAAACTTGTCAGATGTAAATGGGTCTATAGAACTAAGTATGCATCAGATGGAAGTGTTGAAATACTTAAGGCAAGGTTAGTTGCCAAATGTTTTTCCCAAGTTGAAGGGATTGACTACAATGAAACATTTTCTCTCGTCGCAAAAATGAACTCCATCCACCTTATTCTTTCCCTTGCAGACTTACATAACTGGGAAGTCCATCAAACGGATGTCAAGTCTGCATTCTTACATGGTGATTTACAAGAATACATTTACATGTAACAATCTCCTGGATATGTTCAGAATAACTTTATCCTTGTCTGTCGCCTTAAGAAATTCTTATATGGCCTTAAGCAAGCTCCTAGATCTTAGTATGCCAAAATGGATAGATTTCTCCTTGACACTGGTTTTTCTAGATTCCATTATGACCCCAATGTCTATACCAAGAAAGTAGGAAACCATCTCATCATACTTGTTCTTTATGTTGATGATCTTATCCTTACTGGTAGTGACCCTAATCTTTTAACCCATGTGAAATCCAGTCTTAAGTAAAATTTTGAAATGTAAGACTTAGGACATTTGCATTATTTCTTGGTCTCCAAGTCTCGCGAACCAAAGAAAAAATATTTCTTTCCCAGTCTAAGTATACTTGTGACCTTCTTCATCGCTTTCACATGGAATATTGTAAACCAACCCCTTCTCCTTTCGAGTCTGGAGTCAAACTTTATTCCACTTGTACTTCACTTGAAGTAGATGCCACATTATATCGTTAGCTTGTTGGTAGTCTCTTATACTTGAATGATTCCCGTCCTGTCCTTTGCCGTTGGTTGTGTTTCTCGTTATATGCAAACACCTCATGAAAGTCACTGGAAAGCAACAAAAAGAATACTTCAATATATTTGAGGTACAATTCAGTTTGGGATTCATTGCAGTACAGGGGGAATACCTTTGTTGGTTGGTTTCACTAATTTTGTTATCATTAGATTTGCTCCAACAAAATTTCAATTTCTGGCAGCATCCAAATGTCAAGTGACCACTCAGGTTTCAGTTTGAATACCGAGATCAGATAGAAAAGCAATCATGATGGAACTCATGTGGAAGAAAAGTTTACAATTTGTGTGTTTGAACAGGTTGCCTCAAACTCCCAATGGATCCCCTCCGACGCCCTTTTTGTTGATGTCAACCTATTTAAAGTGTCCGAGGAGAAAGCATCCCAAATGTCTGAAGATAAGAGCCTATTAATAAATCGTGTGGAGTCTAGTTTTGGAGCAAGGATGTTTGAGCATGATGACTTGGTTGATGAAGCTGAGAATCTAATGATTAAGTTGAAATTTTTGACATACAAGCTTAGGACTTTCTTGATTCGTAATGGTATATCAACTCTTTTAAAAAATGGACCTGCTGCTTATAAGGAGTACTACTTGAGGCAAATGAATATCTGGGGCACATTGCATGCAAAGATAAAGGAATTGAGTAATCTTTTAGATGAATGGGCTGTATACATACAGAGAAAATATGGAAACAAATTAAAGATATGAGTAGGATCACTAAGGCAATAGCAGTTCCAGTGGTTCCCGATTCTCAAGGCACATATACAAATCCTTTTGATCTTGGTGCTTTGACAGTCTTCATGTTTCGTGTTCTTCAACGAGTCAACCACTCAGGTAGTCTGGATAAAAACTCAAAGAATGCTGGCTATGTTCTTCTATCTCTATGAGGGAAAGAGTAGGAGTGATTTTGAGACAGAACTGCGTGAGCGTTTTGGCTTGCTTGTTAAAATGCCATTGTTGAAATCTGATAGGGATTCTTTTCCTGATTTAATAAAAGGTATCTTGAATGAAGGATTGAATTTATTCTTCAAAGAATGAGTGGCCTCATTTGACGATCTAGATAGGAGCTGGAGCTACTCCAAGAAGCAGCAACACTCACTCTCAGTTCTTCATGTTTTGTCTTCATCTTCTACTTGTGAAGACTAAATTGTTGTGTTTTTTCCATTTAAGAAAGCCTGAAGTTTCATGGTTTTATGTGGTGTTTTTGTTGATTTCGTTTGGAGAGTTCAATCAATTGAAGCCGGTGGATTTAAGCAGTGAAATCAAAGCATTTGACTGGTTTTTATTTGTGAAATGAACAGAATTCAATCGGTTGATATCCAAAATCGGAATCTGAATTGAAACACTCCAAGCCATAAGAAGGAAAAAAATGCATAATTGATAGAGAAATATGGCACTGGAATGGGTTATTTTAGGATATACTGCAGCAGCAGAAGCCATAATGATATTAATGTTAACAATGCCTGGATTGCACCACCGGGGAAAGGACCTCACAACAGTAGCCCAGAGCACACTGAAGCTATTGCTAGTGGTAGTGCCTTTTTGCGCCTTTCTGTTGATGGATATATACTGGTGTTGCTGCCGCAACTATTCTCCCTAAATTTACTTTATTTAAATTCTGGGCCCCTCCTCATCGTTTTTGCTTGGTTTGGTCGTGAAACTCTTGAGCCTCTCAGGCGTTTTTCTTTTAGTTTTACTTTGAAAGTGGATGTCACCTGGTTTATTTATGCCTTGTTCAGTTTCGGATTGAGTCGTGGATGTATGGTTTTCTGGTCAAAGAAAAGGAAAATTTTTGTTTTTCAAAGTTGCCTTTTCGAAGAAAGAACAAACCCAGTTGTGCTTGATCCTTAAAACTGTTTGAATATTTGATTGTTTCTTGCGATCGTGCCTCTTTTTAATTTCAGATCGGAAGCCGTTAGTATTCTATTCCGCCGCCGTTGTGACCCTCAGATCATTCTAGCATCCGACTCTCTAAATATCGCTGACGTCTGATTCGTATTTAACCCTAAGTCGCTTGCCCGTAGCCCTGACTCGTCCGTCGTTGCGGCTGGGAGATCCTCTGAGCTTCCGATTCTAAGGTCTGCTGACGTCCGACTTATCCTCCTCCTACCCTCGTCGCTTGTCTCCAACCTTTGTCTCATCCGCCGTTTCGGCTGGGAGATCCTTTCAACTTTCGATGTACCATCCTTCCGACGTCCGATTAATGATGTTTCCCGCCTGTGGAGTGGTCTACCTGTCTGACGTAAGCATTGTTGAGCCACCAGTAAGTCTCCCGCCATGGTCGATGTAGTGGAATCGGTGCCTGGTGATTTCCTTGCGGGCTGGTTGTTTCATGAGTAGATTTGACTATTTTGTTTTATAACGTAATCCCAGTGGATGATGCTTGTCGATCGATTTCAGGTGAGCGCGGAGGAGCGATCAAAATGCCATGGCATGGAGAAATACAGACCGTTTAACAGCAAACGCGAAGTTTTGAAAGGCCCGGCAGTTACCCAACCAATCATGAAGGTGCGATTGAAAGATGGGGGATCAGGAACGTTTTGGCAACTGGAAAGACACACGTTTAGGGGAAGCCCGAAAGGTCGCAAATGGTAGTTTAAATATCTGAAAGTAGGAACGAGACAAGGATTTTTCCCTGGGAAATTTTGTAAACCATCTATTGTAAGAGGAACTACTTCGTTTTACATGAGAGACTGCAAACTTTGCTTGCTGGAAGAGGTGCAATATGGAATACATCACATGTATTTAATTGAGCTATGTGAAGAGGAACTATTTCGTTTTCAGCTATGACTCTTTAACTGTGAGAATGTTCTAATTTCTGACCCTATGTTCTTGCTGGAATATTCTTAAGTTTATTTTTGTGATGTGGTTTTCCATGGTGAGTAATATTGGCTTGTTCATAAATAATCAGCTATCTGGTTGTTGAAATATTTTGTAGAGTGTTCATGTGTTTTGGAAGAAAGTCTCAGCTATCTGAAACATTTCACAATGCATGTACTGATTGTATTATTCACCCAACATGATAATTCTGCTCCCTAGGGATAGATTAGATGGTTAGTTTATTTCTTATTGTATCTGATTTGGTTGCTTGCGAGCACAAGACGAGAGGTAAGAACCTGTGCATCACATTGTGACCGCTCCCTGCATCTTGATCGCCCTGCATTTAGTTAGGCACTTGCATTTCATTTCTTAAAGGAAAAAACACAAAAAAATCGGTGGGCCGGGCCGCAACCGGTAAAGCCTCTGTTTTGTTTCTTGACCTACGGTAGCCGGACCGCAAACCGGACGGATTCCCTATTCCAAACAGTCAACGGGATAGTTGGGAACGTTTATTGGGGAGAATCCCTTACTGTTGCCACCTGTGAATTTCCAGGCCTCAACAGTTTTGGCGCTATAAGGAGGACGGCCAGTGCATGGCTGGATGAGGAAACCCGTTTTCCCGAGATTATTCCGTTGATTACAGTTCTGAAAGTAGTGGACCGCGCAATCCAATTCTGGAAGAAGAAAAAAGAGAACATCTATATGATATTGGTAACGAAGTAGTTAACGACCTAAGAAGACACACCCGGGCATACGTAAATAAGCTTGGAGGGTTGCCAATTATCCCTGACTTACCTAGAAGAGAGTACAAGAAGAAAAACCGTCCTATAGCAGAAGATTCATTGTTGGTTGGAGACTGGGAAGAACTTGTAGAGACTGCTTTGCAAGAAGTTGAGCTACCTTTGAATCAAGAAGGCCCAGAAACCCCTTACATTTCTCCTATTCACACCCCTGTTGGTTCACCTCCTCACTCTCCACCTCAACTCATGGCCGGTGTTAACGCCAATCAACCTCCTCCCAACCCACCTAATCCACCACCTGCATGGAAAGCCAGGTCACCCCTAAACCTGACTCCCCCTTTGCATGACCTACCTCAAGCCTTTGAGAAGTTACTGCCTAAAT